>CM065053.1:72720316-73107816 GCA_032883995.1 Coronaproctus castanopsis
TCTTCTTCGCTTATAATTAATTAGGTCCGTTTTTAGTTCTCGAGGTGGTACATTAAATTTAAATTTTATTGGCCCGGTATAAACTGCTCGGTCTTTCATACTAGTTCTATTAAAATAAGAAACTGGCACTTTATATTCTCCGCACAATCCAGTATTATTTCGCGATATATTAAACTTAGTATAGTTTGTATAAATCTCGTACAGATAGAAGTTTATTTTTAACTTCATTAAAAATTATTCTATTTAACAAAATTATATATTTGCAATTGTTCAATAGGTTTCATATGACACTTCGGCATTGTACCCTAATGCAGTATTCAATATACTAAAATTGGCTAATACAGAGCATGGTAAATTCGCCTTAAGTGTGCAGGAGTAACTAAATAATATAGGAGGCAGTTTAGTATTCTCAATTTTTTAGAGATATATAACGAATGAGCACTCCAATTCAGCTTACTATCCAGATAAGTATTTATTTGTTCCAATTTTCTAGCGATATATCTGTCGACAACGTTAAATCTTCATTTGTATATATATATATATCATATACTTCGTTTTAGTAACATTAGGTAACCGACCGATTCCTATGCAATCATTCATAAATTTTATCTACATCGTTTTGTATGAAGTTTTGAAGTATGGTAGGATATCGTGAATCTAGAGCAAGCACCGTATTGTCAGTATAATTAAATATTCTCCCAATGACGTCTAAATTACACAAATCGTTAATATATATTAAGAAAAGGTAATACCCTATCAGTGGTGCATAGATGGGTCATACTTTTGTCTTTTTTTTATTACATTTATCGTGCATACATGTTTACCAGTACAGAATTCGTCCAGATGGCTCATAACAGGGAATCATGGCGACATCGCATATAGCAGATGGATTTTTCATAATCACGATATCTCTATCGATTCACAGATATATATATATATATATATATATATATATATATATATATATATATAAAAGTAAATTCATTATATGTATATTTATATTTATATAATGTTGATGTAGATATAAATATAAGTATATCGATAGCAAATCTATAACAATATTTGTTGCACAAGATTCAGCAATAATCAGGTATTTATTAAAATTTATTTAAATTTTATAAATATTTTAAATTTATTGGCTATTATATAATTTTATTTGGGTTTTTGTAAAGCAAATTACTGTCAGTTGTAAAATTTTCTGTAAAATTTTCCATTTTACATGATGATGATGAAGGGCAGAGTCATGGGTACAGAAGCTATAGTTGTTGAAATAGGCCGATTGCATAAAGGAACACTACTCTTGGACCGGCTGAATTTTGCTGCAAAAATCATTGTAATGCTGATGGAAGACCATATCGAATATGTTCAGCCTTGTATTTTTGACAGTGTAGCAGAAATTGCTCTATTATTAATTTAACATTGCTGCAGGAACGAATCAATGGTGATTATCTTCTGATCAAGTGACTATGATTGAGAGTTGTATGTCCTAGTAATATGCAACGAATGGCTATTTCCCAATGTTGTGTCAATGAAAGAGGAGATCGCCATAAAGTTGTATCAGGTTTGAATGAGCGTAATTTTGTTTGTAATTGGTGTTAACCACAACATATTCCATTTTGCACGGAGTTGTTCGTTTATTATGCCGCAGATATTTTTTGGATCTATTGGAAGATCAGGAGCAGGCCGTATATAAGCCGCCTCTTTAGCTGCTGTGTCTGCTAGATCGTTCCCAGCAATACCAGTGTGACTCGGTACCCTTATAAATAATGGTTGAGGGGAAATACCGGTAGATAGGATGCCGATTATTTCTTTGGCCACTGGCACCAGAATTTGCTTTAGAACCATCTGTAAAAAGTATTTGGTGGTCGTTGTATTGATGTAATATACTAGAAAGGTTGTTGCGAAGATCTATTTGGAGCAATGAAAGATTTACTTTCACATTCAGTGAGATCCATGGTGGCAATGCAGGCATATAGTTCTGATAAAGATAAGGAACTTCTACTTCGATGTCTTTGAGTATTGGTATTGCTTGTGACCAACTACTGTTTCTGGATTTACCACTAAGATTCATTTCAGATCTATGGATTGATTCAGGCCAATCGTATGTGTGTGTAAAAATATGACAAGTTTGGAACGGCAAAATTTGAGTGATGTTTCGCCGAGTATGTTCAATAGTCTAGCGGAGGGAGTCGTATGAAAAGCACCTAAACATATTCTCAGGGTAGAATTGTTAACATTTTCTAATGATTGTAAAATAGATCCTTTTCCATTTCCATAAATTACAGCACCATAGTCCACTTTTAGGCGAGTTACTGTCTTGTATATTGTAATAAGTGATCTCGTGTCCCCCTCCATATTGTGTATGAGCTAATTTTCGTAATAAGTTTAAGTTTAGCATACTTTTTTTTAGCATATGTATGTGAGGCTTCCATGCCAACTTCTGATCAAATGTTGGGCCCAGATACTTCACTGTAGTAGGTGATGGAATTATTTTGTTATTTAAGTAAAGAACTATATCATGAGGACAAGAACATTTTCGACAGAAGTGTTTGGCTGTGGATTTTTTAGCCGAGAACTGAAATCCGGATACCTCCATCCACGTTGGAAGTTTATTTAAGCAGAGTTGCAGTGTTTGTGATCCGAGTGGTACATTACTACATGGTAAGAAGATAACCAAATTATCTGTAAATAATGATGGTCTTATTGGTGGTACTATCTCGGTTAAGATATCATTTATTGCAATATTAAATAAGATTGGACTAAGGATAGCATCTTGCCAAACACCATTCTGTAGTGATCGTGGATAAAGTGTTACCAAGACGAACTTGGAATGTTCGGTCTTTGAGGAAACTGCTAATGACCATTGGCAGTCTACCTCGAAAATTCCAGTTGTATAGCGAGGTACAGAATCTTGTGTCTCCAGATCGTTTCGAAAGCCTTGGATATATATCTAAGAAGAGTGCTAATAAGTGATGATTATTATTAATTATCTAATTTTATATTTTATTGTGGAGCTAAACAAACAGATTGATCAATTGTTGAGCGACCTGGACGAAATGCGCATTGTTTACTGCTTACTAATTGTTGATGTTCTAACTCCCACATTAGGTGACCTGCTATAAGTTTTTCAAATACTTTGCCTAGCACTGACGTTAGAAAAATAGGTCGATAGGAATTTATTTTTTGCCAGCCTTAAGAATGGACAATATCAGTGCTTTTTTTATAAATCCGAACCCTCGTTCTAAATAACATTCAGTATATGCAAGAGATCTGTTGTGATGTTTTCTGGTGCATTTTTAAGCAATCAAATATGAAAACTATCTGGACTGCTGGCACTGTCCATCAAATTGCACATAGCGGATTTTAGCTCATTTAAGGAGAACTGTTGATTATATGGTTCTTTGTTTTGTGAATTAAAGTTTAGTGGAATAGATTTAATTGCGTTTTTAAATTTTATGAAAGTTGGATCTAGATTTGAGTCACTTGAGTTAGATGAAAATGATTTTGCAAATAAATTTTGATAATTGACTGCGGTTCAGGATAATATTTCCGTTTTGCCTAATGCCCGAAGGGATATATAAGGTTTATGAAGCTTCCATTGATTTAATTTTATTCCAGACTAATTTAGGTGGAGCTGATGGAGAGATTGAGGAAGTGAATTCATGCCAGGTAGATATTTTTGCCTGTTTTAAAGTATAGCGTGCCTTAGCTCAATATTTCCTAAAGATAGTGTAATTTTCGGGAGAGCTTTCAAGTTTTTCCGCGCCCTTCGGTGATCACAAATTGCAGCTTTGCATTCGGCAGTCCACAGTTAGTGGCTATTGTAAATTTTCCATTTAAATTACTGGCAATATTTTCTAATTTAAATTACATGCTACTATAAAATTTTCTTTGTTTTATTCTAATTACATTTTTTTTTTTTTTTTGATAATGATGAAAACATAATGTAATGAAAACTGAAAGATGTAATGAGATGGGGTACCCTTCTGAAGAGTTGATTTTTTTTCCAATTTTTTAAATTTATATAATACACTTCATATACTAGCACCCATCTGTATATTTAAAATCTTCTATAAGTATACACGGATCCAACATTCAAATATGTGATCAGCCAACTTCCTAACGTTATTACACAATGAGTACTTGTCAAATGGGAAACTACTCATATGGGGTCATAGCATATGGTGAAAAATTCAATTTTTGGAGTTTTGGAAACATTCAACCCGCTCTAAAAATGTAAGGTTCTATTTTTGAGGTAAGATTCGTTTGACATATTATTTTAAAATACTAAAGGTACTTAAATTCTGATTTTCGAGATGATCATATGAATTTTGGATTTTTAATTGCAATTTTCAAAAAAAAATTTAAATATGTTTCAAGTGTTTTTAGACCATCCAATTGCGTTAAATATAAAATGGAAAAATATTTAATTTCGCAGAAAAACCGCTACATTCCCTTTTGAGATTTTTCAACTCCATACACACACACTACAGCTACATCTAATAGTATGGCTTATACTTTACATATATATATATTATATATATATATATATATACTAAAAAGCTACTAACAAACAAATTGTTTTATTGGCTTAAATATAATATTAGAACTAATTAAACGGGCTGTAAATAGACTTAAATATCAATTTTACAAATTTCAATAGTTTTTAATAGTCTTTAACTCTTAATTCTTGTGTGATTTTTGAACAGAATTGGAATATGTTCGGAATGATAAATTTAATTTTTCATGCAATCTCCCATTCTCTCAACTCGACAGGCTTTAAATTCGCATTAGCCATTTTACCACCTGAAATACGACCAAGTTTTTCCGGTGCAGAGGTAAGAGATACGGGGATAATTGTTAAAATAAAAAATGTTCCCAAAGTGTAGGAATTTTAGTTTCGAACGACCCGATCAATTTTCTATTTTATACGGCGGTATAAGTAATATAAGTATATTTTGAGGGCGTTTTTTAACCCTCTCTAGCTCCCCTATTATATGACTTGGTTTACAATTGACTCGATGGTGTGAAAGGGAGTCTCCTAGTGATTAGAATCCCCTTTCCTGAAAAAGCTATAACATAAAGGGACAAAATACATTTATTCGGGGTGAATTGACTTTAGGAAGGTATGGTTTGGGAATTGTGTACTCGCGCTGAAAAGTTGTTGCAATTTTCCGTTTACATTTTCAGCAAATCTTGGCTTATTTCCTTATATATATAAATATATATAAAAATACGGGTTCTAAACTTAAACCTGCTACCCTAGAGGTAGATAAAATTAAGCTTTTAATGTATTTGCACATCCTATGTATTTGAGGGTGCAATTGAATCCAATCCTTTCTTTTAAAAATCATGATAAACCTATTTATTTAGCTCTCCTCTTTCCAGGATTATCAGGTTGCACGACGTGAATAGAAGTCTCGATAAAATGTGTGTCGACTGCGGCCCAGACGGCTAAAGTTGTTTGAGTTACCGAAGTATAAGTTGTAACGTTAAAACGTTGGAGATATAATTAACTGGGTATGAGGTAGCTTTAATAGTTCATGGAAGCTTATTTACTCCAGTAATGGAATTTATATATATATATATATATATATAATATTTGCTGGTGATGTTGCAGTTATTGCTAGTTCTCGAGAAGGATTGACAAAGCTAATTCAAGATATATACAGACGCGCAAATGATTTTGGAATTGAATAAACTTTAGTAAAACCCTATCTAAAAATAATTCTGTGAAGAAATTACAATCGAAGGAGAAAGGACTGAAAAATCATCATACTACAAATATGTAGGAAGTTGGATTTCTGAAAGGACAAATTCGGATATTTACGCTCACGACAGCCACGTCGAAGAAGTTAGCGGCATTTGAAATGTGGATTTATCGAAGGCTTTTGAAGATCAGCTGGACGGGTGAAAAGTAACTAACGCGGATGTGTTACGGCGTTTGCGAAAGCACCGAGAATTGCTAACCATAATTAAAAAAAGAAAATTAAAAAAAGAAAGTTTTGCATATCTGGGTCATATGAAGGGAGGAGGTAAATACGAACTAATGCAGCTAATATTACAAGAAAAAATAGAATGAGTACAAAAGCTCGGCAGACCGAGCATATCTTGGTTAGACAGTACAAAAAAGCTGGATAGGCATTAAAAATATAAAAGAACTAACGGAGCATCACGCAATAGAAGATTATGGCCGTTATAAGCGTACAAGGTAAAACAAGAAAAAGAATATATATATATATATATATATATATATATATATATGTCACGGTGGTGTAGTTGCTAGAGTGCTAGTGTCAACTCGATGGTCGGGGGTTCAAAACCAACACGTGGCATAGAAAGTTTTCATTATTATTTAATTCTTAATTATCACGGATAAGGCAGTGACACCCCACTTTGTATAACATCATAATTATGCAGGCGCATCTGCGTCGCATATAAATAGTGCTTTGAATGCTCTAGCTCATTTTCTATGTAAAAAAATAAACGCATAATAGCTAGCCACGACGTTCGGCACCGAACAATACGACGATGATGATAATGATATGTATCAATAGCAATAATTTCTTTCTACACGCATGTGTTTTGTATGTAAACTTTTAATTCGATTTTTGTTTAATTTTTCCGAATAAAAATTATTCTATTTTGTATTGCGTTTTGTAGTGATTTATGGTGTAAGTTGTGCGGCACCAACAGCGGTTAAAATTTAATAAAATTAATTATTATTATAATTCTTTTTTAGTGCAAACTGATTATCTAGTAATATAATTGGCTACCGCGCTCTCATTGATCTTTATTTCATTTCCCTAGAATAGTGATCGAGCTGAAGAGACTAAAGTTGTTCGCGCAAATAAATTCGAAGGAGATGTCGTTTATAAAACGTCGCGTTTTATAAATACAGATTAATGAGCAGACGGAACGAGTTGGCTCGCTAATTTAAATTTATATAAATTTATCGTTTATCTAACGACTGGGTGAATTTACCCCAATTCACTGTGGATGTCGGAGATTCCGGACTTGAAGGTCTCTTAGATTTATCGCAGTAGCGACTTCTAAGGACTAATTTCTTCTAACGCTTTTACCGGGAGTTTATCATCGTATTACGTAATTTTTCGAAATAGAAGCGTCAATCCGACGATTCTATAAGACGGCGTCTTCGTGTTCGATATTTCGCAGATGTTTCAAATATCACAGGGAGAAAAACTGTTTGAACGTCCGTCATTATTATGAACTCTCATCATCATTATCGTTTGTATTAATTCGTATTAAAAATAATTTAAAAAATGTTTTCTATATTAATTAACTCTTTTAGTCGCACATTAATTTCGACGCGCGGTTATAAATTTTGACATAGGAAGCAATTAAATAAATAGACGCGAATATAACATCTAGAGATAAACTCGTAATATAAATATATTTTGAATTAAAACATTAAAACTATTTTTTTTTTTTTAATATATAGGCATTAGTGATTCCACCCAGGGCTGTAAATGAATGGTATTATTTAATATTTATACTACAGGTTGATATGTAATTGAATATGATCACACGCTATTGTTCTGTCAGCTGAGCAAGCAGGTGAGATTAGTTGGGAGACGGATACACTTATAAGACGAGACAGGAATTGTGATTGATGTATTCTATGATAACTGTGCAATTAAAAAATAGATGGCTTTCTTCGGGCGATCTGGTCTCCATCGCAAGGAGCGGTAGAGAATGGTGAAGGAGCTAATATGTGTGTGGATAGAATGTATGGAATGTTATTCACGTTAAGCCTTGGGCGACATATAAGACGAATAAACGAAATTCTGTTTTCCATATTTCTAGGAAGATTGAAGAACCAAAAAATGACCGGAATCGAACGTTGAATATTCTTGAATTGTTTAGCTAAATATCTCCAAGCGCGGTTCCAAAATTCCTAGATATGCCCGAAAGATTTAATATATATGTACGCGGGTGTATACAAATTCACACATGCACCGCAATGTAACGGTATGCCTATATAAATCCACTGCTGGAGAAGGCATTCCCTAAGCATTTCCAAAGGCTTCTATCTTATGCGGCTCGGATACAATTGATCTCTGCCTATTTAAAAACATCATCTCGATCCCCCGGTATATACAATGTACTTATATAAAATATTACACGTACTTAATTTAACACGTTTGATTGAACATAGCTGGTGATTATGAGTAATATAATTTTGTTGTTTTAGTAGGAAAACATCTGAAAAGTGTAGCATAAAAAACCAACTTCAACTGAGTATAATTAAATTTTCTTCAAAGTATATATTAGTGATGGGCATAACCGACTAATTAGTAATATCGTTTCTAAAAAAAACGAATAATTATTCGGTTTCTTATTTAGTCGGAGTTACTTTGATTCTTTATTGGCAAATGAAAATATCCCTAAATGATAAGTTACATAATAATAACAAATATCAAATAAACTAAATGTATTTAAAGTAAAGTTAAGAAATATATTTCAGTTGAAGAGTAGATAAAAGATAATCTATAATTGTATGAACCTTGTGCAGTAAATCACGATTTTAGAACTCCGTCAATAAAGTGAATATATTCCAACGCGATATAAGTATATGTAATCGGTGTATTACAGAATAAATACCTATTAAAAATTTAACTAAGAATCGCTGTATTAAAAATCCGTTCTAGTGAAACCTACTAACATCGATCTGCATCCGAACTTTGTAGTCGGTTTAACAAAATGTACTAATATAAGATAATGTAGAATTGTTTGAAACGTTGTGAAATTAATCATGTAATCATACAATTTTTAGAATCCTATTAATAAATTTAATGAATTCTAATATTACATGAATACATCTACTCGGTGTTTTACAAAATCAATAATTTATTCTATTAAAAATCAAACTAAGAATCGCTGTTTTAAAAATCCGGCAAATTTTTAATCGGTTTTTATCAAAACCTACTAATATCGACATATATCCGACTACTTTTCAATCGATTCTAACGAAATCTACTAATTTTCTGCGTTCTATATCATTAAATTATTTAAATCAAATAATAATTACTCGCTGTTAAACTCTTATTACTAAATCCGAAGTAAACTTGGAGTAAAGAAATACACGCGATAAAAATTTCAGTCAAAATACCGAAATGACTGAATAATATAAAAATTTCAGTCAAAATACCGAAATGACTGAATAATAGAACCTACTAACAGATATTAGTCGAAATGCAACTAAATTTAATCGGATTTATCTCATCCGTTTTAAAATCAGTCGGTTTTTTATTCTAAAGTACAGCACACGCTTCTTAGCATATGACGTACAAATTAATAAAACATTAAATTTATTTACATTGCCAAAAAATAATATCCTTACAAGATTCAATATGTAAAAAACATATATAAAGAGAAAAGAATATTTAATCAATCGATTAAATTAATAAACAAATTAAAAAAATATATTTTAAGAAAACAACTGATTTATTCGATTATTTTGGAAAAACAGAACTAGTCGATTATTAAAAAACCGAATTAGTTGTTATTCATAAGTCAGTTATTCTCATAACATTAAGACTATTAAGGTAAAGCTGTAATTGAGCTTAAACATATAATGAATGTCATTTTTAGATTCAAGTACTATCCGACCAGTTGGAAGATAGCCGAAATTAGTGCTTTTCCGAGACCAGGAAAGGATGCCTTGCAAGCAACTAACACATATATTCTATTAGTTTATTGAGAAACCTAAATAAAATTTTCGGAAAAAATTACAATCTGCTGTCTAGGACTTCACGCAAATAACCAAAAAAAAAATCAGTTTGTTTTCATCCATGATATTTTACCAAGGACACAAGTAGCACGAACTATTGAATTTATTACTCATAACATTGCGGGCAATAAACATACTGGTATGGTTTCGCTGGGTTTATTGAAAGCTTTCGATGTAACGGCATAATATTTACATTAATTCCGTCATTACGTAATTTGTACGGGATATTTTCCGGTGCAGAAATGAAGTGTCCTCTTACAGGCCAATTAGCCTGTTGGATATTTTCCGGTGCAGTGGAAATTTGCTTCAATAAAATTGATTCCAAAACCGGGTAAACCTCAAAATGAAGTGTCCTCTTACAGGCCAATTAGCTTGTTACCGGTTCTCTCCAAAGTATTGGAAAAACTACCTCTCAGAAGAATCAAACCAATTCTTGAAGAAAATAAAGTGATACCAGACTATCAGTTTGGATTCAGGAATCACCATAGCACCATTGAGCAAGTACATAGAATAGTCGACATCATAAACAAAAGTTTCGAAGATTTCTTGACATCGAAAAGGCCTTTGATAAAGTCTGGCACGTTGGCCTATTGTACAAATTAAAACTTAAATTACCTCACGAGTACTACCAGCTAATGAAGTAATACCTAACAGAAAGATATTTCCATGTTAATGTTAACGGGAATTACTCACGAATTCATTCAATACAATCGGGGGTACCTCAAGGCAGTGTACTCGGACCAACACTGTACCAGCTCTATACATACGACTTTCCAGTTAACGAAAATACAGACACAGCTATGTTTGCCGATGACACCGCTATTCTCTCGACTCATCGTGATAATAATTTAGCGGCTGAACAACTTCAAAACCATCTACTAGACGTAGAAAAGTGGTTGAGACTGTGGAAATTCAATATTAACGAATCAAAATGCAAGCAAGTTTTATTTACTTTAAATAAAAGCAAAAATTTACCGATTAAGTTAAATGGGCAAACAATTTCCGAATCGTGTAACGTAAAATATCTTGGATTACACCTTGATAAACGGTTTACCTGGAAAAATCATGTTATTGCTAAACGTAAACAGCTCAGCATTACATACCGAAATATTTATTGGCTGATGGGCAAATATTCAACACTGTCATATGAAAATAAAGTATTACTATATAAAACAGTCTTGAAGCCAATCTGGTCATATGGTATCCAGATTTGGGGTACAACGAGCAACTGTAACTTAGACATAGTACAAAAATTTCAATGTTAAGTATTGCGGAATATCGTGTCAGCGCCATGGTATGTCCGCAATGACGACATACACAAGGATCTCCGTATACCGTCTGTTAAAGAGGTAGTCAAAAGCTGCGCTGGAAGATACTTGCATCGATTTCAAACCCACATCAATCCACTAGCAGTCAATGTTCTACGTAACAGCGTGCAATTCCAACGACTAAAGAGACGCAGTGATATCGAATTGGGAAATCGACCGTAGTGATAAACTAGTTTATATATTATATATCATATATTATATTATATTATATTGTATAATAATACTAAGATAAATTTAGGGATAACGACCGTTGGGAAGTGTCCCGTTATAGCTTTTAAACAGATCAGTGCTGCCTACCAAACAGATTGCGCCCATATTTAAGCTTTAAAAAAAATATATATATATATAATGGATTATTGATTATCCCGTCTGTCCATTAAGTTTATTAAGAATTAATTTGTAGAATCGTTCATTTACTGTCCATCGAGTTTTATTCGTTTATTTATTAATTAATTTATTAATTTATTATATTATTAGCATTTTAATGGTTTAATTTATCGTGGTCACGAATCGATAATATATTTCAGATCAGTAATTCCGAAATACTTTATCCATGTTTATATACATATGTCACAAGCTCCCGCAAGAGGGACTGTTTATGTTGGGAGTACAAGGAAAAATACTTGGGAAAGCAGCAAGACGAAGGAAAAAATTGGAATGTGTAACATCAAACGCCGAATTCAACAGAGTCGGGGAAGTGGTAGCTGCAGCCGAACTTAGAAAAATATGAGAAGGGAGATGAAATTTGATGATGATATATTTTGTATGTGCATCAAAATTTCTCCGTTGTCGATAACATATACTCGTAAGGTACGATGTTTGTTTTCCTACTCTACCATCGACGACTGTATCACGTTACATATATATTTCTATCTTTTACTTATTATTTCTGTTCTATTCTGAAATATGTTAGTTTCGACTATTATCGATTTGATCGATTGATCACTATTGAAATTAGCACACAACACGAATTTATATATATATATATATATATATATATATATATATATATATATATATATATATATTTATACGTCTCTTACATAATGTACGTATTCTTTATTATTATTATGATTATTTTAATTTTATATTTATTTTAAATTTCTTATGTATCTACCCCTCTAATCTAAACATGTAATTATATATATATATATATAAATTTATTTATTTATGTATATATATGTGTGTGTTAAAATGTACACACTCTACTGCTGTCTAACTAACACGAGGCCGACGTAAGTTATTATAATTTTCGTTAAATGCATAATTAAAAAATAAGAAAAAAAATTAAAAGGTTCGTCTTGTCCATTTATCTGCCGAATCTTCATCCGAAATTTTCAGTTGTCCGGAAGTAGTTTCGTAGTGATGAGCCTTGTTCTCCTCACCTTAAAGAAGAACACCAAGCTATGAAGCAATAAGGCTCGGAGTTCTGAGTTAAAGTGGGAAGACCAAAGCAAAATGAACGATGTGCGTTGTACCATGCTTTCTGATAAAATTGGCATTCTACGTCAATAAATAAAAAAATATATTATATATATATACATATATATTACAATTATCTGCATATTGTCACATCCAAACAAAAATAAAAATTATAATAATATATATATATCCAGTGGCGCACCCAAGGGGGGCTACCGAGCTTAAGCCCTCCAGAGGGTTCAAAGAAGTATAAAATACATATCAAGGAGGCTCAAACAATTTCGTAGTTAAAATGATAGTTGAAACAAAAGAGAATATTCGAAAGAGCTCGCGTTAACACTAATAAAACCGCATCTTGAAGAGCGTGCAAAACAGCCTAGATTGCAAAAATGATTGCTAGAAAATATTCCTCACATTCTGTCTGCTAATGACATTGAAAATCCAGCTGACTGTGAACACGAAGAAAAAAATGACAGTTGGTTGGGCCGTTCAGCTTTCCAATCTGACCCAGAGAGTGCGTTCTTACTTTTGTTATTGTTATTACTTGTTTCGTTGTTGTTCGCGATCGTTTATAGTTTGTTTTGCTGTCGAATTTAATTATACATTCGGCTGTGTATATTTTATTCATTTTTATTACGAATTTATTATTTTTTTTTTGCGGGGGATGTTTGAGCCGAACACGAATATAAATCCTGGGTGCGCCACTGTTATTCTTATTTTATTTTAATGATATAATTACAACTGGCCGAGAGCCATCTAGCAATATTATTGTGAAATGCGAACAGTTTCAGAATTTGATTTAAAAACTTTAGAAAGAAAAACACTTTAGCCTTCTCTCGTTTACACGTACCATCGGGACTTCTAATAGGTGGAAAAGGTTGTATTGGCCGATTACGAGTTCGAATTACTTTCCACAAGCTGTAGTCGGAATTTTACCCTCCATAGCAATATTGAGAGTACTATCCTAACCGACGAAGACGAATTTTCAGCATCCTATTAAGCATTGATTTTTTCCTCCCCCTTATTCGTTCTAGCACCTTTTTATTCGTAACTTTTTCGGTCCACCTAATTCGTTGTAGTTTACGCCGGCACTACATTTCAAATAAGCCTGCTGCAATCTACTTTCTTGAGTATGCACGTTTCTGACCTACACAGCGTTATTGATCAGACAAAGGTTTTCATAAGTTTCTTACATAATTCCGGAGAAATTGAGCGATTAGGAACGAATATTTTTCTGTAAATGCTGCTTCGCCCGTCGCTATTTTTTTTCTTCTCGTGTATAATCGAAGTTATATTTTGTTATCCGACGCCAATATTTGAAATATGTTACTTGTTCTATATTTACATCGTTCAACATAATCTTTATTTGCTGCTGCTTACTACTTATGACCGTGACTTTATGTTTATATCCATCCAATGATTCCTCATATTTATGTACAATTTATTGATCATTGTTGCCAATTCTTTCGGGTTTTCTGCTAGTAGCGCTTGATCGTCTGCAAATTTTATCGAATTAATTCTCTTTCTGTCACATTTTAGTCCATATTTATTTTCACCAAATATTTCTTCCAGAATCGTATGTGCAAAACCATGAAAAAAAAAAATTCAGGCGATAGCAAACAACCTTGTACTCCGTTTCTTATATTTATTCTCTCCGATTTAATTCCATCGAAGCGAACCACTGCTTCTTGCTTCTTATATAAAGTATATATTAACCTTATTAATGTTTCTGAACATACGATTCGTCGTAATAGAGTAAATAAGTCTTTCCACTGTATTTTGTCGAAAGCTTTTTCGTAGTCAATAAAGGCTGCATCGAGGCACCTGTTTTAATTTATCATACGCTCGCGGTACCGCTATTGCATGCCGTGTAGATCGGCCTTTTTTAAATCCGTATTGCGTTTCTCCTACTTTTTTGCAATTAAAATTTCTAATCGTTTCTTTATTATTTTCAGCGAGATTTCCGGCGCATAATAAGCTGATAGTTCTGTAATCCGCGCAATTTTTGAGCACTTTGGTCTTTGGAATCGGCGCCGTAACTGATACATACATAAAAAAAAAACTAAGCGCATTTATAAGCCGAGGAGGTGTAAACGAATTTTCGATAGATAATTTTCAAATAGGAAATATTAAAAATGACGGTGACAATTGGTTTTTATCGATTCGAGGTCAAAAACACAATAGAAATGAGTACGAAGAACTAACACGCGTGATTAGTCTTTCAAAGTTGAAAAGTTTAACCGGCTAGAAAGATAAGAAGAACAAGAGGAAACTGGAACTTCCAGCGCCAAGTCAGGGGACAGCTGAAAAACAGAACGCGTTTTTGTTGTCTAACTAAGACCGTCGAGAACGCTTATCATTATTTTCGCATCATCTTTTAGGTTTTCATTGTTAACGCGAATGCTGTTACCGTAACGACTTATATTCGTTTTGCTAGGACGTTCGTGTGTCTTGATAATTCATTAATTATCCATCAAGATTTATCGTCTCTACAAGAAAACCGAACGGGCTAGAACTGTTTAAACGTTTCCAGAAAATACTCCGTTAACCTATTCACTTTTCTTGTAGATTCACATGTGGAAAGATACATGACGCAGAAATTCTCGTACACACTGAAGAAGTAACGGAAATTATTTGAAAGATTTATTTAATTATTTCAGGACTTAACTTACGTGTCGGCATGAAAAGACGTCATATATTACGTGTCTACTTTTATTAGAAATATTTACAAAAATCGAAAATCCCCGTTTTTAGTACTAACTTTTTTCAGATATTTAGAACGGTATTGATTTTTTTTTGGTGGGGATATTGCTAGTGGCAATTAAAACGTCGATAATATTATTATATAAATATATATGTATATATATATTTATTTATTAGATTACAATAATTGGATATATATGAAAAAAACACGAGTAATTTTCACGACGGTCACGAGTATGGTATAAAATATCGAGTTTTACGTTAAATATTAAAATTAAAAACAATTAGACGAAGCGCCGGTTTAAGATGTATTTTGTCAACAATTTTCGTAGAAAAAATTAATAAATTAAAAATAATAATAATAATATAGACGAATACAATATGAATATATATGAGAAACTGGAAAGATGGTTTGCTAGATACGAAATGAAATTTTTGAAAACTTTACGAACAGATTGAAATTTAGTTACAATTTGAGCGGAATATAATAAATTGTGATTGACAGAGACATCTGATAACTAGCGAATAATAATGTTGGTAACATATTTGTGTAATTATAACAAGAGAAATTAAGAAAAGGAAAAAAATTATTATAAAAAAATGGTTGACGATAAATATTACCATAGATTGAGACTTAATTAACCGATTTGCAGGAGATTCGTATCCAGTTTCCAGGGTTGGATGATAATTGTGGCGTTATTATTATTATTATATTTAAAGCGAGATAGACGAAGTAATGGAATTATTACAAATCAACACGGCCGATAACGAAAATATTGATAATAATAATCAAACCAAACCAAATTGATTCAAATCCATTCCAGGATATAAACGTACAAAATACAACCAAATAATAATGATAGTTGAAATATTTACGTTAAAAACAATTAATGTATCACGATATATCTCAGAAAATTACGATTCAAAGTGTTTATACGCGTAGTAATACCTATGCGCGCGCATAGATTGCAGAATATATATTGTTTAACTACGTGTGAAAACTAAAAATGAATACACAGAGACTAAAAATGACACGGCAGAACTGAATATTGCAGATGAAGAACAGCGATCAATATTAGAAAAGAAACTATTTAATTGTAAAGAATTCGCGGAAAAGCGGGGAGGTAGAACTGGTATTTTGTGGACCGAAGAACAAAAATGAAACTAGTATGGAAAAAAAAAGGAAGAAAAATGGCAGGACCAATTGATAACGTAGTCCATCAGTGGCTAATTCCAAATAATAATTATAATACATACATATATATATATATATATATATATATATATATATATATACATATATATATAAAAATTTACAAAACAAATAAGAATAACAGCAATAATAATAGTTCGAGTACAAATTCAAATTTATTTCGATTTGTTGTTTGATTCGAAATAATTTAGACACATCGTAAGTTGAAGAATCTGAGTTACATTAGGTATGTAATTACGATAAAAATTTACTTTACCTGAAAATTGTCTGATGTTTGTTTTATTCTTTGGGGTTGGAAAATTTTTTATTCATCATTAATAGGTTTCGTTACGTTATTTTCTATTATATGACCAAGATCTTTAACATTGTTTTCAGCAAAATCACATTTTAACAGTTTAAGTTTAAAATCTTCTTTAATAATAGCTGATAACAATTTGTCAATATATTCTAAAAATATATTCTAAATGTTCTTCAAGCATTATTGAAAAAATTAAAATATCATCGATGTAATTAATACAGAAAAAATCTAAGCCATTTTTTCGAATTATATTTCTCAGAATTCTCTGAAAAATCGCTGGTGATGTCTTTAATCCAAAAGGTAGACATTTCCAGTTGTAATGTCCATTTAGTGTTATAAACTCTGTTTTATAACAGTCTTTGCTGCGAAGAGGAATGAACCAAAATTCAATATTTATATCGAAAACTGAAAACAATTTGCAATCTCTAGTTTTAAATATGAAATCACTTATTAAAGGGAAAGGTTGGCTTTCTGGAATAATCAGTTTATTTAATTCTGTAAAATCGATACAAAGTCTACTTTTTTTATTTTCATATTTTTTGTATGCTAAAGTGACAGGTGTTGTAAAAGGATAAGTTGATTCTTCGATAAGGTTGACAGATAATAATTTAGAAATTTAAGATTCAATTTCTATTTGATCTTCAATAGAGCACCTGTACGTGTTTTTTTTTTAAATATATGTTCAATTTTATTTTAGCTTTATGATTTGAAACTGTACCTATATTAAATTTATCTTTAGCAAAAATTGCTTTATGTTTAATTATAATATCTTCGATAGATTTTCTTATTTTACTGTCTAAGTGATCCAAGTTTGCATCAAAATCTTTTACATTAATGAATTCATTAAAATTAGCTTGAATTAAAAAATTATATCTGATTGTAAAAATCCAGAAGCCTTTTGACAAATTTTTAGATTTTTGTTTTGAAATAGCCTGAATTTTTTTTTATTAAATCCAAACCAAGGAGAAAATCATGATGAAAGTTTTCAACGACAAATACTGATACATTATGACAAATATTCATTATTCGAATACAAAGTTTAACAATTCCACACACATTACTGATACCACTGATCATTCTAAATTTACTATCATCAGTTTTAGAAATGGGAATATTACTTTTGTATAAAAATTGGGAGTTTATTAAAGAAATATTAGAACCGGAATCGTAAACTCCTCCACATCTTTTTGTATTATTAATAAGTAAATCTACTCTGATCAGTGGTATTATTACAAGTTTTTTTTTGATCGCCAACTATTCAATTCAATTCAGATTCTATTTCTAAATTATTAACAGATTTTACCTTATTATTTCGATTTATCCCGGAACCGACATAGGGTTTCTGCGTGAAAACGAGTGACTGTGGTATGTTTCTCACAATTCGAGCACGGTTTCTTATTAAAATAAGTTGTCTTTTTCGCTTTGTCCGGTGTCCCTGAAGCCACAGTTCTGTATCCAACTTGTTCTGAGGAACCAGTACGTTTCGTAGGTTCACTCTCAAATTTCTTTAATTTTTGAATTAAAGTTTTCATCGACGTAATAGAGGATCGACTTAATGCATTCTAAATCTGAAGAGTAAGTTCAAGCACTATAAGATTTTTCCTTTGTGTACTCAGAAACCAATCGTTTACTGATTGGTCCAAGCACAAAAACGAAAAACTTCAATTAACTTCGACCCTTTTAACGAAAATCGATTAGCCTCTTTCTCAAAATTATCGATCCAAGACTCCAAATTTTTATTTCTGGTTGAAGAAGAAATCGAAAATACACGATATTACATGCGCGAATCAACGAACGAAAAATTAAATAAACATCTCTCTCAT
The DNA here is from genome assembly GCA_032883995.1 of Coronaproctus castanopsis. Classification (NCBI taxonomy): domain Eukaryota; kingdom Metazoa; phylum Arthropoda; class Insecta; order Hemiptera; family Monophlebidae; genus Coronaproctus; species Coronaproctus castanopsis. The sequence continues at coordinate 72,738,858 of CM065053.1, forward strand.
GGAGTAATTACGAAACATACATATATATATATATATATATATATATATATATATATATATATATATATATATATATATATATATATATATATTACAGTAAAACTTAATCGGATCTAAGCAAACCGATCAAGAGACAGCAATAGGCGAACATGGAACGGGTATTAGAAACGAAAGAGGCCAAACACTGATGAACTTTCTTGAGATCAATAATCTTTACGCAATGAATACCTTCTTCAAGAAAAATCCAAAAATGAAATAGACCTGGAGAAGCCCAGATTTTCGATACAACAATGAAATTTATTACATTTTATGCAGTAACCGTCACTTAATTGAAGATGCTGTAGTGATAAATAACGTTAATACGGGCAGTGACCATAGATTATTGAGAGCTCGATTAGTAATAAATTTACAAGCCAAGAAACAGTACACAAAAATTCCTATTCATAAAGGCGTATATTGGAGAAACTGTCAAACAATAAAATTAGTTACCAGAATGATCTGAAAGAAAAATTACACAATAAGATATCGCTTAAATGCGACGAAGCCGCTATAATTATAGCTAAAACTATGCGGGAATGTGCATCTAACATAGCTCCTAAAAATAAAGCTATATCGAAGAAACTAAGTAATAACACTCTAAAATTAATGCAACAACGACGTACACTGAAAGTAGCAGCAAAAAAAATCAAACAGAGTGGGCAGATTTAAACAAACTACTAAGAAAAGAAATTAGGAATGATATTCGTAAATTTAACACTAACCTAATAAAGAAGACAGTTGAAGATAATAAAGGCCCGAAGGTATTTAGCATTAATGTATCGCACAAAAATACTAACATAAAAAATAGGGAAGGGACATTTATAAAAGAGAGAACAGAAATATTACATGAAATAGAAAAATATTTCACTGAAATGTATAACACAAAAGTGGCGCCAGAAAGACAACAGAGAAGCATTGATATTAATCTGGTTAACGATGCGCATGTCCCGGAAATAATGAAAGAAGAAGTCAGACATGTTCTCAAATCACTCAAGAGAAATAAAGCACCCGGACCGGGACCAAGTATTGCCAGAAATGCTACAGTACGGAGGCTCAGTAATGGTAGACATGTTATGTGATTTGTTTAATAAGTGCCTAAAAGAAAATAAGACACCAGATGATGCGTGGAAATGTGCGGAAGTTATTCTGATCCATAAAAAGGGAGATACACTCGCACTAAGGAATTACAGACCTATCAGTATGTTATCACAGGTGTATAAGGTATTTACTCGGATTCTAACAAATCGGTTAACAAAATCAATGGACCTCCATCAACCAACAGAACAGGCCGGATTTCGATGGGGGTTAACGACCACGTTTTGGTAATTAGAACGTTATTACAAAATTGTGAAGAGTATAATTTGGATCTATGTATGGCCTTTGTTCATTACGAAAAAGCCTTCGACTCGGTTGAAATATGGGCATAAATTCACTATACGACTCTGAAATCGATGGCCATTACATTAATATTGTCAGGGAAATGTATGAATCGGCATCAATAAAGGTTAAAGTATGGAGTAATACCGATGACATACCATTGAAACGAGGCGTAAGACAAGGTGATATCATATCGCCAAAACTGTTTATCGCAGCTTTAAAACGAGTTTTTAGAAAATTAAACTGGAACTCAATGGGCATCCAAATAAATGGAGAAAAATTAAATCACTTGCGCTTCGCTGATAATGTGGTTAGGCAGCATTATAGAGGGAATACAATTAATGCTGGTAGACCTGAATGCGCAGTCTGAAAAGATAGGACTAAAAATAAATTTGGACAAAACGAAGATAATGATGAATACAACAGGAAGTGCAACAATATCTATAAATGGTGAAAAAATAGAAACTGTAGGAAAATATGCGTATTTGGGACAAGAAATTACGGTGGAAAAGAAAATGAATATGCAACTGGAAGCTAAAACGAGAACATCTCTAGCCTGGATTGCATTCGGAAAACTAAGCAGTGTATTTAAAAATAAATAAATACCGAATAGTTTAAAAAGTAAATTATACAACCAGTGTGTGCTGCCAGAACATATGGAGCTGAAACGTAGAGTTTTACAAGACAAATAATTAGACGAATTAGGAAAACTCAAACGGCGCACGAAAGAGTAATGCTGAATATCAGACTTCGAGATTGTAAAAGTGTTGCATTGATTAGACAACAAACGAAATTAGTAGACGCAGTAGAACGCATAGCTAAACTGAAATGGAATTGGGCAGGGCATATTGCAAGACGGGATGACAACAGATGGACCAAGCGCATGTTGCAGTGGTGGCCGATTAATCATCGTCGCAGGCAAGGAAGACCCATGACAAGGTGGTTGTGAAAGTAACCGGAATCAATTGGATGCGCGTCGCACAAGATACGGAAACGTTTGGGGAAAGCCTACACCCAGCAGTGGGTTGAGATAGGCATAACGTAATAATACAGTAAAACTAGTGCATTATTGAACAAAAATGTGCTAAAATTATGATTAAGGTTTATTATATAAGAACGGTGAAACATACATTTGATAAATTGAAATAAAAACTAATAGAACATACTATATAAGAAAACTCATATTGCGATACGTTACACGTAGTAGATATAATGCGTACGTATATTCTCATATAATAAATAAACTACATTATGCAATGCTCGTGAAATACAATAGCGCTTATTATATAAAACGAGTATATTCTCATATAATAAATAAACTACATTATGCAATGCTCGTGAAATACAATAGCGCTTATTATATAAAACGAGATAAGGTTCGATACAAGTTCTTAGAGTTAATAATTTCATTCAGATGGACAACATTTTCTTAATGTAAAATAAGACACGATCACGGAAGCTGAATAAACGTTATTAACAGTTTCCTTAACAATAATAATAATTATCAAATCAAATCAAATTTTATTTGTATTCATTTCTCCGTAGGAGTTGGTTCCGCGTATTCCTTCCTTGAACGTTACAAAAACTCTTAAACTACCTAAATTTTCTTCTATATTTACAGCCAAGTGCATTGCTATTGTCGGACCGCTTCGCTTTTACGCCTGTGCAAATATCAGTTACAATGTAGTAATTTTCACGGGCGCTCTCAAAGCTACTTTAAATTCCTCATTTAATAGCCGCTGGATGCTCTAAGAAACATTTATGATCTATCATTGAAACACGTTGATGACACATTTTTCCAGATTACCAGCCACCGGGTACCCATTGGAATGATACCCATAGACAATCTTGCTAGAAGCACCCTTGACTCTAACACACTTGTTAGTGATATTTGATCTAAAATTAAGTTTTCGGTCAAGGAATTTTAGAACCGCGTTCGGAGGATTACTATTCAGCCTGACAATTCAGAAGTATTCAACCTTCGATTCCAGTAATTTCTCGGTCGTTCAATCTTCCTAGCGACACAACGATTCCGTTTATTCGTCTTATATGTAGCCCAATGCTTAATTTCATACAATATGCCACACGTTCTATTTTCACACAAATTAGTCCCTTCGCCATTCTGCACCCATCCTTGCGATGGAGATGAGATCGCAGATGAAAACCATCTATTTTTCACGTATTATAAGTAAAGAAATCCCTATCTAACTAATCGCAGATGCTCGTTTAGCTCACAGAACAATAGCGTATATACGACCATATTCAATTACATACCAGTCTGTAGTATAAATATTTAATAAGATATATCATCGATTTTTTATACCCCTGGGTGGAATCTAATGCTTGTATATAAAAAAAAAATATAAATTTTATTATTATGTAATGCTGCTCAAAATAATTTTCGATGTATTTATAGAAATATTTTAAAAATTGGGACATTTCACGTTAACTGAAAATAAAAAGTTTCGGTAGCATTAAAATGTCACGTACTATCTAGTGGATATCCTGATTAAAAGGTCTAATTAGGATCGTAATTTCACTCTCTCTTTCTCACAGCACACACATAAATATATCATATAAACACAACACACACACACACACATATATATATATATATATACTGGAAGTTACCCACGACCTCGCCTGTGAAATTGGTTTTTTAAAGCTTTGTTTGGCATTGATATGACAAATAGGACAGAAGTTACAATAATTTAAAGTTTTAAAAAATAGTAAACAGCGGTATCTCCGCAAAATCGGTTAAAATTCAACATATTTTCTGGCATACCTTCACTACCAACATCAACAATGCAAACCACGTTTTATTGCGTTAGGGGTGTGGCCGAAATAACGGACGGATATATAGATAGATATATAGATTTGTTGCGGGAGGGCGTAGCCGAAATAATGGACGGATATATATATATACACATACGTATACTATAATAATATATAAAACGGTTAAGAGAAGGAAATTAAAACTTTAAATTGCTGTAATTTCTGTCCTATTTGTGATATCATCTATAATATGGGCTATAAGTTATGAGAATTTCATCATTATTTCTTTAATAGTTTTTGAGTTAAATCGGAAGAGACGAACGACAGAGAGAGACAAAAATTAAAAAAAAAATAGATTTTCTGTTTGTGTGATAATAATAGTCTAATGCAGCGATTAAAATGAAAATATTCGCCAATCACAGACAGACACTACAGTTTCATATATTTATAGATATATAATTTTGGCTGTATAGGACAAATGGACAATATAACAACAATATAATTTCTTAAAATTTATATACACCTTACATACATATATATATATATATATATATATATATATATATATAGTTTAAATATGTATAATACTATGCGTATGTACGTATGAGTTTCTCATATATTCTCCAGCTGCGTCCAGTATTTCTTAGAAGGAATATAGGCTATTGAAAAGGTAGCAATTCTGCGGGGTCGAGAATTTGATAGCCGACGTACGGGTGTTACAATTTATTGTTGAATTTATCATCGAGACGTTTCGGATGGGTTTTTAAGAAATTGTTTTTCCTCGCCCTCCATTGTTACTGGTGGTATTATAACTTTTAAAGGAATTAAAACAGACCGAAACGCGGATTCGATCGAGCGCAGTAAAAAGTTGTTGAAACGGAAATGGCGTGCTCGTAAAGAATAATAAAATTGCCACTAACGTCACTATCGGCCGCTATCCTACTTTCTATTTAAACGAAATTTATCGTAAATTTAGCGGCAATAAAACTTTCCTAAAACAAGTTAAAAGTCCGCCGAAATAAATGGACAGACGGCTATGAAATTCTCGATGTGAGCACCACCATTCCCCCTCCCACCACATTGCAATTTACGATTCCCGTCTATTAATTTCGTTCTAGTTATTCGATATCATCGTCATCACTACCGTCACTATTAGCACCGACGGTCGACATTATGATCGTTCGTATTATCGTTATTAATATTACCGTTATTATTATTATTATTATTACTACTACTTATTACTTATACGGGCAAATCCCAAACGATTTCGAAAAAAAGTATTACGATAAATAATGGAACAAGAAAGTGTAATGAATGTAAAACGATATAAGTTTAGTGGTACAAACTTCCAAGATATTATAGAAGAAGAAGAAGAAATATATATTTACAAAACATATAAACAAAATCATGACTACACGAATAATTGAATAATTGAGAATGTTAAGTATCTTATATATATACCTTAACAGTTAACTTACTAATGTACAACGACATCTAATGTATATGTGATAAAATTAAAATTTAAAACTTAAAGTTTTAAACTTTTAAGTACAGGAAAAAAAAATTACAATTAGAACTTAAGTAAAGAGGGAATAAATAGGAAAATAATTCTTAAACAAGTAATCTATGTTTAATTCTGCGGTGTTTGTTTCGTACAATGAGACTATGTCGTAATCGCCTATAGTGTTAATTAATGCGCTGTCATGCATTATACAATTATGGTAAAATTTACTAGATAATTTGTTTATATAAGCAAGTGTATCTAAGAGGGGTAGAATCATAGATGAACTTTTTGTTTGAAATAGATAAAGAAGAATGACGATTAAAAATTGGTGAGAGTATTGAGCGTGTTGTCAATGCAGTTAGTAATATTGTCATTGAACGATAGACGAGAATCTAATATGACTCCTAAGTATCGAACTTGCGTCGACCACTGAATAGATTTACCATCGATTGTAACCTCAGGTAACGTTAGTGGGCGTCGTCTTGAAAAAAGTATCGCCTCCGTTTTTTCTGTGTTTATTTTCAGTCTCCAACGTTTGTAGTATTTAAAGACAGAGTTAGCAGCTTTTTGCAATCTGTTAAGTATAGTGTCTGGTCTATGAGACGCACAATATAGGGCGAGGTCGTCAGCATATAAAGCGATATTAATACGAGGTAGTTTAGGGATATCGTTTATTAAACTTAAAAATAAGTACAGCCCTAGCACACTGCCTTGTGGAACCCCTGAGCAGTAAGATTTAATGCCGGATTTATGGTTAAGATGGGAGACGTAAAAATTTTTATTGGTTAAATACGAATTTATTAATTTTATCAGTGATAAGGGAAATTTAAATTTAAGTAGTTTAAATATAATTCCAATGTGCCAAGCTGAATCAAATGCTTTTTTAATGTCAGTCAATAATAAACCAATATTTTTATGAAAATTAAAGTTGTCGGTTACGTAATCCGCTATTCGGGCTACTTGATATATAGTGGAATGGTCGGCTCTAAACCCGAATTGCTCCTGAATAATAATATTATTTGTTGTAGAGAAAGTTTGCAATCGATGTAATATAACCTTTTCAACTAGAGTACATAGCAAACTAATTGGTCGAATGTTATTGAGATGTTTTTAACGTCACGACCAGGTTTGGGTATAACTATGATTTTATCTGTTTTCCATAGTGTGGGGAAATAAGTAATTTTGTGAACGGCGTTGGTGATTTTGGTAAGGTATAAAATTTTGCCTTACAGGGAGCTGCTTAGTTAAAGTTGCAAAAAGCTGATCATCACCGTAGGATGATTTATTTCCCAAAGATTTAATATATTTAATAATTTCAGAGGTGATGCGAGTAATATTTCTGCTGGGGGAGTAGAAGGGGTTAGCTGACGTGCCAACACCTTACTTATGTTATAGTAGTGTGTACACGGAATTAAGTTATTATAACGATTACCAACACCGGCAAAATGTGAAGTCAGCAATTCTAATTTATCACGTAGTTTATATACCTGTTCATTTAATTGGTGGTAGTAATTGGTTTCGTTTTGTTAAATATTTGTTCGCTTTTCATAAGGTATTACTTGGAGAAAGAGTCATTAAAAAGTTGCTCCATTTACTATTTTTCCAGTTGACTAATAAATGAGAAGAAAACTTAACTAATAATAAATACATACACCTCGAAATGTTATACATTGGAGTAAATTTGTGTTTAGTCGTCTGTAGTAATTTTTGAGAAATAAAATTATTTTTATATAAGGCGGAACACTGGACTTAGAATGATAGGCAGAAAAACACTCTTTGGAATACTGAAATTAACTGCGTTTGAAACAAGTTTACTAAATTCAGTTGCACAAGTTATCATCGCAAGTATGAAGTCTGTCGAATAAATTTATATTTTCATTAATGTGTGATAGATTCCAGTTAGCTTTTTTATAAAGAAAAATTTTTCTAGGTGATATACAGTGATAATGATGTAGGTATGGTAATATTGTGGAAGTTTTTAACTAATATTAGGTCTATTATACTAGGTTTTTGATTACGTTGTGCTGGTATATATGTAGGATCAATTGGTGACAATATGTGGAAGTTATATTTCAACGAGGCTTCAAACAAAGTCGTTCCAGCATGGTTGCTACTGAAACAGTTCCAAGATTTATGTTTACAATTAAGATCACCTATAATAATAGTGAAAGTGTTCGTGCAAAATAATGATTTTAAATCAGAGTCGAAGAGTTTTATATTATTTTAAGGGTTTCGACGCATGGTAAATTAACGATAGATCGATCAATACATATTTGGATACCTATTGAGTGAAAAGATTTTAGACATATGGCAGGTAAGACGTCGTGCTCGATTCTATTATGTACAAACAAAGCCACTCGCTCGCTGCGCCTATTTTTGTCTACCCTATATATTCTATAACCTGGGACTTTAAGATATATTTTACTATCAAGTTTAGTTTCACAGATAGCAGCAATATCTACTTCGTGTTCTAGTAAAAAGTGTGTAAATTCATTAATTTTAGGATAAATTGAATTAGCATTCCAACCAAAGACTTATATTTTTGTTATCTATATTTTGATTCATTTTTAATTATTAATATTAGAAACATTGCATAACAGTTTCGACAATAATCATAAAAACATGCCGACAATCTTCTACAAACTTGTTTTGCGACTGCCAGCAACTTACCGACATTTAATTGCTTGCAAAAATCAATTAATTAGGAGAATGAAGAGGAATTGCTGCTCTGCACACACACCGGGTTCTTACCACGTACAGTCTCAGCGTACGATCTTCTAGGGAGCGCGTTAACATTATTAATACTACAACAACTACTACTACTGCCGTTATTTGTTTTAACATTAGAATTATTTTTATTTATATTCCGAGAAATATTAACACTAGTAGTTACATCGTTAGAATATGAATTTAAATTTGTAAATGTAACTTGTCTTTTGGGTTGAGCTCGGGAAAGAATCTTCTTACGAACCAATCAACATGTATCGTTAGCAGCATGCAGTGAATTACGCACATTTCTGTTGAGAAGATGTACATTCGTGACTGTCGTGGTCCAAGCCACATTTTACACATTTGCGCGGCATATTACAATTGGAAGAAACATGTCCGTACAGCTGACATCTATAGTAACACTCTCGTTCTCGGTTTATATTTCTCACAGCGTACAACATAATGTTCGATAATATTATAGTTTAAAACCTTCCTGATATCTGTGCCGTGTGGAAAAGCAACATGATAAATGGGAGGAGAAGTGACGGACTTTTTATTGAAAGGAGTAATCGAGTCGAACACAGTAAAGGAGGATATCGTGTCAGAAATAATAGAAATAGGTAAATCAACGGGTAAACTTTAAGCACCATTTTTAGTGTGGCTTACGGTTTACCGGTAAATGCGTATAAAAAGCTGCATTATTCGCTTCGATATTAATGAAAACTATATTAAATAGAATTAACAACAAATTGGAAGAATATTTAGACGATGATCAATATGAATCGAGGAACCAGAGAGGCAATATTATGAATCAGACAAATAATTGAAATTTTAAAGAGAAAGATAATTGCGGCGTGAAAATGGGAGGACCACGATGTTGAGGTTCCGTTTTGCACATATCAATCGTAGGTAGTAATGAAAAAAGACTTGAAGAATCGGTAAAACAGCTGATGATTGCTGTGAAAAAGTATAATATGCCAATAAATTAAGACAAAACGATAATTATGAAATTAATGGAGATTAAAGTGAGTAAATTGGTATAGTTACCTGCCACTTATATCGACACAATCCAAGTTTCGTGTAATTGAAGGGAAAATGAAGAGAAAACGATACAGAAGAAGGCCAAGCAGTTATAGATTGAAATAATAGAAGACTCGGAAGCATCAAGTTATGCAAACCTGAAAAGAAGGACAGAAAAAAGACAAGAGTTAAACTCACTAGGATGGTAAGAGTCATAAAGGCTATAAGGATTGAGCAAAAAAAGAAAGAAGAAGATTTTGTCATAATGTAAATGTATCGGACAAAATTAATTAAATTTAAAAATAAATTAAAGCGAATTGAAAATGGAAATTTTTTATCGACCGTTGTCATTTGTAGTACTACTTCTGTTAATTATTCATTTACATATACGTTGCATATATATATATATATATATATATATATATATATATATATATATATATATTTTTAAATATACAAGAATTTATTAAAAACAATGAAACAAAAAAAATTAAATTAAAACTATATAAATAAATTACATAATAAAATAATAGAAGAATCAGTTACACTAATGATAGAATATAATAAACCAGAGCAGTCGGCGAAATTAGCTTAGTGCTACCAGTAGTGATTATGTATGTATATGTTTAATTTTGAATAATTCTGAAATAAAAACAGGAAACTGATGTAATAATACAATTTCATTTAATTAAAGTGCACAGTCAATCTTACACAACTGTCGCAAGTGATTATACTTATCGCTTTTATATATTAGAACGCTTTCAATTTCATCACTTTCGCAATTACAAAATTTACTTTCAGTAATAATTTTTAATTTATTTAGATTTTATATATATATATATATATATATATATATATATATATATAGTGAAATTACTTTACGAAAACAATTATAATACAGTACGAGCAGATAATTATTTCTCTAAACCTTTCAAAATATCAAAAGGTGTTAGACAAGGATGTATCCTATCGCCACTTTTATATAACATATACTCTGAATATATGATGCGTCGTACTCTTGCCGCAGAGGAAGGAGGTATTTCAATTGGTGGAGCAAAAATTAATAATTTGAGATATGCCGATGACACGGCAATTTTTGCATCATCTATGGAAGAATTAAGTACGACTTTAAATAAACTGACGACAGTAAGCCATGAATTCGGAATGCGTATAAACAAAAATAAAACAAAAATTATGATAGTGGATCATAATAATGAAAACATATCTAATACTTCACAACAATTACACGGATATGAAGTCGTCAACGAATTTGAATATCTAGGTGTCCGGATCAACAATAAAGGAGGCTCAAGCAAAGAAATAAGGAGACGATCTGCGATGAGTCTAAATGCTATGAATAAGTTGCAACGTATCTGGCGGGATGGAAATATCAATTATTCTACAAAAAATACAACTTGTTCGTTCCCTGGTGTTCTCCATCTTTATCTATGGTTCCGAAACATGGGTAATAAACTCCACGGATCAGCAATATATCGATGCATTTGAAATGAAATGCTGGCGCATAATGCTGGGTATAAAATGGCACGATAAATAAACGAACGTCTCGATCATTAAGCGTCTTAATATAGATAAACGATTATCACGAGACATACGCGATAAAATGCACCAATTTTTCGGTCATGTAATGCGTGCACGAGACTTAGACAGGACAGTCACACTAGGAAGAATGAACGGACATAGAATCGGCCAATGACCCGATGGACGAAACAAATATGCCGACGTGTTAAACTGTCAATACCAAATTTGGTACACTCGGCAGATGATCGACAACTGTGGAGGAATTTGATTGCTACGTAATGGTCACGACGGTCAATTATGATCAATATACGACTGTAGAGATAATATATATAATATATATATATATGTGTGCGTACGGGAGAAAAATTATTATATTACGAGGGCTAATAAATATGTACTACCTACGGCTAATATTGCAGAGAAATATAGACGACGAAAACGCGGCAGACCGAGACTTTACAAGAATTTGGGATAGTCATCGATAATGTAAGAAACGATGTGCAATGAGAGATTATCAAACAGATTGATCTGCTGCGTTCGTTCAGAGGATAAGAAAAAATAATAATAAGAATTATGTGTAATAATACGATCACGAGTTTCGTGTATTTGTGTCAGAATCGTGGATGTTTGTGTATTTCTAGATGTTTTTATGTATATACGTATAATATATTTATACTGGACGTATGTGAGGTTGTATTCGCGCAAGCATTCGACCGTGTTTGGCATCAGGGCCTTATATATAAATTAAGTACCTGATTACCTGTCAATTGGTGTCGCCTGTTGAAGTCGTATTTATCAAACAGAAAATTTCGTCTATCTTATGAAGATGCGAAGTCAATGTTTTATCCAATACGTGGAGGGGTACCACAGCGTCTTAGGACCCATCCTGTACCTCCTGTACATATTGGACATATCGACAACGTCAAAAACTAAATCTTCAGAATTCTTTGGATTGTGTAATAAAATGGACGAAGGACTGGGAGATTGAGCTTAATGAGCAAAAATCTGTCCATGTCACTTTTGCCTTGCGGAAATAAGATCTCCATCGAGCAGTTTATATAAATAATCGAAAAATACCTAGCACTGACACGGCAAAATACTTGGTACTACATCTAGATGCCAAGCTAACTTGGAGAGCTCACATCGATGCGAAAGCTCGACAAATCAGATTGTTTTATTGGGCGACACTCTAAGATGAAGCTTGAAAACAAAGTACTCATCTACCAAACCATCATACGACCCATTTGGACGTATGGAATTCAATTATGTGGGTGCGCCAAAGCATCAAACGGAAGAATTATACAAACAGTGCAAAACAAGATTCTTCGCATGATAACCAACGCTACATGGTTTCAACGGAATGAATTATTGCATAATGATCTTATGATTAAGTTGTTCGACGAAGTTATTGCTGACTATGTTCACCGGCATGAACGCAGACTCCAGAAACATCTGAACCCGGAAGTATCCATCCTCCTCAAAACCGGCGAAGACTCAAGACGCCTTGAACGTCTCAAACCAAAGGACCTAGTATTCTTGTAAAATATTTATTAAATGTGTACTTGCACGCTTGTGTGTGTGTGCACGTGCAGCGCACGAACTTGCGTGTATACCTATGTGTTATATATAGGTGTGTGTGTGTAAGTATACAGGTATATTCATAAACAACAGTGTTTAGCTATTGAGCCTTCTCGGTAACATGTTAATAATTTAAGTTTTAATCATAATTATTACTTATTTAGAATATATTCTAAGATTGTAATGTATATAGTTCTATAAATTATTTAAAAAAAAACCAAAAGTTGTCTTACAAACCTTTGACGAAATTGGAACCAGCAATGTGAGGAATGAAATAAGTTGTTAATTGATGCAACACCAAGTAGAACCTCTGAAAAATTTCGGTACAGAACTGTGGATATTTCACTTCATACGCGACATCATATAATGGTCGCGCAAAATATGTTATATATAATAAACAACCGAATCTTATATATATATATATATTTCGGACATCTTCGAAATGGCTAGAGCGATTTTGATGAAATTTCATACGCATTGAGTAATTGAAAATGACCTGTACGGAAATTCGAATATTTCTATCCATAAAAATTTCGAAAATTTCCATTGATTATTCTTAATACTCATCTAAATTTACGTTGACAATTTCAACTCGATCGCGTTTAGTCTTCGAATGTTCTCGGGATTTGCTTTTTACCACTTACGATTCGGCAAATTTAATTTAAATTTTAAAAATTAAATTAAATAATAAATTAACGTGCCGTGTACAGCAGCTAAGGTTAGAGGGATGATAGGAAAAGATGATTAGATTGAGGAATAGAGCTACTCGATCGGTGGAGTACGGTAGTTAGATTCGACAATGAAATTTTATCACCTTTAAAAAGGAGATGAAGCGAAGAAGGAAGATTAAGAGACGCTCTAAGCGAGGGGTATGAGAGTCAAATATAGGAAATGGAGAGGATAATGTTACAGCCATAACACACTGGAGCCAAAGTTTTATACCGTTTAGATTTAAGATGTCGGATCTTCCGGAGGTATTTTATAATTTACGAAAGAGTTATTTTAAGGATAAAATCGTGTGGAAAAATTTCAGTTCATTTCTAGAAAAAAAAATCATTAAGGTTGTGCCCCGCATTTTGATATTTGCCAAAATCGGCTGTTCTGGTTATTACACGATTCATGTATAGTCGTGTAAATGATTTTTTACAGCCTTTTTCGAAATTACAGGATTGAAAACACTACCCAAGCTCGGTCGTTTAGAGATACCGCTTTGTTATTTAAGAAACGAAATAGACCGGGATATGAAAATCGGCCGTAACAATTTTCGATAACGTCATCTGGAAGAAGTTGTTGTAATTGTTTTTAACAGTTCCACGAATGGCTATATTCTTCTGTATTCATTATTGACTTCTAGATGATTTTCACTTTTTATTTTCTCTTTATAGCGTTCGATCGATGTTTGTTTATACTTCGCTACAATTTCCGAAGACGTCTTTTCTCGACTATAATTTTCAGTGAAAAAAATCTAGGGGAAACAAAAACAAAAACGAACGATGCACCCGAAGCGAGCTACGAAAAAATGTGGTTCGACATTGCTTTTGTGGTTTTTCATTAATTTCGCAGTTAGCGGCTGACGGTTTTTGTTTGCGCGCGCGTGGGTAAAAAATGTACGATAAGTACGCTCAGAGAATAAGATTTATACGGGGTTAGTCCGTAATTTCCGCGAATTAAATTACAAAGGAAATAGAGATAAGTCGCAGAAACCGCAAAAACCGACTAACATTTCGCTCGGTAAACTATTGTAGAATGTGGTAATATCGTTGATGATGAAAAATAGCCATGAAAATTGCGACGGAATACGACAAAAAAGGACCCAACGACCGAGTTTTATAATTGACGTCGATTTTTCTAGATAAATATCGCACGTTGAAACGGATGATGGTAAATTAACCCATGGGACATTGTAACCTGTGGGAAAATGAAAGCATATTGCCGAACGTAAAAATAATCTTACAAAAACAAAAAAAAAAAAGAAGAAAAAAGACAACAATAACAACACGAAAATCCTTTTAGAAATTAAATTTACTTCGAACGAACGAAGATGGCGTATTCTGACCGGTCGATTTTACGATGGTTTTTCCACATTCTTCTGTAGTCAGTTAGGAAAGTTGTGGAAATATATATATATATATATTATTCCTATCAATTCCGACGGAAGCCATTAGGACTTATGAGTTGAAGCTCAGAAGACACATTATAGCCTAAGTTTGAAATTTGAATGTAGGGTACCACGAGCAAAGACGTGTCATTCGAACGATGTATACATTATAAGCCGCGTTGGTAGACTAGCAGACTATCAACCTGGTGCCCGAGGTTCGAAAATTTTTTATCGTCATGTAACCGTTAATTATCACGTAGACGGTAGTGCCATTCCACTTAGCATAACATCATATGCGCACACATTGTGCATTGAATGCTAGGCCATTTTGTGTGCAATAACAATGTACAGCGGGCTAGTCACAACTTTCAGCAATAACAAATTTGTGATTATTAATATATATATATATATTTGCATAAGTCATCGAGTCTTTAAAGTAATGGTAGGTAATGAAAGCAGTCGGTTTAGAAGAACCAATGATGATCTGACGCAAGGATCCATCTTGGTTCCCTATTGTATAATTTGCGCATTAGCGATAGGCCTATAACTGAATCCAGAAAATTCCAGTATGCGGATGATATTGGGTTCACCTACCAAACTAATCCGCCAATAAATTTAACGAAGTATTAATAAAAGACTTAGAAACCCTGAACAGATATTTTTAGTCGTGAAAGTTAAGCCTGCATAAACCAGAGTCATCGTTATTCCATCATCTTACGACGCAGATGGCAAAGTTCGAACTTAACGTTACATTAGAAAATAAAATAAATTTTAACGGGGAGTATTTTGGCGTCATACTGGATAGAACGCATGAGAATCCAATAGAGAAAATAAAAACTAGAGTGAAGTTAATAAGTCAACTTGGATGGAGAACAACTGCGAAAGTGCTGAGAACAACAACTCTAGCACTCGCTCACTCAAAGGTGGAATATAATAATGAGCATACTGAGAAAATAGATGTCTAGTTGAAAGCCGCAATGCGAATAATTAGCCGCGCATTAAGGTCGACGAATAAAGTCTGGCTTCTTGTTCTTGTTCACATTGCTCCTCCAAAATTAAGACGAGAAGAGGCTTTTTGAAAAGTTTGGAAAAATTTTACACACATAAGTAGAACTGCTTAATGCATGTAGATAAATACTACAAAACCAAAAGAGGAACTTAAATCTAGCTTAAATCTAGACAGCCACCTTAGAAAACGGCGGTACATATGGAGAAAACGCCAAGAAACTGGATGGAAAGATGGAAATATGAATGGACAAACCACTAATGCAGATCTAAAATAGAACCACCGAGAATATGGACCTATCACAACGGGAATGGTGCAGGGTAAATAGATTCCGAACGGGACAATTGAACAAATGGAAAATGCTTCAAATCCCTTAATGTGGGGAACTTCAAACTCTCGATCATTTGTATAGTTGCAAAATAATAAAAATAATAACATTAATTGACACGATGTGTATGATGTCACAAATAGTGACCTCCAGTGGATATCTGGACTCTCAATAGATATTTAAGTAAATTTATTCCGAGTTCCGTACGAACGAACGAACCATCATTATTTATTATTATTGGTAGCAATATTTTCACTATTGCAACTATTGATAACAACTGCAGTTATTATTATATTGCCGTTATTTATCATTACTATTATTATTATTGAGAAAATATGCACGCATACATGCGCATATATAAATATACGTACTTACACATATACAAAACGATATACTCGTAGATGACCTGGGGTGTTACCTAATTATTATTTAAAATTATTATTATTTTTATTATTTTCTGTAAATTACGTTGAAATATACGTTTGCTGTTGGAAAAGTCCCTTATAGAGTATCACACTTTCTTTAAATTAAATTTCGTAATTATTGGGGATAATTCTAATTAGCTTGTCATTTAATTCGAATTTTTATTTACCTCCTCAAGGTGGGGTAGGAAGGTAAGTTTATAATCAACAGTTAATTGAAGATGTTTAAGTTCAGTAATTGTTTGTTAATTGTAAGTAGTTTGATATTGTCAAAAGCCTTTAGGTTCCCAAATAAGGTAGATTTGCATATTTAATAGAGAAAGATTGGCTTTTCAATCTTATTTAAATTAGTATATTTAGTGAATTTAAAAAACACGCATACAGCATCAGCGAATGAAGTGAAGTGTGTAAAGATATTTGAAATTTTGTGTTACGTTTGGAAAAGAACTTATTTATTATTAATTTGTCCTTCGTTAAGGAAATCTTGTTTTAAATTAAATTTCTAAATCAATTTATTCGATAAGTATTTTAATTATATTAATATTGTTTAACTTTTTTTTAACGTGTAAGATTAAAGATTTTTTTCTAATTCAAGGACCTAGACTGTGCTATATATAGTAATGACGTAAATTAGAAATTTCCGACAGTCGGAGCTCGCGTTATGAGATTTTTAAATGGGGATATCTTTCCAAACGTGATACTGCGTTAGGACTATTTACATTTTAATCAAGGTCAAGGATGCCGACTTCTCTAGAAATGTCGCTATATGGGGGAATAATTGTAGATTATCCAGATGGTGAACGGACGAAACATTATACAGAATACGTGGAGAACGTAGAAAAATAAAGTAAAACTCAGAATGCAGCAGTGTCACAGCAAAAAACATGATCGTGGTGGCAGACTGCCTGTTCAGGATGTAGAGGACAGAAGGAACGTTCTCTAAGCTGCGTACGGAAAAGACGGTCAGGTAAAAAAGGATGTCCAAATCTTAATATACTGATGAGTACAATTGCGATTAATCTTTTTAAAGAAATAGAACCACGAATGTTTTGGGGAGAGACGGTTGAAGTTTATAGTAATAAGTGATAGGTGACTGACTAATGCTCTCAGTATACATCATTAACTCCCAATGATCCTTATGCTCTAGCTTAATAGAGCGAATGATATCTTTGCGATTTAGCAAAACTAATCCAATTAATGTATCGGTCATGTTTCATTATTCGATTACAGTAGATACCGGTGCAGTACTAGTATAATGATGACGGCGCTATAATCTTAATAGAATGATACTTACATTATTTCTCATTTGAAACTGACACCGGAGGATGACCGTCTCGACATTGCGAATCAAGTCTAAAGCTGTTGTAGCAAATATCTTTCAATTCGACCAGTTCGTATTTATCGGATACTTCCACCTCCGCTAATTACTTTGTTGTACGGAACATATTATAAAAACGAAGTATCATTCAAAGTCTAAAATTCATACGCATGATCGAAAAGTGTTAATCAACGTTATAGACTGAAACAAATTTTTGACGATAAATGTAATATAGCAAGTCGGATTATTTTCTTGTCGAAAAATTCACCTCGCTTTCGACGCGATTGATAGAGTACGTTGATTATTATATTCGGATGTTTCAAATTCGTACATATCGAGAGAGTAAGAAAAGGGGCTAAGAAAATATTTTTAGAAAAAACCGATAACATATTTGAAATTTGAGCCATTTCCTCGAATCGCGTGACCTAATTTAGTATCATGTTCAAAATTGTTACATATACATTATGTATGTATAATATATATATAAAAATTATATTTAGAGTTGTAGTTTTATGAAGCAATGTTTTATAAATCATGTCGACTGCGATAGTAGTTCGTTCAGTATGTCATTTTCTGACTGTGTTCATTCGTTTTGAAGCGAATGGTTTTATTTTTTCTTTGAAAAATAGTAAAAACAGAAACCAATCAAAGTAGGGAAACATGAAGGAGCGCGGGGATACCATCGCGTTAAAGGCGAAAGGTGAAAAAGGTTTATAAAATATTCATTGACTTTTCCATCAGCATCATTCTTATCCCGTCGAAGATATCGATGAAAAATAGATACACCGAGACTAATAACGGCTAGAAATTAACTACAGTTGTATACTCCAATTGTTGAAAAAAACAGAAGAATTAGCGAATATTTAACATTTTCTTCTTTTTTAACGCTTTTCCTTCTACAGCTTATCCAACGTGACATTATAGCTACGAACTAATTTGTATTTCTAGAAATGTGGACAACTTCTCTAGAAATATCGTTCTATCTCTGGAAAAGCGGGTAAATTATCGAGATAAAGAAGGGACAATACGTTGTACGGAAGACCATTAAGCGATGAGCGTAGAGTAATTTAAGGTACACTTCAGAACGTATATTAACGAAGGACATTCGAAGAAAACATGTTCAGGATTGTAAATTGTACACGCCCAATATGGTAAGGGCAGTAAGGTGTTTCTCTAAGTTGCATAAGGAATCGAATCGCAATCTACCGGTAAGTACAGTTGCTTTACGTTTAATGTTTCTAAAAAATTTGAGCAGTACCTCATCCCACTTGCTTATTGGATACATCAGCCATATTATGTATATATATATATATCTATTGATAGAGAAATGCTAAACTGCGACATTACACAACGGTGATCAGACCAGAGGCATTGTATGCAGCGGAGGGCATAAGAATCAAAAAAAGATTAAATGAACAGATTGAAATTGCAGAAAGAAAGATCGTAAGAAGAATAATAGGACCAGTGATGAAAAATATATAAAACGAAGTAATCAAGAAACATATCAACATATGTAGAAAATTACTACAGCGATCCGGAAAAGAAGAATACGATTTTATGGACATATGCAACGGATGGAGGACAGTAGGCTCACCGGAAGAATATTTAAGTACATGCGAAAACTAAAAATGAACGATACATGGTATACAGAGATTAAAAATGACATGGCGGAACTGAATATTATGCCTGAAGATGTAGAACAGCGAGTTATATTAAAGAAGAAACTATTTAATTGTAAAGAATTCGCGGAAAAGCAAGGAAGAAGAACTGGCACTTTGTGGACCGAAGAACGAAAAAAAAGACACAGTGAAAGGATGAAAGCAGTATGGAAAAATAAGGAAGAAAAATGGCAGGACCCGTTGATAACGTAGTCCATTAGTGGCTCATTCGAATATATTGATAGTACCTAGTGACGGGTGACTGCTGTATATTCTCCACATACGGCTTTTATCAATGTTTCCTATGTTTCGACTGTACAAAACGTACGATATTGTGTGCGGAAACTAATGAGAATACCACTAGAAGACTCTGCTTTAGCTAGTGGATTTACAATTTCCCTCGACGTCGCATAAATATAACCGTCCATTCCAGATGGTTAAGTTTTAACGTTATCAATCTGATGCGTTCTTTCATTTTTTTTTATTTTATTTTGCTTAACATCGTTAAGGATTGAAAAAATACTATTGGCAGGGCGGCTAATTTACCGTCGCTTATTTGTGTTTTAATTTGTCGCAGTCAATTATCGGTTAGATTTTACCTTCCATGAACGAGTTCTCATGAACCGTTTAAACTATTTAAATTATTCAATTTATAGCTGATTATATTTTATTTGGATTAATTGGTTGTGAAAAATTCAACGTTGTGATTAACGAAATACGAGTTTTTATTAGAGAATGTATTTCATCCGGAATAAAAATTAATCATCAAACATAGAAGAATGAAATACAAATCTGCTTCATTAAGATATTTACTTTTTTACAGTAACTGAATTAGAGGCCTTCAAGTTGGATATACGCTATTTACAGTTTTGCTTTATTACTTAATTACATGTATCTAGGCGTATATAAGCGTATACATAAAATGTCTTTGTTAGCAGGATTTTTTTTTGTTACTTTATTTAATATATTTTAATTAATTCTTTAATTTTTGTTAATTATCTTATACAATAATCTTCATTTACGTGTTTCTATTAAATGTTAACATTATTTTTTTCTAAATAGAAAATATTTAAATCTGCAAATATATCATTGTTCATTCATTCGTGTATTTAATTCTTCGATTTATATGTACACAAATGTATGGGTTCCGGTTGAAATTAATTATAAAGTAAAATATACGCTAACCGGTGTGAAATGTAGTGATTTTTAAATAAATAGAATAAAAAACCTAATTAAAATCACTAAATTTGATAAGTTAAAACAGCACGAAGCTTTTCTAGCTGTTATAGGCTATTTTCAAGTGTACATATAAGTCTTAATCTAGATACGCATTAACTGCTGTGATTAATGTTGCTCGCTTGAAAATGGTATAATAACCGAAAAGCTATACGGTATTTTAACTTATAAAACTCGGTGATATTTAACTACTGTCTTATTATTTACAACATCCCAGTGTATATAATATTAATAATAACGATGTAATAAGCGTATTTTACTGTTATTTGTAGTTTCGGCTTTTATATACATACACACTTATATATATATTTATATATTTATACTAATATATAAGACAGTAGTGTGTCTGTCTGTGATTTGCGAAGATTTTCATTATAATCACTGCATTAGGCTATTTTTATCGCACGTAAAAATACTTTTTTTTTTAAATTTTGTCTGTCTGTCTGTCTGTTCAAATTTAACTAAAAAACTATTACAGAAACAATGATGAAACGCGCATGGCTTGTAGCCTATGTTATTGGAACCGTTCGAAGCTTTGTTGTTTCACATTGCTTTCATAAATTGGGCAGAAATTACAAAATAATTTAAAGTTTTAAAAAGTAGTAAACAGCTATATCTCTGCCGAATCGACAGGTTTTTCAGTTCGAATGTACCTTCACTACCAACACACGCAATACAAACCTCGTTTTCTTACGTTAGGGGCGTGGTCGAAATAACGGACGATATATATATACGTATTCGTATACTATACTAATATATAAACCTGTAAAAAGAAAGAGACAGCATATTGTATTAAAACAAATAATATATATATATATATATATATATATATATATATATATATATATATATATGTATGTCCCAACCGCAATCTGCTGATGATGATATCTTCCCTGCAATTTGGAGAGATGTTTTCCAAGGCTGAGTTGAGCTCTTGATCTGACGTAGCTTGTTCGGCGGTTGGGACATACTCGACTCACTCACGCATACCTCATCAATAGGACCTCTACTCCAGAATGCACCGTGTGCGGAGTTATTCTATCCGTCTCCCACATCCTCATTGACTGTCCTTTATACCATCCTCGCAGATTATCGCTTAATCTTCCTTCTACACTCCCTCTGCTTTTCAAAGATGAAAGCTTGTTTCTCCATAAATCAAGACTTTATTCCTTAATCTAATTCCTCTATTCCTTCCGTGCCTCTAGTCTTAGCTGCTGTACACGGCACGTTAATTTAAGATAATAATAATAATATATATGTATGTGTATACGGTGACATTCACATAAACGCGCAAAAATTCAAATAAGAAAAATTTATTTAGGGCAAGTAATTACGGTAAATAATTATTTAAAATATGAAATATTCGGAGAAGAATATAGATAAATATATATATATATAATATATGTACACTTAATTTATAAAAGGTAAATACGTCGGCATTCGTATGAATACGTAAGAACTTAAATAAAAAGAGGGAAATTAATTACGGCAAACATTAATGTGGCTAGAGGCAAAGATCGTTGGATAACCGACGTAATGGTAAACGAGAACCGAGGACGAAGTGGATAGATGAAATCAAAATAATTTATCGAAAAATTTATCGTAAAGAAGGCCGAGAACTTGATCAAATATTGGAAGGCCTTCATTCGGCAACAGACTGAAGAATTCAAATCCCAGACACCGCACTAATGCAGAGTTTTTCTAATTACTCAGGCAAATCGAAATTACTTTTATATTCGACAATTTTATTTTATTTTTTCTAAGCAGTATACCGGATCACGAGAAATATCGTGTAGTTTTGTCGAAAATAAATTTCTTAATCATTTATCTCGGATTTTCGGGGGAAAAAAATGCATAAATTTAAACCGTGATTCGGTAATATACGTTTTTGAAAATTAGTTTCGGTATAAACGCCTCGGTATCGGATATAGTTTCAGGAATATTTTTATCGGATTAAAATCGACCAAACCGTCACACACTATAAAAAAAGACGGGAAAATTTTCGCTAATACTTGCAATCGCCTTTATCTGTTGTAGTTTATTTTTCGTTTAGACTAATTCGAATCGTCCGACTGTGTACCAATTAACAGCGAGAAATTGCAGAAATTACAACGATGTCTAGGATGATTATGACGACTGTTGTTATTGTTTTCAGCGTACATTGTTTTTTGTTGTTTTGTATACTTTTTCTATAAAATACTTCTTCGTTTATTTGCACTCAGCACGATATTCTTCGTACAATATCGTCCGTTATGTATTTTTGTACGTAATTAAATTAAAGTCGCTACAAGTTTAAACTGTTCTGCGCGAAAACATCTTGTTCGAATTCGGAGAGAACAAACCGAACTTAATTGTGTACATATAGCGGGTGAAACGGGTAAATGTAAATACGTAAGGTTTTCTAATGGACGTTGCAAGGAAGCAGTCGGTTGGAAATAACAGCGAGTCGGTGGTCGGCGATATAAGGATATGTGATTAGCCTCTCAGGAACAGTGAAAAAGCATTCACGGTCAGTTCGGTAAATAACGACTTTGAAGCATCCAACACGATCGTAGTCGTTATATTCCTCTTCTGCCCTTGTTAAACTGACAATTTTCAGCGATGTATTTTTATTGTTACACCAGTATGCCCGCATCGAGCCGAAATAAATGTGCTCGCACGTATATATGCATATCTATGAAATATATTCGCATTTTGAATAGTGCGGATTGTTGAAGGTTGTTCTTTTCCAGTCCTATAGGTAATCCGAGAAAACGGTTCTAAAACTTTTACTGCTCTTTTTAAGCGGTGAAGTGTTATATATACATATATATATACGTATATCTGCGTGTGTGTATGTGTAGATTTTTAGTCTGCTTCGTCTGGCTAATGAATCCTATTTACTCACAGATTTATCATGCCATTTTGTTTGCCACGAGTACTATTTGTTCACTTAAAAGTTTCTCCGCTTACACGTTACTTGTACCATCCAAAAAATGTTTTATTATTATAATTATTAACAATTGACATTATCGCGCTAATTATTTCAATACGTTCTCGGTGTGTAATTCCGTTCTATTTGTAAGTAATAATTTAAGTAAAATAATCGTACTGGTAAGTACTAGCACGAGCTAAAAATATGTATAAGTTTGTAAAACAAATAAGTGTGATCTACTACAAGTTAATTAATTATAAAAACACTATATAGCGGATTATATGGGGTAAAACGCAAGTTGTTAGCGGAAGGTGCAACCAACGTCGGCCAATCACAAACTGCAAGAAGTACTTATCGATATGTCGTAGAGAATAAAAATAAAATCGATTATAATAATAGTATTTTTAAGACAATTCGAACTGATTAAATATAACACGTACATGTCACTAATGATCGAATGGTTAACGCGACTATAAATATTACAAAAAAAGATATTCGGGGTAAATCCAGAACCACGTTAAACGTCCGAATGATCCGTGAACTGAAAATTTCCATCTCATTCTCGATAATGTGTCGTGTACTGATGTTAGACTCGAGGCACCGGTGAGAAGGTTTTAAAATCTTGTCGAAGAATCCGATGTTTTGGAACTCAATCGACCCCGTAATAAAGTATATGTTTGAAATAAGGCAAAACCATTCTAAAAAAATCTTAAGATTTTCGATCACGATATTCTTGATTAGTATTGTGAAGATTTTGTTAATACTGTCGCACCTCAGTTACGTATCAAGTTAATATTCTTATTATTCATCATATTTCTCTATTTTTATTGACACGAGCAAAGGTCATTCAAACATTTTTGAAGTAGCGAAGGAATTCACACCATAAACATCAAAGATAATTAGAATGCTACAAGGCAATTATAACTACGAATGAAATTAAGATTCACCAAAATTATCAAAAATCTAAAAATGAAAGGCACCACATTGTAAAAGACAACGTATAATATTAAATTTTACAAATATGACGTTAAGACACCGAAACATCTCTATCATATATTGTAATTGTAATGGTATCATTTTATAAACTTAGAAAATCTTAAAATTATCATAGCAACATATAATCCCACAGTACGAACATCCAAACCAAAAATTATTCCTTCAAAACTACAATATCGTATACATAAGTCTAAACTATCAATCAAAAACATACGTTGGAATCCGTACAGCAATAAAAAACGACATTAGCTATGTTGAATTAAATCTCAATGTCGATCACAGACTTTAGCGATACATTTTAATACTAACCCAGCGATTAACAATATGCACGATACATATCCCTCAGTATACCAAAATTGAAGAAAGAGATTATACAACACTTTTATCAAACCTTCCAACACCATTTATATTTACACGTAATTTTAACTCGCACAGTGAAAATATTGGAGCACATAAAACAGACAAAAGGGGTAAATTAATGGAAATAATAGAAAAATTTAAACTAACTATAACACAAACGAAGCAACATACTATAGTAGCACTCAGAGGACACACTAGCGATTTTATCCTAAGTCAGATCGCCGAACTAATGGATACCTATCTACACACCGATACGGAAGGAAGCGACCATTACCTTCTGATCATCAATGTACACGCTAATACCGTTACACTGAATACATTGAATATGGCAACAAACTTCAACTTCAAAAAAAAAAAAAACTAAACTAGGATTTATATCAGCGGTTATGCTTATTAGACACTGAGATAGAAAGTAACAGTGACACTGATGAACTTGTTGCATCTTATTGCAATCTAATTTTCAAATACGCTGACCAAGCTATCCAAAAAACAAAATCACTACCTAAGAATAAAATTCCAGCCCCTGGTGGTCAGAAAAATGCACAGGAGCAATTCGTAATAGAAGAAAGGCACTCAAAAAGCTAAAACGAACATCCACGATTGGTAAACATATAGCCTACCAGTATGCCAAAAGAAAAGCTGGAATAAACTCACATCTACTTTAAAAGCTAGAATTACAATTCAACAACTGTGGAATATAATAAGGGCTATAAACGAAACATGTATATCCCACAGGTGCCAAATTCAATTTCAGTAGGTAGTACACAAACGAAGAACAGAGAGCTGCGTCGTATTTTGAAAATATTTCATGCGATAATATAATGCAACCCTCCTCAATACAAATAAAACGATATATGGAATCTAGGGAGATAAAATTTGACACTTCAAATAATCAAAAATACAATTCTCCCATATTAGAAAAAGCGAAATCATTAGTGGAGGTGACGGCGACAGAAATTGATAATTTCCATATTCTACTCTTACAAAAAGTTCCAGAATGCAGTACGATAAAACCTGTTTAACCGCATATGGATAACAACACAATTCTTTTCAAGGCAATAGAGAGAGTCCATTAATACCTATATAAAAAGTTAATAAAAACCTCAACAAATTGGATAACTTCAGACCTATATCATTAACGTCAGTCTTATGTAAAATATATGAATAAATTTTCAATAAAACACTAATTTGGAAAACTATTATCACCAAAACAAAGTGGTTTTCGACCAAAACGTTCAACAATGGACCACCTTACTTACCTACAAACGATCATTCAGTGCAACTTCACAAAACATACTTTGACAGCATTTTCGGGCATTACATTTAATTGAATGGGGAAGAAAAAAACAATTATAACTCTGCACAGATGGGGGCTTCCGGGGAAACATATTATACAAAACTTCTTAACTGACCGTACCGTCTGAATATTGGTCAAGCTGTACTCGCACCAAAACAGTTGCAAAATGGAGTTCCACAAGATTCCGTGCTGAGACCAACATTATTCATTATCTCTGTAAATAACCTAATAATATCAATTCCTGCCGCCATATCTTCTACACTGTTCGCAGACGACTTTACAATTTGAACCGGATGTAAAGATCTACAATCGGGTACACGGAAATTACAACATGCGATCAATAGGGCGTATTAGTGGACAACTCGTAATTAATTCGAATTATCTGTATCCAAGGCAAAATACATTCATTTTTTCAAATTAAGGAGCTGTGAAAAACTTAACCATTACGATTGAACTCAAACCGTTAGATACCTCGACTTAACATCCGATGATACACTCTCCTGGAAACATAAACGAATTAAAACAATCATGCCTGAAGAAATTAAACTTAATAAAAAAAAAAGAAAGTTGCGAATAGCTCGTTTGGAGCCGATAGAGCCGTTTTATTAAAAATTTATCGAAAAATGATACGACCATGCTTAGATTACTCCAATCTATGGAACAGTTAAATCTTAGATCTTGCCTAGCCTAGATTCATCATTTAGCTATTAGACTCGCAATAGGCGCTTTTCGCACTAGTCCAACAATAAGCATATTAATTGAAGCTAATGAGTGGTCATTAAAGTTTCGACCAGAATACCTAATGATGAAACTCAGCATACATCTCAACAGCCTGAAAGATACAACAAATACGCGAAAAACAAAATTATCACATCGTGTCCCCCACTCGGTAGGATCGAATTCATATTTTAAATAACAACAGGATACTGAATATCAACTTTTCAGAACAGATCATCGCATAATATCATCATTACCACCAAACATCGCCCGAATCCTAAAAACATATGAAACAGTGTAGGGCAGACTTAAATATCCCTTTTTTCTTTCCGCTAGTGAAAGAGAGATTTTTTTCGCAAAAACGATGGGGGTAAGTATATTGTTTAAAAGAAGTACAAATACAGTAAAAATAATGCCCAGAAAACTTCTAATTAAGTTTATGGAACTCTGAACAAACTTTCAATATTATAAGATTAAATTAATTTGTATACATATACTTAAACTAGGTGCATAATTATTCTACGACGATTTATTTATTCAATGGTGAAAGTATTCAAAATTTTAAACAGTTTACTAATTGATCTGCTCTATTATCGTTAAAATCTTCATTACAATGATTGCAGTTGTCGGAGTGTGCGATGTTATACAAATAATCCTTAAAATAAGCCGTGGCCCACGATAAATTGTATTTAAAAAAAAATTAGGTGTAAATGATGTATTACTGATTTCAATGTATGGGGAAAATTTTTTACCTATACCATTATATTCATTGCACTATGAAATATATTTGTATATCGCTTAATACATGTACAAACTGTTTAAATGTTAAAAGTTTTATGAATGAAATAAGGTTGCCGATATTTTCTGAATTGATGTATTTTTTAAATATGTTGATATGTTTAAACTTAACGGTTTGGTTCCTGCAATGTGACAATGCTTGCCTTTTGTGTAGGATTTAATCAATTTTATTGCTACAGTTCTTCGAACGCTTTTTAATATATTCCGAAATTTCTCTATTTTTAGCATATCTTAATACATAAATAATGTTGGGTAACGCTACACTTGTATACAACGGTTATTTCCTTTTTGTAATTTAAACGGTTATTATTAGTATTATAGAATTTGTTAAATATAATTAAAAATTTATTTATTTCGCTAGTTATGTGAGAATAAAATTTTAAGATGTTATCTACTATTACGCTTAAGTATATAATAATTTGACTAATCACGCTAATATTTAATCCGCGTTGCGCTAAGTTTAATCCCTTATCCTTTAATTCTCTTTTAAAAACATATAATTTGACTTGGAATCGTTTATATTTAAATTATATCGTTTTAACCGATTAAAGAGTTCTGTATAAACTTTGAACATTTTTTTAAAGGCATTTTCACACTTGTCAGCAATTACTGCTGAGATAGTGGTAATTTTAGATTATGGATTAGAACAAATGTTTTCGCTAATTTTTCCTTCATTGTCATCGTTATTACTTATGTCCAATATAAATGATGGCAATGAAAATCGCCGATATGGCTTAATACCTTTTATTGCGCAAATTTTAATCATACTGTTCGTTAAAATGACCGAGTATACTACCCCGAGGAGGTACAACTGCAAGTATAATTTTTTAACAGAGGATATATCGGCTTTAATTTTAACACGCGAGCTACAGTTAAATAAATAGTTTCTTACGATGAGTAATTAATGTAGGACCAAGTTCATTCGCGTCATTTTATAAATGAGGCCATTGCGCGAAACTGTATTAAAAATAGTCTCCAAGTTTATATGTAAGAGATTCGCGTGTGCTCGAAAAGCTGAAATTTTATCCACCTATCTCGCAATAACATTTAGCCGTCAGTTCAGGTTTCTCACTATCGGAAGTACGTGATCCAAGCGGTGGACTGCCACACTGTGTGTTATTCATAGATTTGCTGAGTTTCCAGAGACTGCTGTCACGCGTGCTAGAGTTTAACGAAATTCTGTTTCAAGCGTCATTTTTATTTTTAAATAATACGGATTAAAACAGCCTTTGCAAAACGATTTCAAATATGATTTGGTTGTCTAATGCTACGTGGAATATGGTGTCAGTATGATCTAGAAAAATTGCTTTCTCGTCCCTTTTTAATAATTCCAGAGTAATTGGATATTTCCTGATTTACAAAATATGTAGTTGAAAAACAAAATATAAATACTTATTTCCGTCAGAATTATATCCTTTAAATGTACTTCTTGTTAAAGTATCTGTTGTAAACTTTGCAATTATTCGTCTTGTTTTTTCATTATTATTTCCAGTTATTAAATTCTATATTTTTAACTAACCCGTATTCTTACGAATTATATTTTCTTCGACACCATGAAAAATTAAATTTTTCCTCTCTACTACTCGGTTGTCATGTTGGATAAATTATTGTTCTGCTATTTTTATTTGTTTCGTTAAAGGAATAAATTTCTGCTAATAATTACCGATTATTTTCTTTAGACATTGCGAAATATCTTCTTTTGGTTCATTCCATCATTCTTTCAATACTGTTTCACAATTACAGATGATTCGTACACACGTCGATATTAATTCTGTAAAATGATATATATATAACGCAACGAGGTCATTTTATGAAATTTTAATCGGACTTTGAAATAATAAATAGGTCGTCATAATTGCCCTTAATCGTTTTTTCGGCTTAACTAATGTTTATAATATTATCCAAAATTCTTGAATTAAACGGGAGCATAACCAATCATATATCGCATTCGTTATCGGGCATTGTGTTGATTAGTCCATTGCACGTTATAAAAATAAGCCAGCATTCAAGACATCGAGTACATACAACGCATATGGACGCTCGCATATGTAGTATGGAACTAGGTGCTATTCCTTTTAAGACTTATGTAATGATAGCAAATTTCATGCATCAATCCTGGATCGTCAAATTTTGAGTGTTCCAGCGACTGTATCAACGGACTATACATATATATATATATATATATATATATATATATATATATATATATATATATATATATATATATATATATATATATATATATATATATATATACATAATATATGTGCATATAAAATATCGCTTGACCTAATCTCACTAATCATTATTTGAATTGGAAATCATTTAGTTGACGCACATTTATAAATTTCTAAACTTATGCATTCTATTATATAGAACAAGTATAAATATATATATATATTTTCATATATACAATGATTCAAAGTTGTATTAACTGACTTGAATTCATTTTATAAGCAGTTATTTATGTGTATACTGGAAAATCCCATAAAAATAATCCGAATAAAACGGAAACGAAATCATATATCCGGTAGATTTAAAAATAAAATATTTACCCAGATACTGTTTTTATAGACCACGGGGCATTAAATGTTTTCATTCAATATAGCCGCCGTCTGCTTTCCATTTATTACTATACACATATAATATACCTATAATACATATATTATATATGTAGACGTATGTATGATAAAACCGAACAGGAAATTCAGTATATTGTATTTCTGTTCTATTTGTTACTTATACAATTTTTTATAGCTCTGTGCTCGAACATTATGTGAAAATTCATGACATATATATATATATATATATATATATATATATATGTTTCTGTGCAATAGACAGGTTTTTCGATTTTCCTTCCATCTTGCATGTGATACTAAACTCACGTTCTTTGCAAAAGCGTATGTACACACACACACATGCATTTATACATATTCATGCTCGCACACGTACAAGTGTAAAAATCCAATATACTCGCTGTAACTGAAAAATGGCTTCCCGAGTATAAGGATAAATAATGGTGTATATCCGGTAATTTTCATTTCTGGTATTATATCGATTGATCTGAGTAAATCTGTGTGTTTCCAGTTCCGTAGATAACGATTAGCTGTTATAATAAAATGAAGTAATTTTTAGATAAATTAATTTATACATCGGTCAACTAGATCGTAATTTATTATTTAATAATCTTTAATTGGCCGATTTAAACTCGTTAATAGCCAGAAAATTACCCGACCTCGGTAATAAATTTATAAATGCGTCAGTTATCACTCGAACTTTTATCTATAATTTATTTCGATTAAATTTCTTGATCTATTTAAGTTTTGGTGGAATTTTTATCGGATTTTTATTTAATTTTTTTATGTTTTTTCTTTCTTTCTAATCAGGTGGGATTGAAAATGAAGAGAGTTTCACCAGTTACGATCGATCGTTTAAAACTATTTTAATTTAAGCTCTCGATCGTCATCGAATATATTTACCTAGAAATTAAGTCGACGCGCAGATGATTTTCTCCATAGGTAGAGAATTAACAGGTACATTGTGCGGCGGATGTATGTGCGTTCGTTACATGATTATCGTTGCAGCAATTGACTTTCAAGCGATGGCTAAAAAGAATGTGTCGCTTAACGATGAGTTAACAATCATAGTGCGTGCACTTTTAATGGTAAGAAAATATTTATCTATTCCGAAATAATCGGTAGTCGAGTAAGTCATTTTAATTATCGACAAAGCGCTTATTGGTGATGATATACGCTTGTGCCATTGTGGTCTTATAAGTTTTGATAAAAAATACGAAATAGCTGTTTTTAAAGTTGCGTATTAAATTATGCCATAAACGCACGTGAGATATTAAATCTACTTTTTATTCAGTGGGAATAATACTAAATTCTGCGATAATTGTATGTATTGTGTGAAAATGAGTATATCTCAACGATCGGAAATTATATAATTCTAGATAGAAGAGAGTTAAATAAATATAAGTACAGACGTCTTAAACATAGTTTATTTTAAATAGATCATGTTTGATAAAATGTTATCTGTTAACATTCTTCTTTTTATACATGCGTGCATATTCGTATATATATATATATATATATATATATATATATATATATATATATATATGCGTGTGTATATGTGTATTATATTATCTATTATTATTATCACCATCATCATCATTATTCTGTAACTTGGAATGCGTTTTCGGAATATGATAAATTTACTAAATTTGGGTAGTATAATAACGAGCACAGGAAGAAGTTATAAAGAAATAAATACAAGAATTGCGATAGCCAAACAAGCGTTTGTGAAAAAGAGATTTATTTAATAAAAACATGAAAATAGAAATACGGAAAAAACTTTTGAAAACATACATATTGAATATATTACTTATATGGTTTAGAAACGTGGGTGTTAATACAAAATTTAAAAAAAAAAACCTTGGAAGCCTTCGAAATGTGGGTAGCGACGCGTGATGAAGATCTCATGGATATGGAAGAGAAGGAATTCAGAGGTTTTGGGAATGGTAAATGAAAAAAGGAAACTAATAGAAACGATACAGCGAAGACGCGAAAGACTTCTAGGGCACATACTGCGGCATAACGCGTTCATGAAGGTCATAAGGAAAATTGGAAGGAAGAAGAAGAAGGAGAAGACCTAGAATGTCATGGATCGATCAAGTAAAAGAAAGAATGCGAATAACGTATAAAGAGATGAAGAAAGTAGCAGACAACAGGAAGGAAAATACTGCTGATGATGATGGTGACAATAAATGCCATACGAGAATGCTGGCAATTTTTATGCTATGTTATTCAATAAATTACCCGCATCTCTTAAAGTTGATTTGAAAAATTATAAACGAAGCCGGGGAAAATTATTAATAAAGTACGTTACAACCAACAGGTGAGTTAGCCTCTCTCTAATTGTTTCATTAGGTTTTTGAATTGTTTGTGTTTATTTAAAAGTGGAGACTTTATTTTACTTTGTTTATTGAAAACGTGTGTGCGTGTGTTTGTACATTGCATTGATGATGTTTTTTTTTTACGGTGTTCAATGGTTAACGATGGTTAACGAGTTTTTCATTTCTGAGTAATATTTCAAGAATTGGTGTGTTGTAAAAGTTCAGATATCCCATATATCCCCAGTTTATTTTGCAAGTCTTTATGCCAGCATATTTTACGCTGAATTATGAGTATTTTAGGTTGTTATTCTGTTTATTGCCCAATCTTGTTATTAATAATGAGTTTACTAGTGTTTATTAGCTCCGGTTTTATGTTTTTGTTCTAAACTACGATTTTTGTATTAGTTAACCGGGTAAATTAAATGTTTTATTTTTATTTTATACGGCATTGTCGATGTTCCGAATCGATGTATAAGTGTTTATACATATATTTTTTTTTTATCTCATATTCGAGTGATAACGTTCAAGTGTAAAACTAGGCTAACGATTCAGCGCTCGACAATGAGTGTCACCATTCAATATTACTATATTTAATTTACATAATGTAGTTCGCAAAAATCATCCAAATACCTTTGCATCAGTACTATTCGATGCAGGCCTATATATTTCTCGCGTGTATGTATCTAAAATGATTACGTTTATAGGCTGCCGCCGTGAGAGCGATTATGTGACACTGACGGGCTCGATCGCTTATGGGTTAATAATGGAAAAGGTACTCAAATGCTACATATCTATACATTATACAAATATATATACATACATATATTATACAAAAAGATATACAACATATGCACTTATATACTTATAAATCTATATACACGTATATGTATTATGTATATGAATTTATATACGAGCGTGTATATGTTGTATATCTATGCGTGTAATGAACGTATGTGTACATATTTGTATATACGTATGTAAAGATATGTAGCGTTTGAGTACCTTCTATTTTTTCATTCTATCTGTTATTAAAGAAATTCGAATTATTGTATGATTATTATAATAATTTTCTATCGGATAATGATTGTTGTATCCTTAATAAGATACGAAACGTTTTATGAAGTGTTTTAACATTTCTTCTCACGATTTGTATCCAGCCTCAGGCTAGTCTAATTTTTTAAATATTATAATTTCGGTACGTGTAATTTTCATTTTTGTTTTAACTAACGTTTAATTCGCGTAAATCAATAAATATCTTCGTTTTTTTTTACCTTCATGCGTCAAAATTTACAATCGTACGTCAAAATTTATTTATAGCGTGCGATGACTGACAGGGTTAAAGTATTAGGAAACACGTCGTGATAATGAACTGACAGTTTTTGCGATTAAAGTGTTCACGCGGATAGCTTAAACGGTTTTATTCGATCACGCCTAGAGTCGGCTATTTGAAGAGTTTAAAGTGTCGTCCAAAAAGAATCTCTAAACGACGAGTAATTTAAAGTGTTACGGAACATGCATCGTGAAAATTAATTTGACGGTAACCGGCTTGTGTACAGTGTAAACTGTTTATTTCGATTGTGTTTATGTGTACGATAATTTTGTTACATTGTTAAATATGAATAATACAGTATCGCTGCAGGTGGCGCTGTCTGTAATATCGCGAACACTATGTAGGTAATTAGAGAGTTTTGTTTGAAGTTTCGACGTAAATAACTTCCGTTTTTCCCGTCATCCGCGAAAATAATTTACCTTTTCATAAAAATATCGAACTTTCAGAACTGTCCGAAAAAGTTCTTTTGTTTTTTTAATTCTTTATATTACGGGCGCAGCTGTTTAGAAAAACAATAAGCGCGTTTGCTGAATGAGCACATCTTATCCGGGATTTAAAGAGAGGCGTTCCAACGAGCGCACTTCCGATAACAACGTACATCTTAGGCGTTCAACGTATCTCGAGTGGCGCTTTAATCTTCCGTTGTCTGGTAATTGACGTTCAGTCCGCTATAAGGACGCTATCATTGCTGGTTTGTGGAATTTTCTCTATCTAGTCTTCACAACATCTGCTATTATTGATACGTTGAAATCCCGACGGATGATTTTATTTGAGATACGAACCACGGAGCATTAATTATCTTAAGATTTTTGACTGCGTGCATTGTATGCGCTTCATATTTGATGGCTTGCACGAACCCCAATAATTCTGATCCATACAACCGAATTAGTTTTAATAGAGTACTACATAGAAGGACTTTGTTCTTGATATTTAATTTTGAAACAGTCAGTACCGTATATCTTCTGCGTAGCTCTTATTCTTAACAGTTAAATGGTATCTCCTAAGGTAGAAGCTGATATAGCGGACACGGTCAGCGCTGGGAATAACTGCGTTATTAATATACATTTGAACTGCATGTTCCTCTTCTGAGTGTGAATGTAAGACGGTGTGACATTTACTGACATTTAAATGAATTCGCCATTTCGTGAACCATGGTCCGGTTAACATGTTGCTGCAAGATTGTAGAAACTTGAACAGGATCTTTATGTTTTGACAAACGTCGCCTGCAAATGTACACATTATGTGTCAGGATGACGGGGTATACTACACACAGTGCTGGTCCAAGTGCCCTGAGGCACCAACAATGTAGTGGGTGGAGAAAACGTCGTCTTCTTTGGCACATCGTTCCGACAGATAAGACTTCATCGTCTTATTGTTCGTTGCCGAACGTCGTGACTAGCTATTGTAAGTTTATTTTTACGTACAAAATTAGCTAGCATTCGAGGCACTATTTATATACAACGCGGATGCGTATAATACGGAGTTGGGTGCCACTGCCTTCTCGTGATAATTAAGAATTAAATAATGATGAAAACTTTCTATGCCGCGTGTTGGTTTCGAACCCCAGACCGTCGATTGACAGTCGAGCAATCTAGCAACTACGCCGGAGCGACAATTAGACTTAAGTAATAAATAAAGGTTATGCGGTAAAAACGTTTTTAACTTAAATAGAAGCCCTTCATGCCATACACGATCAAATGCTTGAGAAACGTCCAGAAACGTACTAGTACAGTACTGTTTCTCTTCGAAAGTGGATGATGTCGTATCAACAACTTACACTGTACAGCGAAATATGTATTAAGTAGTCGCCTACCTCCGATACGAAAACGGCACTTCTAATGTGATCTAATTTTTTTTTTTTTACCAGCAACCACCAGTACCGGGACGTGATTCAATATTGAAACATAATTGTGGCGGTGGTAATTGTGATCCCGTAAAGGACTTGGTACGTTTATTATTCGTGAGTATTTTATGTTTACGATATATGCTTGTTTCGCGTTTAAACAATATTATGAAATTTGTACGCAATAATTTAACAGTGAGGTTAAATAACTTTTTATATTTGCTCGAATATAAATTTTTATAGTTTTAATTTAATTATGAGGTTTTGTTGCATGTAAACAACTTTTCGTATCAGTTCCATGTGAAATAATGACTCGTTACTAAAATACTCGAGAATACGAACTATAATAGTTATGTACCGCGCTAGTTGTACAAAACTAGTTCTTGTGGTCTTTACCGTTAATTAACTAAGTTTCACGCGACACAGTGACAATTCCCTCACTTCATCAGCTAGTTTTTCACCCACCGTTTGCGGAAAAGAGTATAATAAAGCGCAATAATATTGCTTTACAAATTCTTCATCCGTTATTACACACATTTATAAAGACATCTCAAAATTATGTACTTATAT
Source organism: Coronaproctus castanopsis (assembly GCA_032883995.1). Lineage (NCBI taxonomy): Eukaryota > Metazoa > Arthropoda > Insecta > Hemiptera > Monophlebidae > Coronaproctus > Coronaproctus castanopsis. Next base: position 72,775,193 of record CM065053.1, read on the forward strand.
TATCTATCACGAGAAATGAACATTTACGGCTGATGTATGTTTTAATGAGTGTGAGACTTGTGAATGTAGTTTTTCTGGTGTGTTTAATGGGTGTGAGACTGGTGAATGTGTTCAATGTATTTTTTTTTGTATTTTATTTTTTTAAATTATAATTCAGAAAAAATTATTCATTGTATTATTTTATTTATAAGCGTACACTATAATTGGCTGTTAGCTGTTGTGTGGCTTCGTTAAATAAATAAACAGTAAAAAATCCTGATACAAAATACCGATGGTGTAAGACCAAATAAAAATATCGATTACTAATCGGAAAGCTACAGAAGTGTAATTAAAATAATCTACAATTATATGTATGAAAATTGTTCCTATGTTTGCACCCGATATTTGCTTAGCAATTAAACATCAAATTATACATTTATATATACGTGTATACATATAATTAATAAACCAAAACAATACTTACCGGAGCAAGCTTGAGGCGGTAACGGAAATATGAGGGTGGTAGAACTTTTCCTTCTGGCAACGGCGCATCCTAGTGATTGAGGTTTAAAACTTCGAAGTTGTTGCATAAAGTCGCTGCATTCCATTAGAGCGACGTCCGCGAAATGTAAATCACACAATATCTGATTTTTGAAACGACGTGCTCGTTTCTGATTGGGTCCGGTTAGATTTAAACCGCACGAATTGCAACGTAGACATTCCTCGTGATAATGATTGTTGTCGTACAATGGAGAAGGATCTGCCGAATAAGGAAATAATAAACAAACTTTATTATTTCGAGAAAGGAAATACTTAGAGTTTAATCATAGATATACATAGGTGGTTGCGAGGATCCGAGAAGAGTGTTAATATTTAATTGTCAAATTTTATTAATAAAGACAACCTCCAAGCAAAATTCACACGATTAGCGTCAGCTATAGATCCGGCATGTAAGGAACAGTATACAGACGGAGTAAGATTGACGGTGTACAAATAGGCTGGGAAGGCAATTTAGAAGTCTGACCAAGAAGGAAAATAAAAGCCGAGCTGGGGCGAATTCTTACAAGGAGTAAGTGGCAAGAATGGATGTGGTTTAGGTTGAATAGATGTTTAATAGTTTTGTCGTCTTGTAATCGACGAAGAAGATCCGAACGAGCAAATTCAACTAAACATAACCATCGGAATGAGAATGCCTTGCGATGTCTCACAAGTTTAGCAGCCTGATCGCTTATTTCATAGTTCGTCGGATGGAACTCAAAGGAAGTCATACATCGTATAGATAAAATAAATTTCTTACAATGGTTAACAGAATATAGTCCCTATGATATAGGGTAGTCAACGTGTACGATATTTCTCATTTATGTAACATTTACATACGGTCCATATGTCAATCTACAAAACGGCAAATTACTTATTAATTTATTACACATTATAATGCAGTGTCTCTCCGATAGATCATCTCTAACACTAGAGTGACCGAAAATCGATGTAAATTTACAATGTTGTATTGGTCATATATTGAAAGTTGCTTTTACTAAACGTGACCTAACCTGAGCGGTACTCTACGAACCCTGCACTTATGTTGTTATTATTATTTTTTTTTTAATACAGCGATATTTACAGAATGTCCTATGAAGAAATTTAAAAGTTATTTAAATTTAATTTTAAATTAATTTTCTTATTGGTTTGTCATTTTATTTTTTTTTTTAATTTAAAATTGCACAATAGAAAATCGTCTCGATAACATTTATAGATTGACGAATGTTGAAGTACCTTTATTCAGTTTTAGGCATTAATGAAAATGCGACTTTAAGGAAAATTCCCTGATTCTCGTGCGTCTATCGTACTCCGTATTACAAACGATATAGGTCACATTTTATCTGAATTGACCTTTCAAAAAATATTCTGATTTATCGCTTAAATTAATGAATTGTTTTTAGCTACATTCGGCCGTATAGAAAACATAAATATTTTTTAGAAAAAAAAAGATATAATAACAGGGAGGCCTAATAATAAACTTCGAATCCAAAGTTGTCCAGGTTTCCGTTCACGTCTGCATCCCTCAAGTTCGTCAAATTCGAAACGGAACTTTAATAAACTATATTTCCAATACAATTATAGTTTTACCACATTTGGAAAAAGATATTACTGTATCATTGAACGACAGCGTTCATTTACGAAGAGTGTATGTGACCTAAATATCTTGGCATACATCATCATCCGAATTGGAGTAAACACTTTTTATATATAATGCGGAAATTAAGGAAATTAAATGATCTCTTTCCTTATTTAAAGGAATACTTTTTTTTTGTGCACCATTTATGTAGATTCTACAATCTACCTAACGATATTATTCTACGGGATTATACACGGGAGAAGAACTGCAAATAATATTATGTGAATCTAAACCTATTTACACAAAGATTCCTGTTCCGGAATAAATTCGCTAGTGAAACACGTTGCTCAGTGTATCGAAGTTATATGAATGCGATAATTGAAGTTGGTTAATAAACAGAAGGCGCACTTCAAATTATTCGTAGACATAGTAGGACTAGAATGGCTATTTGTGCTCCGTTTCGATAAAACTCGTTTAAGTAATCAAGCAATTTATGCAGGGGCATTTACCTAATGTAACAAAAATAGATTTATTTAATTACGAACGAATATGTAAATTACTTACACGCTTTGTATACTACGATAAGTACAACAAGTTACATTTATGAAGATTGAAAACATTAAAAATGTTCCGCGAGGTGAAAATGTTTTAATTTAAGGTGTGACCTATGAGCAGATTTTTTTTTTTTGTTTTAATAACTCAAAATCGATTCGATCAAATTTTTCGAATGAAATTTTATTTTAAAATAAGAAAACGACATTATTAGCTTGCGATCATTTGTGAAACACAATATCGTTCAGATGCCATTTGGAACAATACATTCGTTCAGTCTTAAAAAAAAAAATTTGCAATATTTTTTCGAGCATATAAATTTCTACTGAAATCTGAGTTTTCAGGTCTTCCAGATCTCGTGGACATGTTTCGTAAACGCGGCAATAACGGTATCCCACAAAAAAAATCTGGAGCGATCCAATCTGGAGAGCGCGGCTGTTGAACAAAATCAGTGCAACCCGATAATATTCGGTTACCAAACGCTTCTTTCTGTACTGCAATCGTTTCTGCCGAACCGTAACAGGTCGCACCATCTTATTGAAACCATGTATGGACCAGAAGTCAACGACGACGAAGTGAGAAAACAAAAATGAGGTTATCATCTCGTGATATAGCGCGTTCCGTTGACAGTACCAGCGAGAAATTAATGCCCCACTATTCTCCATTTCGGCTCTCCAGCCGAGACGGTTGCTAGTTCGCTGTGTTTTTCTATTCGATTGAATTCGTATTAGGTTCGGACCAGTAGCGGCAGTTCTGTTCGTTTACAAATTCGGATAGCTGAAAATGAACATCTTCGCTTATCGGAAGAATATTTTTTAATTCCTGAGTTATTACCAGTTTATAAGGACGAAATTTCAAGTCTTACGGCGAACGGATTCTCTCGACAAAGAAGCAGCATGACGACAAGCAGAGCCGTCTGGGACTCCGAATAATCGCTGCTCGAACTTGGTCGATCTTTGTTGTGGTGTGAATCGTTTTTTTTTGTCTAGGTCGTTTTTTATCCGTTGTAAAAGCTGTCCCTCGAATGTTTTCAACTCACCTTAAAATTGAATTGCCAGATGGTGCAGGTTTACACCGCGTAACTTTGAATTCTTTTTAAAAAAACACTCTTTATATCGTGATCGACTCACGCTGAAAATAATGTTCCACGCAAAACGTGGGCTCCTCGTTATAAGAATAACTGAAACTGAACAAAAACGAATCTCTCGCGTATGTACACTGAACGTTGAGTATGCGGTTTGCGTTGTAACACTGCTATCAACCGCGTTAATTAATAAACAAAACCATCCGTCTTCTCTGGTCACCCTGGGTTCACGATGTACAAAATCTGTAGGAGCTTTTGTAACCAACTATTAATTTTTTATATGTGATGTGAAGCGACATTGAATTTAACTTCTGATATTTCTTTTTTTTACGTGTAGTGAGAAAGGGAAAGATTAAAACTTCAAGCTTTTGAAGTTTGGTGTTATCGAAGGATGCTGAGAATATCATGGATGTAAAAAAATGTAACACGCGTATATTTGGCATTATATTAAAAAGTTATAATAATATTTAATAAATGTACCGGAACAATGGATGGATAAAATCACAAACAAGGAGGTATTCAAAAGAATAGAAGAACAACCAGAGATAATAAACCCGATTGAAAAGAGAAGAAATAGTATGATCGGTCATCAAAGCAGACATTGTATAAAAAAATTAATAGAAGGAAAAGCAAATGGAAAATTAAGAAGAGGAAGACCAAGAACCCGATTTATGGAGGCCATAATAAAAGAACAAAATTATGTAAAGATAAAAGAAGCTGCTATTGCCAGGAAATTATTTGTTTAGTTACAAGCCATGTTGCCCACCAACCTAACGGTTGAGGAGAAATTATGATGATGATGAGAAAGGAGGGAAACATATTTGAGAGTTCGTCTGTAGTGTAGTTTTTTACATAGCGTGTATTAAAGTTTGAACGAGTGTTATTTACGTGTGGATGCCTTACTTCTATATCTGTTGATGGATATAGGTGTATAGTCTGCTGTGTGTGTGTGTGAATTGATACGATGTGGTTTATTGAGGAAATCTATCTATATGGAAGATATACTCGTTCAGTATATGTGGAATTGCCTATGTCAATATATAAATAAATAATAAATTTACTTCATTTATTTTTTACTTGGAACATTGATTATATTTGTGCTGATACGAGGTATATGTCCTTCTTATAGGTTTCGCTGATAGTCCGAATTTATAATGATTTAAATTTTTCAAATTAAATACTAATGGAAATATCATTATGTCGCGTCAACATTTAGAAATGCATTTATATATATATATATTAATATATAAAACCGTAATGATTTCATGCATTATGCTATTTTTATCATACATAAATAGAACATTTTTTCTTTTAAATTCTGTCTGTCTGTCTGTCTGTTTCGATTTAACTGAAAGAAATAATCATGAAATTCATATAGTGTTGTAGTGAAGGTACATTCAAACCGAAAAATATATTAAATTTTAAATGATTTGGCAGAGATATCGTCGATTATTAGTTTTTAAAACTTTAAATTATTATAATTTGTGCCCCATTTGTAATATCAATGCGAAAAAAAGCTTAAAAAAATAATTACACAGACCAAGCCGTGGGTAACTTCTAGTGTATATAATGTGTGCGTATAGTAACTTTGATGTTCGCGCAGCTTAGCGCATAGCCAGGTTTTGGGAAATAATGTCGACTATAGTAATGTTTATTATCTTCGTTTAGTTTGCACTCCACATGCGGTACTTTTAAAATAAAGTACTATTTGATTTTGAATGTTCGTAATTTCTTAATTATAATCGTATATCTTCTTCAAAATCCTCAGGTATTTTTAAATATAGAAAAAAAAGCTTTTGATTTTATTCGATATGATTTTAATCATCACTATTATCACCGTTCCCGTTGTTGTTATTTGAATTTTTTTAGTTATCGTTACTTATTCTGGTTCGGCGTAGGCTGTCATTTCGAAATCCGTTCACGTATTAAATATTTACACCACCGCCATACTATACCATACCTACGTCCTGCACGCGACGTAGGGTATTAACTACACACCCACACAGTGCCCATTATTCGTACCGACTGACGCGCGAACGAGACGATTTTCGAGAGAAACGAAATGTTCGGAATTTAAACTAGTCGTCGTGGCACTCCTCCGTCTTTTAACGTTTTTTTTTTTCTTGGGCTATAGCAAACGGAAATGACTGTTTACATATCGCCTTACTAAAACGGCGTACCTTTCTAAACTTTTTACCTCTTTTTATCTTTTGCAAATCCTTTAATCCTTTTACACATGATAAAAAGAAACTCCACGCGCCTGACTCCCGCCCGACGGAGCTGAGAAATTTGTTCCCGAGGCTCCCTATAGGAGTTCTCGTTCGTATAATATCCGACGAGGGGTTAAATTTTTCGCTAGCATATTTGTATGATTCCACGCATCAGCTTCGGCCGATATAGTTTGCGAGTAGACTTGGACGGAACGATTTAAATGATTCGAGTCAATCGATTCATTTACTTTGAATAACTCGAGTCGCTGATTAGATTCATAGAGTCATCGAATCATTAACTGCCTGACGCCTTTTCTACTAAAAATAATCCTCTCGTCACATTATTCCGAGTTAGTTGACTCTTCGAGTCTTCATTTATCCTTCCACAATTACACACACACACACATATATATATATATATATATATATAAATATATATAATATTTATTATTTCGAATTAGCCACTGATGAACTACGTTATTAACTAGTCCTGCCATTTTTCTTCCTTTTTTTCCTATAAGGATGAATCCTTTCACTGTGTCTTTTTTTTCGTTCTTCGGTCCACAAAATACCAGTTCTTCCTCCTTTCTTTTCTGCGAATTCTTTGCAATTAAATAGTTTCTTCTTTAATATTAATCGCTGTTCTACATCTTCAGGTATAATATTCAGTTCCGCCATGTCATTTTTAATCTCTGTGTACCACGTACCATTCATTTTTAGTTTTTGCATGTACTTAAACAATCTTCCGGTGAGCCTGCTGGCTTCCATCCATTGCGTATGTCCATAAAATCGAATTTTTCCTTTCCGGATCGCGGTAGTCATTTTTTCCACATGTTGTGGTATATTTCTTGATTACTTCGTTTGATATATTTTTCACCTTGTTTTACGGGTCTATTCTTCTTACGAACTTCCTTTCTGCAATTTCAAGCTGTTCATTTAATCTTTTTTTTATTCTTATGCCCTCCGCTGCATATAATGCCTCTGGTCTGGTCACAGTTGTTTCTTAGTAAAAAATTCTTATTATATACTTTTTTTGTTAGATAAAATGCTGCTTTCATTCGATCGATTCTGTATTTGATTGCTTCTTTTTCTGATGCATTCTGCTCGATGAATTCTCCCACATATTTGAATATATTAACTCTTTGCACTTGAAACTTAGTTTTTATTTTATCGGGAGCGGCTGTAATATTTGTTATAAATTTGGTTTTTTCGAAGGAAATTTGTAGTCCAGCTTTATCAGCTTGTTCTTTTAATAATTCTATCTGCCGCTTTGCTGTCTCCATAGATTCTGTTATTATTTCCAGAACATCTGCAAAAGCTAAACAGTCTATTAGTAAATTGTCCTTCTTGTAACGTAGTCTAATATTCCCAGTGATATTTTCATCACTCGAAGCTTTTCTCCATTCTCCTATAACTTTTTCAAGCCGTGCAGTTAAAAAGTAAAGATGACAGCCCATCCCCCTGTCTGAATCCTGTTTTTATTTCAAACTGTCCGGATATTTCACCTCTAAATTTCACTTTAGCATAATATGTGTTTAAGTTTTTCTTATTAAGCTTGTGGTTTTTTCATCCAGACTAAATTGTTTGAGGACATTAAATAATACTGTTCTATCTACTGAATTATATGCTTTTTTAAAATCGATAAACATTATTACATATTTTTTGGATCTTTTCTTCAGATACAACATTAATGACTTGAGGTTGAAAATCTGTTCAACGCATAATCAATGTTTCTCGAATCCACATTGATATTCACCAATTTGTGCATCCAGCTGTTCTTCTGCTCTAGTTTGCATTGCCTTAGAGAGTATTTCATAGGTAACTGGTAACAGCAATATACCTCTGTAATTGTTCACATCAGCCTGTATTCCGTTTTTATGTAACGGATGTATCAATGCTGTTGTCCAGTCCTGGGGAATTATTTCTGTCTCCCAAATATTTTTGATTATTTCAACCTATTTTTCTCGGCATTTATTATTCGAGTTTTTCCATAACTCCATGATCCTCCCCTGAAGCCTTATTATTCTTCGAAGATTTAATTATATTAATAATTTCTCCTTTATCTGGAGGCTCAGAATCGTGATTCCTATTCCCCTCTTCAAAAGTGAAGATTAGTGTTGGACTTTCGGAATTCAATAGCGTTTCAAAATATTCTGCCAATATTTTACAATTTTCTTTGTTACTAAATGCCATCTTTTGATTTTTGTCTTTGAACATAAGACACGGGTATATAAATTTATTTACACTTTGAATGTTTTATAGAAATCTCTTGTGTTATTCTTCTGTAAATCTTGTTCGATTCTACATAACTGATCACTGTGATCTTTTCTTTTCACATTTCTGATGATCTACCTCTTTCCTCGTTCCTATGAAACATGTCTTATTATTTACGTTTTGATTTTTGCCTATATCTTGTTTCTTCCTAAACGCCAGCTTTGTAAATCGAATACGTGAACTGATTTCCCGATCACCATATAAGTCGTACGATATTATTTGAACTAAATATTTAAATTGTTTCCTTCGTTCAATTTCTTTTTTATCGATCTCTGAATGTAAGCGACGCGGTCTCTTACTGATCATTATTGTTTTCGTTCTGTTTATATTTCCATCCCGAATTTCGTTTTTTTGTCCTATTAAGCTGCTGCATCATTTTATTTAGCCCATGTTGCTTTATCTTTTCGAAAATGTAGAATTTCATAACCGTTAAAATTAGTCATAATTTAAATATACGCGAACTAAAAAAATTAACTTATTAGTTATCTGTTAAATTGCAGGAAAAATTCCACAAAAACCTGCGCCGGAATATAATCGTAGTTACCGATTTCCTTAATGTTTTTTTATCAGAAGACATGCGGCCGGCATCGAAAAACTTTAAAGTACCGATCTTAATCGTTTCTTGTACGTAAGGATAATTTAAAATGTCGTGCAGTGTTTTAACACGTATATACATGGTTTTGTTCAGTACGATTCCGGGGCAGTGATCGGGCTGATGTTAGACTAAACCGAGCAAGTGTATAACATTTTAGGTGCGATTACTTGTTTGTATATTAATAATTTATTTATGGGTTCTAATTAATCGCCTGTTAAATATTAGACCCATCCTCGACCCCATATGATAGATTATGTAATCACAAAGCAGAGGGCCAAAGTTGAATGTTTGATAACTCTTGCTACGGAAGAGCCGATGGAGATACTGATTATTGCGCTCACTGTTTCGCTTTAGGAAAATTCATTATTATAGGACCAAAAGTAAATGTGCACATCTACCTTGGAGATACAAAAAGCGTAATAGATAAATTTTAAACAGAGGTACATACCTAAAAGACGTACTTTCTTATAATAATAATAACAATATGAACTCTGTACGCTTTTAAAGACAAAATAAACGAGGCCTGCAAGAAAATCTTAGAAACAAAGTAACCGAAATAACTTGACTGGTTTTCGGACGCATCGGAAGAAATTAAGAAATTGCTTAAGCATAAAAAAGAAACATTTATTCAATGGCAAGCTGATAAAACAAATAAGGAAAAAACAAATAATATAAAAAATATAAAGCCAAAGCACAACGAAAAACAACTAAAACATGAATGGTGGATAAACAAATCAAAAGAGATTCACGCATTAGGCGAATGGCTCAACAGGTTTCTACAGTGCAATAAAAATTATTTACGGGACAAAATACAAGTGAAAAACTTCTACAAAGGTTAGATAAGAAATCTCTTATGTAGAAGGGATGAGGTGAAAACAAGATGAAAAGAATATTACAAGCAGCTGCTAAACAACGAATCGAAGTTTAATAAAAACGTGTTAAAAACTATATTAGGAAAAGAGATAAAATGTAGTCTAGACGATCCACCAACAATAGAGGAAGTGCAAAACTAAGTGCTTAAAGGACAACAAGTCGCTAGGACTTGATGGAATTTCGCCGATCTTTTCAAAGTCCGGATAATGATGTTTCGACTATCTGCATAGATTTTTTAATATTATGTGGCCGGAAAAATCAGTACCAAAGAATTTCAAAGAAGCAGTCATTGTGTCACTGTATAAAAATAAAGGAGATGAATGCGCAAATTATACGTGTATAGCTCTTCTATATCACTTTGAGCCCCAAGCCATTTTTTAGGGTTTGCTAGAACTAACAATTGTCTCCATATATGGAGATGATTTTCCCTTTATAAAACGTTTTTGTGTACCAAAATGGTAGACGGTATTTCATAGTAACTCGGAATACCAATAGATAACGCTTCGATGCAATTATATTTCCAACAGGTTTTGTTTACATTCATTTGGAAATGTTTAGTGATGTGTTGAAGATTGGTCAGTTTTCAGAATATAGATCGTTTTAGTGATTTTTAGTTCACGTTTGATAAATACGTTTTTGAACATTTTTTTGTACAGTAATAATTAATAATAATGAATAATTTATATGGTGACAGTAATGCTATTGAGCGTATTTTATATGAATCAGATTTAAGCGATTTTGAAGAAAGTGGTAAGTAACCTATTATGTTAAAATATGTTTTTGTCTGCTGTTTTACTATGATATAATTAAGAACATTGTATTTTACTGTACCGAACTTTTATTAATATTACTTACAGCCGTAGCAGTTCTGTTATTTTGCTATGATATAATTAAAACACTGTATTTTACTATACCACACTTTTACTAATTTACTTACAGCAACACTGTAGTTTTTTTAAATTATAACTCATTATGTATTTATCTAACATCATTACAGTATTATCTAGGCAGTGTCCGTTTTACACAAATAAAAATACAATTTAAAACATGATATTTTACAAATATTTATATATTATCTATTATTTTTTTTCATTTTGTTCGCATGTATTTAGACGAAAGTGAAGATGATTTTTATGATTCGGACAGCAGTTCTAGTGAAAGTGAAAATGAAGAAGATATTTGGTAAAATTACTGCTGTTCCAGTTGCCCTAATTTTCAAAAAAACATACCATTTATTCACCAAAACCCAAAACCGCTCGATAACTTTAAAAACACGCTTCAGTTCTTTTTCAATCTCCTAATAAATGAGGAAGTAATTAACTTGATAGTTAATGAAACAAACAGGTATGCCATGCAAAAAATGGCTAATTCCCAATGGATTCCTGTAACACCAAACGATATAAAAATATTTTCAGGATTGTTGTTATGGATGGGGTTGTAAGGAGCTACTGGTCACGGGATTTCATTTTTCAAAATAATGTGAGCAAAGTAATGAGCCGCAATAGGTTCGAAAATATTTTGCGGTATCTTCATTTTGCAGATAATGACGGTACATCATCGGCTGCATCCACTAGAATTCAAAAATTTCAACAATTACAGGGCCTATTGGAATGTAACTTCAAGGCGTCATATACTGCTGGGAAAAGATTGGTTATCGATGAAACTATGGTCCCATTTAGAGGAAGACTGTATTTTAGACAGTACATACCTAACAAGAGACATCGTTATGGGATCAAATTATTTAAGTTTTGTTCTCCAGAAGGATATTTATTAAAATCAGTTGTATATGTAGGAAAAACGGACAAACTAGCTGGTGTCGGGTTATCTGAAAATGTAGTTTTAAGTTTGATGGCAGAATATTTAGGCGCAGGAAGGGTGTTATATTGCGACAATTTTTACACATCTATACCTCTTTAAAACACTTTTAGATAATGCAACGCATTTGGTAGGGACTTTACGTCGTAATCGTCGCAACATACCCACAAACTTTTTACCATATAAAGTTGAAATAGGGTCAATGTTGGTCCAGAAAAATCGCTTAGGTATAACTATATACAGGTGGGTAAATAAAAGAGAGGTTCTTTTATTATCAACATATCATGATGTTGATATGACTGTATACAAAAATAAAAGAGGACAAGATAAAGTAAAACCATTAGCTATATATGATTACAATAATGGGCATTGATCTTAATGATCAATTAGCAAGTTATGGAACGGTTCAACGGAAGTGAGTAAAGTGGTATCGTAAAGTAGCGTTAGAATTATTATTAAACGTATCGATTGTAAATTCTTTCATATTATATAAACAGTACACTGGTAAAAAAAGTCTATTACAAAATTTAGAGAATTAATTTGTTCGTATCTTTTAGATAACACAAATGATGCTGTAAAGCCACGTAAATTGAAACATGTGTTATCTAAAGGTAAGCGATCAAATTGTACCGCATGTTATAAGAGGTTTAGAAACGATGGAAAAAGTCGTACAGAAGCTAATGCCTTAGCAAAAAAGGTGTTGTTCACTAGGTGTGATCAGTGTATTGGTAACCCTGCTATTTGTTTACCATGTTTCAATAATTCACATAAGTAGTTAAAAAAATTGTTATTCGTACATATATTTTATCTAAATAATATTTTTGTTTTGGTACCTGTTTTTGTAATATTATTAGACACAATATACCTGTTCAATTTATAATGACTGTTTCAATTGTGGTGATAACTTACTCGCGTCTCCATATATGGTGACAATTTTTTTTTCAAAATTAAGGTTATAGGTGAGTTTAAGAAATATTTGTTAATGCTAGAGTATATTAAAAATGGGTTTTAACAACATGGGTAAGTTTCATCAAAAGTGTTTTTTTATATATTTTTACCAAAAACACCATGGTCCCGTTTGAGGAACATCCGTCTCCATATATGGAGACGTACGACTAAAAACATTGTTGAATTCATATCTATCCGAGGAGCAATGTGGATTTAGAGAAAATCGCAGTGTAATTGACATGATAAACTGATGGAAAGGTCTGTGAACAATCATCCACTGGCCTTTATAGACGTCATGAGCGTGATTCATCAAGAATTTAAGCACAGAATTACGAATACGGGAATCGATCTTAAAATTCGTTTTGACGGAGGCTTGTATAATTTAACTAAATACAAAGCAAAAGCGGAAATGGTTTCTTTCCGCTTGCTTGTCTTCAATATATTGACGATTGCGTAATCTTTCACGACAAAGCGGATGAACTTCGAAATATGATAACGCAATTAGCGGAAACGTACCATTATGTCGGGCTTGTGATAAATGAGGAGAAAACGTAAGTCGTACAGTTAAATGGAGAACTATCTGATTTCGAGTTAATCGGAAATAAGTTACGCACGGTCAATTCCTTTAAATACCTCGGCAGTTTTATCAATAAGGAAGCAACACCCTAGATAATTGCTTTCCGCATAAGAAACTAGCATACAGCAAACAAGGTCACAGAGTATTTAATAACAAGGATTTAACAACTAAAACCAAGATATCGGTTTATAAATCGGTGATGATTCTGACGATGCTGTATGCTGACGAAACATGGCCAATAATGAAAAAGGAGGAAAAAAGCTGGAATCACGCCATTTCAGATTTTTCTGGAAAATACTTCACGTCACTTGGAAAGATAAGAAAACCAACGAATACATATTGAATAAAACACGATGCTGTTTAATAAAACAGCTTCTAGCGAAAACACAATCTAAATGGGCGATCCCTATGGATGATGAACGCATTCGTAAAAGGCTGTTCTATGGAGTCTTAAACAACGGAAAAAGACCATTTGTACGCCCAACGTTAAGATATAAAGACGTCAGTGCGGGAGATTTGAAGGAAGTAGGAATAAACCATACCAACGGCATCTGGGAAAAAGTTTCAATGAATGGAAATCAATCATAAAGCAACTAACAGAGGGGGTCGCAAATACATTAAAAATAAGAACCAAGCAACGAATAATAATAATGAGCGACAAACATTTAAGCGCAACCACTGTAATTTTAACTTTACCACAGAATAGGCTTGACATCGCATAGCAGGCATAAGCACAAAGGTGGAATCTGAGAGAGCGGACTGAATACTCGTTAATCGAGTTCACACAGAAATATATATATATATATATATATATAAAATGCAAAAATAAAGTTGAAGCTTTTCTGCAGTTTACAATTTTCGAGTTAAAATAACATTAAATAATAAACAAAATAAATACATAACAATAAGAAACGAAATACATGAAAAATATATACTCGACTAGGAAAAACAACTAACATCTAACGCATCCAGTTCCAGCCAACAACTACTATATATTATAACCTACAATTATTTGCACAAAGTACTAAATACTACGATAATAAGTTAATTCATCATGAATTATTTTTATTTCCCAATTTCGTTATTTCTGATTTTTCTAATAATTATCTTTTTTCATTTCTTTTCTAATTTCAGTAAAAATCGCTAGATAAAAAAAATAAATATACAGTCGAATCCGCTTATAAGGGACACATCGGGCGGAAGTCATTTGTCCCTTATAACCGGTTGTCCCTTAAAAGCGAATTTTTTAAAATCTCTTATTGAAGCGAGTGGGTGTTAGAATATATACAGTTTAGTAAACAATTAACATACTTATAACCTTATTAATGCGTAATATTGATTTATATGGAAATTAAGAGAAAAATACAGGAGGCATACATAAGGTAAAAGAACCCGACCTGATATTTGTAAAAATTGTTAATTTACTGTAAAAATGCGCTATAGTTGTTCGGTGTAAATTCTTCATCTGCTGCGTTTGAACAAAATCTGCACAGTTATCTAATGATGCCGTAGGAGCACCTTCATTATTCAGTTGCATAAAATACCGCCGGAGCTTTTCAATACATTTTTTCGCCTCTGCAGTTGACACAGAAAGTAAGGAAATGTCATCCGTGTGAACATCACTTTCTGATTCTTGTATTTGTTTCTTCTTTGTGATATTTTCCATAATTTCGTTATCCAAATCTTCAATATTATTGTCACAGCATGGCAGATTGGCGTCAATATCTGAAAATTGTTCGCAGTTGGTCACACGTAGTAATTCATTCGGTGTTTCATTACTTTCCACTTCAACAATTTCATAATCAGGCTCCTTGAAACCACAATGAGCAAAGCAGTTCTGAATTGTCATAAAAGTGACTTTTCTTCAGCTATCAACAACAAATTGTATATAGCCTGTAGTATTGTTATTGTGGAACTGATATCTTTTGCCATTGTAGAAACTGTTACCAGATCGTCTTCAATAGCTTGTAAGATATGCTGTATCAACATCTTCCTATATTGCACTTTTAAATTTTTTACGACACCCATATCAAGTGGCTGAATTAGTGAAGTAGTGTTTGGAGGTAATAATTCAATTTGAATATTCTTCAGTTTAACGACAGTGTTTGCGAAGTTGCATGGTCAATAAGGAGTAAAATTTTTCTAGAATCTCTCTGTAATTCTATATCCCAGTTTTCTAACCATTTTGAAAAAATAGTAGCAGTCATCCATGCATTTTTGTTTGCGTAATATGTTACTGGCAGATTACTTACATTGAGATTTTTAAAGCAACGTGGCTTTTTAGTTTTACCACCAATAACTAAAAGTTTTTTTTGTCACTTCCAGTTACATTGCAACAACATAGCACAGTGATATACGATCCATAGCTTTTTTCGAACCAATAAGTTGTTCGTATTTCTATACTAATGACCCATCTGCAGTGGCTCGATAAAATAAACCAGTTTCATCCGCATTACAAATGTCATAAGAATTTGGAAATTTTGCTTGAACTCCATTGTTCAGTTCCTGTAAAAACAGCGCTTACCTTTTCTCCATGAGTTTTTTTGAATTTGATATCATGTCTCCCTTTCCACCGAGCAAGCCAACCATTCGTAGCTGCAAAGTCTTCATAACACATTTTTTTCGCAAACTCTTCAGATTTTAACTTCGACATTGGCCCACTGACATGAACATCTCTTTGTGTTACTGTGCTAAACCATAAATTAAGAGTTTCATCAACCTCTGGGTTTTTACCTTCTCTTTTTCGTTTCCTTTCCACCACCTGACTGCTATTTTCAGTACTACTCCATTTTTTACGTAAGTTCTGTTCGTCTGTTTTTAAACGGAAATGGTGTTTTTGGAGACGACCATGATTTTTGCTAACTCCCGAATAGGCATATTAGGAGGTTGAATTTCGATTTTGTCTAAAATAGAAATTTTTTCCTTTAATGATAAACATTTACGTGACATTTTATTCATACAAAAAATTTACCAGCACTAAAAAAAGAAGAAAATTTTCGTAAGAAAAAAAAATAAAACCGCACGACGCATGACTAAAACATTTTTATTCAATTTTTGTTTATGTGAATATTTTCGTTTTACGACCGGAAGTGTTATTTTATATCGGCCGGCTTATCGCCCGTCCCACTATTTATTGCCTTGAAAGTCTATTAATCTTTGTCCCTCTAACCGAGGCGTTGTATCACTAAAGCGAACCAAAATAACCTTCATTTGATACGTTTGACTCGGGGTTTTGCTGATTATCCCTAATAAACGGCTGTCCCTGCGGATTCGACTGTATATATATATATATATATATATATATATATATATATATATATATATATATGTATAGGGGCGAATCTACAGAAGGGACCGTGCACCCTGAAAATAAAGAAATAATAAAGTTCCTCTGAATTACAGTACATTCTAAACTTCAGTAACTTAAAAGTTCGAAAATTTGGTGAAGACTGAATGAGTTACAAATGACGGTTATCTGTACGATATTGTGTTCCACAAATGATTGTAAGCTAATTTCTGGTTTTTCTATTTTTAAATAAAATTTCATTCAAAAATTTTGGTGTTATTGTTTTTGATTTATTAAAAAAACAACAAAACCGTCAGTATTCTCTGGGTCACTCGATATATTTAATATAATTAGTTTGATACATTATAAAATCAAATGATTTTTTACAATGTTAAACATTAAAAATTATTGCTTATTTGACTGCTTTAGTATGGAAAATGGATCTCAGGTATAATACGAGCGGCATCTTGCCTACACCCCAAGATAAAATCTATATACGTCACTGATATATACCATTTAAAGATAACACTAATAATAACTAAAAATACGATATACGATTATTTTCCATATAGATGTTATTAAAGTGAGGGTTATAAAGTCAAAATATAACAAAACAAGATTGAAAGTATGCAAATTCAGAAATTATATAAAATTAGGAATAAGCCTTAATATTGATAGTGGACAATTGGATAAAACATTTTCGGCAACAAGTAAGATATTTTTTGAAAGGAATCGAATAGCTAACAGGGATTGTAGTTGTTCCAACATGTACTTCTTTTTTTATATATATTATACACACACACACACACATATATATCTGATGTGCGTTGTAATTCACTGTAATAGGTAACAGGATAAAAATGGAAGAAAATTGGGGTACTACGTTCGTTTTACAGGGATATATATTTGTAGACAAACAAGTTGCCAACCCACGTATGGATGAACATAACCATTAAAGAAGAGTAGGACGTTTATATATAACATATTCTTGTGTCAAAAGTGTGCTATTATATATATATATATATATGTATATATATATATGTATATATGTACACAGTTTGTATTTGTATCATTTACCTCACCTTAAAACCATTTACATCAACACGCACACACATTCAGAAACTGGCGACATATGTTTCGTATTCGAGAAGATAAAGTCGATATTTAAGACTATTTTTCAACCGAGTTACGTTAAGACAATATTATCGACTAGGGAAGTGTCGATATGTACCTATACACATATATATGTTTATATATATGCATCGTCCGTTTGCACGTTACACGCGATGTCAACTTACTTCCAATCGTGGTACTATGAAAGAAGTTGTTGGAAACAGAAGGGTCCTGAAGATTTGATAGAGGAATAGAATAATACTCCCGGGTATCTGATCCGTGGACATTTTCACCGTCGGTGTAATAAAGTGAGAAAAAGGAAATCGAGCTTTTCTTATTTTTCTTTAATGGACATCGAATATAGGGTGCGCGGAGGTGACTGTTAAGGTGCACATATATAATATTTATACATATATATATATATATATATATATATATATATATATATATATATATATAATAACGTCGGTATTAACGTCCTTAATGACCACATTTTTTGGATGGTGTGGAATAATCTTCTAGAAAGTTAAATGTAGTGTCCGCGTAATAGTACAATCCACAATAGCCATTATCGATAGTATTATATATATATATATATATATATATTGATAATCAAAAGATGCTGGGGTTTATAACTTCGTAGAAGTGGAAAGTATCTCCATTTCCACACCTATTTTTCATCGTATTTTTCATCCTCTGATGCAGCGCGTCTAGTGGCCTATATTTTTCATCAGCTAGAAGGCACTATTTTAACATTAATAATAGTAGTAGTATTCCCTTCATTCTATCTTCTCTTACCATTTTTATCATCTTCGGAAAACTTCTTCTTTACCTTAATAATCATAAAAATGATAACAATGATAAGGATAACAATGATAATAAGAATAAATTTTGACAAGTGAATTGTTTTTCACCTTAGTTTCAAATTAGAATTTGGATCATCGCATTACCGTTAAAACCGAAATAAAATTTAATTCGAACGTTACTTTTCTCCGCAAAGTATCAAAGTATTGGACACTAAATATCGCGGATCAAAAAACGTTTAGATGCTTTCGAAATGACGTGCTACCCTAGAATCTTACGAAATTTCCATGGATAGTCTAAAGGAGTTGTGACGTCAAATTCAATAAAAGGTCACGATTTTCGCATACAACAGACTATTATAAATATATAAAATTAACACACACACTCACATTTATATATATATATATTATATATTATATATAACACACAAACAGGCATAGTGACACATATATATTATAATCAAAAAAAGATAATAATGTTAACAAATTTTCTCAGAAGTTATATGATCTTCTGACGTTATAACATAAACTGAATAATTCGAAAAGTTTGGAATGTAGTGATTTAAAAAAAACACAAAACAATACAGTACAACAATATATTTATTATGAAAAATTTATACGTACATAAACATATGCCAAGTATCCTTAAAGTTACCTTAGCAGCTGAATATAACCAAATGACTTTACCAAACTAAAATAACAGTAAATTAACAATGGGAAAATTAGCTTCTTGGCAGGTATTTCAGTTTTTCGTCAGAAAACAGCTTCTAATATATATATATATGAGAGAGAGAGAATAGTTATAAAGTCCGTTTGGACATGTAGTTTGGTGTTGTGGGGGCTGTGCAAAACATGTACACATAAATAGGGTACAACGATTTCGGAATAATAAGACTGATCGCCCCGTCGCACTGGTACGTATCTAACCATACTTTGCACCGAGACTCGAATATCATCCCATACGTGAGAAACGAGATCAAACGCTCTGACAAGAAGTATATAAGTCGTTTGAAGACTCGTGAGAACTAATCGGCAATACTAATTGGCAATCAATCTACTTGAAACCAATCTCTATCTCCGTATGTTAAACGTACTCGACCGTTTGATCTAGGTTTTACTCATGATTGGAACCGTCGCTGGATGTTAACCCCCTAACAAGTTATTTCGTGTTCCAGTCCAATTGATAGTGGCCGGTTGTAATTTTGATATTTATATAAAAAAAAACCTGAAGGAAATTTCAATCGTATTTCGAATGCAAATATTGTTAAATAGTACAAAATATACAACTATTTCCCATGGGTTAAATACGAGGATCTTCTTCATAAAGATTTTCTCTTGTATTAGTCAGATTAGAAGTGTCCATAACTGTCATCTTTCCAAGTTACTAATCATCAGATGTGGAGTTTGTGAGATATGTAATATTGAAGATAGTGTCGAACATCAGATTTAATGCTGTCTTAAGTGCAAGAATAGAGATTACTTCCTGTTTTTGAACTTTTGTCGACGAGGAATACGTTACCGATGCAACTTGAAGAGCTTAGATGCGCGTAAATGATGTAATTTCATTAATGCCAATAAGATAAATTTATAATCCGAACAGCATATTTAAACTGCCCCCCCCCTCCCAAAAAAAACCAAATGATGCGTATGCATATGCACACGCATACACGTGATATACACCCGTTTGTACACCTGTGTATGATAAAAATAATTTAAACAGTGGCTAAATATTATAAAAGTAACCTATGTTAAATTATACGCTGTTTGTACCTAGAAAAACACATTGCGAGACTCAACCTGTTGTAATCTCCTATATAATCAACTTATTATGACGCGTTCGCATGTATCTTAAAACTTTTTAGATAAAATGCGCAATTTTGGATGAACATTAATTTTTTTCTGTGCATAAAGTGTGCTGTTTGAAACTGACTACCAAACAGGACAGGCATATAAGTTAGCCTGAATCAAATAACAGATGTATATAGTATAATTTCTCTAACTGATCAAAGCTTAAATCTAGCGCTTGCAGCTTTATAATGTTCGGTCAGAAAAGATCTTAAACATTTAGGCTACGACACTTTTAGTCAGTGGTGACGATGATATTCGAGTATGTATACATAAAAATACTTTACATCTACTTGTTTAAGACTTCACATTTTTATGAAAATCTTTTCTCGATTATTGTATAACGTAAAAATATGGTTCTAGTAGCACTTTGGCAATATTTCGTTGATAATTGAAATAACCGCGTCATAACGTTACGACTCGTTCGCTAAATCGGGAAGTGGGGAATATCGTATTAATATCAGCGTAAAACTTTCCCGAATAGCAACTACACGTTGTCGGGTTGAAATTAATTAATTTCCTTCGCACAACGAACAAACGAGCTTAAGGTCGAAATAGTTAAAGACAAAAAACACGCGGATGCCCATACGCTGTCATCGAGTTGTTAAATAGTTGCCGGGTTATTTCCCGGGCATCAACGCGTCTAATAATTAAATACACTCTCAGTTGTACGGTCGTTGCCATGAAAATTGCGGTTTAAGTTATACTTTCTAATTTTATACGGAACTTTGGCTTTTCCAGCTTTGTGGATTGAAGTGATAACTGTTCCCGGATGATATACGATGTATCTTTGTAAAATGTACCGCCGTTAACTGTAAGATTATTTTCTCTCTCTCTCTCTATATATATATATATATATATATATATGAATATTATTTATATACTTAAGTAGAACAATTAGTTCACTGGTATATAGAAGCGTCAAAAATGCTAGAGCTAAAATTATATTGAATCAATACAATTTTCTTGTGTGGAATTTATAATTCTTTAGTCCACGACGTTCGTCTTGTCCCTTTCCGTTTGATTACTGATTTTTTTTTTATTGTAGTCTATAGCTTATTTACTGTTTCGATTTATATATCCAAAGTCTTTGCGTTTTTTTATCAGTGACGTTACTTCGCACGTTTTTTTCATTTATTTTTTTTGAATGTTTGCATTGGATACCTTATCTGCACCGGAGGTACTTTAAGAAATCGGCGATCACATCACTATTTCCAAACTGGTTTTGTTTGAAAATATATGGAACGAGTTAGTGCATAACGGAAAGCAACATTTTTACAAAATTGAAAAATGAAAAAGCATACGCGCTGTAGGGTTAATTTCGTAATTAATATTTCAGTCTTCTAATAATCAATGTCCTGAATATGTAAATTTCGCCACTTTCTCAATTTCTTTACCAGCAATAGTGAACATAAAGAAGACTTATGAAAAGTTCGAATAGATGGGAATGAACAGAAATATCAGCGGACTATAAAGATGAAAAAACCCCGATCCAGAAATAAGTGGAATCATTAAATTTAACGCGTTCGAGCGTGTGTATCCAGTTAGTACAGCGGACTTCGTAAACCTGATATGGAATTTTAAATCCGACACAGTTAAAATTGAACATTTGAAATAATTTACCGGTAATTTTTAAGGATTCGTTCTCGTGTCGGATAAGAAATTCGGCCCGCGTGAAAAAAATCATTAAACTGGATCATCGAGTAACCAAACGCGCAAACTACAGTATACATTCGTTTCCAGTATGGATGACTGTGTGTATTTGAGCGAGTCGACAAAGAACAGGCGTAACTTGTATATTATATCTTGTAATTTAAATAGCGTTCTATTCAAATTACAATTTCTACAACTTCTTATACCATACATTAGTACCAGGGACGATAGGAAACCGTATAAAACTAAAATAATACATACATCGAAAAAACTACTTACTAAAGGGGAAAGAAAAACAAAATGCGGTCTATTGGTTGCAGCACAAAATGCTACTAAAAATAAAATTTATAGCAGCGCAATTACCAAGTGATCTACATTAAACGCGCTTATATTTATTCTTCACGAAAATGATAAAGTTTGTTTGAAGAATCTAAACATAATAGCGCAGCAGTTACACCTTGAATAGTCACGACGCAATCTGAATATCTAAAACAGGAGATGGCAAAGGTCGAGTTGTAGAAAATACTTTAAATGATTCGAACCTAATCGTAGTAAATACGCGAGAACGAACTATACTAAAAATCTATAATCATTCGACAATGTTGAATATTGACTTAATTACGAGCATGCTATCGTGACGAATCTATAGTTCGACACAATGTAAAAGGTATACGCAAACTGAATAGTTTAATGCTAATTGGAATAGTTTTAATAGTACCGTATACTGAACAAAAATTATAACGTTAAAAACACAAATGAAACAAAATACTATCAAATCAAATTATTTTATATTCCCTGGTGGAACGAAGAAGCATTAAATAAGTAACAATTATAATCGTTGGGCACGATCCGATCATCGTGATTCATTTTATTTGTTCCATGTAACTGATCTCCATCTATCCTTGTCCTGGGAGTTATCATTTTGACGTTGTCCACATATCGCCTTGGTGGTATTCCTCTTCGCGATTTTCAACCGTACGTAATATTATCAATTTTTCTAAATTGTCGCGTCGCGTGATATGGCCAAAGAAAGTGCATATACGTTTTTTAACTACTTCTTCCAGTATTGACACTTTTGTTCACCTCGCTATCCACGGCACTCGCAGCATTCGTCGCCGGCAATACGTTTCGAAAGCATCGAGATCATTCGAACGTCTACTCTCTTTCAAAGTGCAACAATTCAGATGCATATAGAAATACCGATAACACTAACGTTTTCATTGAGGTCATCGTTATATCGTGGCTTTTCCGGATGCTTCTTAATTGGGTTAGCGCAAACTTCTCTGTCATTATTCAAAATTTCATCCGTTGAACCACAATTTTTAAGCGACCCCCGAGTGAACAAATTTATCAACTACTTGAAGGTCTCCTCTGTGAGCTTAGCGAATTATCTGTTTTGCTTTTACCGTTGACGATCTAAAGTTCTATATCTCTGGCAAGTTTGAAGTTTTGCAAAAAATTACTATCTCGATCGTTACGCTAGATCAGTTATCAGTCGCAGTTTCAACTACATCATCAGATTTTCGTCTGGTAGTCCGTTTTATTTCGATTGTATGTTATACGAAGTTTTGAAAAATTCCAAATAAACAAAATGGAACAAAAACCTCCTGAAAAACAATTAAAAACTATTCGTCCGTTTCGCGACTAAACTTACCTCTGACGTATTTAACCAACCGGAAAATCGATATCCATTTTTGGCCCCCAACAACAGACGATAAAACGAATTGAACTACCAATACAACAACACATTGCGTGTGTTTGTGTATTTGTAGGTTTTTTATTTAGATGTTCGCGCGTATTCAGGAGATACGGTATTTTCGACTATTCCTTGTCTAATATTATATATATATATATATATCGGTGTTTAATAATAACAATAACAGGTGTTTAATAATAATAATGATAATAATAACTTGGGCTTTAAAATCAACCTACACATAAATATTATATATATATATATTTACTATTTTTACACGTTTCCGTACCTTTATTATTCCGCGTTTTTATACTCCCAACCCTCTGCCAATCACTGGGTTTTTACTCCTGAAAAATGAAAATTCTATCGGGAGAGTGTATTCGTTCGAACCCTTTTGTGAGGGAGAGATGTAATGAAAAAGACGACGGCTTAGAATTTCATTTTTTAAATCGTCTTAAAAATTTATGACGTAATATTAAGAAAATTTATTATCAATGCGATTACAGTGTATCGACGGCTTGTATAATAGCTTTCGGAATTTCCGTTTCAATATTTAAATTCCTCCTGTTTTCCACTCTAGGTACATATTTTCTTTATATATATCTGTTTATAATGTGCGTATCTCATATATATATATATATATATATATATATATATATATATATATATATATATAGAGAGAGAGGGAGAGAGAGAGAGAGAGAGAAAGAGCTTTATTACTTTGCGGGAAAATACAATATGAAATCTGCATTTGAAAAATATGGGAAACTGAAAAAGTGAACGGGCAATTTATTATCAAACTGGAAATGTAAATTAAATAAAAAGAAAAATTATAAGATGACCCAGAGAATACGGACGATTTCGTTGTTTTTTGAATAATACCAAAAACTAGTCGACCAAAATTTTTGAATGAAATTTTATTTGAAAATAGGTGCTCCGTTTCGATAAAACTCGTTTTAAGCAATTTATCTAGGAGCATTTACCTAATGAAACAAAAATAGATTTAGTCAATTACGAACGAATACGTAAATTACTTACAAAGCATTATATACTACGATATTTTTAGTACAACAAGTTACATTTATGAAGATTCAAAACATGAAAAAAGTTTTGCAAGGACAAAATGTTAATATAAGGTAACTCAGAGAAGATTGACGTGTTTTTTTTTTTTCAATAATTTAAAATCTACTCGATGAAAATTTTGGAATGAAATTTTATTTCGAAATAGGAAAACGAGAGATTAACTTACAGTCATTTGTGAAAAGCACAAGTTTAGATGACTGCCGTTTGTAACAGTACATTCATTCATTCTTTACAAAATTTTCGAAAACTTCTTCTAGCGTAGCTGAATTTTTGAAATTTCTTCAGAAATTCCAGTAAGTCTTCCAAATCTCGCGGATTTGTAAAACGCGACTCTTAATGTGTCGCCGCAAAAAAAAAAAAATAGTTGAATACTTTTCGAAACTCTGTTTGCGCTGTTGTGATCGATTTACGCCGAAAATAATGTTCCGTGCAAAACGCGCTCTCCGTCTTGTTATAGGTTGCCGTGCTTAAACTGGACAAGAAAAGATTCTCTCGTGCGTACACTAAAAGGTTAAAAGTGGACGAAATTCTCCTTCGCGTAAGTAATAAAAAAACTAGTCCAATGTTCCCGATGCGATTTTTCGAAAATTTCTTAATTGGACGATATTTTCCTAATCTGTCTTTATCAAGAAATTAAGAAAAATTTACAATCGTGATTATTATCTGGCGATTGCAATTTTGAAGTCGTATATCGTAAAACGTTTTTGCAATAATTATGATCGTTAAAGTTTAGTCTTCAGAAAACGAGGCAAGTACGTTTAGCACTATCGTAATAAAATTGGCAGTAATAAATAATGCTCTAGAAATAAAGAAGTATCGTTCCGTCATCTTCTACAAGCATTCGAGAAGGTGCAGGTGCGGCATGAAGGTCTGATCTTCAAGCTAAGCCATCTGTTGGCAGATAACCTACGTCGTTTGAATAGATCGAAAGTTTTGATAGTAACGGGGATGTTCAATCTACTTTTTACATTATACAGACTGGAGTTCTCCAACGAAGTGTCCTCGGACCTCTTTTATTTGTAATTCACGTATACACAAGATTCGCCTGTAGACGATGACCACCGCTGCAACATTTGCTGATGATAACACTTTGATAGCTGTTGTTCGTAATGAGATATTACGAACAAATTTCAGCAAAGGTTTGATTCGGTATATACATGGATTAGAAGGTGGAAGATTACTAGTAACCAATACCGCATACACATTGGTAATCGAGCTCAGTTGATTCTGCGAGGTATCTGGATATGCATCTACACAAACGTACGTCGTGGGAAGCTCATGTCAAAATAAAGGTTCAATAAATTAAAACCAAAGTACGACAATTATATTGGTCAATAGGCAGGCAACCCGTATTGAATACGTCCTGCAAGCTATTATTGTATAAAAAAAAATTATTAAACCGATTTAGACGTATGAAATTGCCTTACTGTACTGCGCGTTCCAATCGAGAAATGATAAATATAATCTTACATGGGCATGCAAATCGATGTTCACGTAATGATGATATTCGTTCGGATTTCCAGGTGGCTACACCGTTAACGATTTACTCCAAAATACGAGAAGCGTTTACATAATCATACAAATATATGGATACAGCTGCTAAATATCGGATAAAACTTCTAGAGGCATCCGTTAAATTTAGTTTATCTAAATATATTTATTAAGTCATATATCCCGAATAAGAATTAGCTATTTTAATTTAACAGTTGAGATCGTACCTTTGATTTAAAAATAAAAATGATAATAAAATTCGGATATATGACTTACATGTTTTATCGTCCTTTCATTTTGTGAAATATGAAAATGCCTATATTACATATGTCATCATCATTATCATCATCATCATGAGAGTGCCATTATCGAACGTTGACTAACATGCTGGCAGTCCTACGTCTGTCTAAAACTGCTCGGAACAAAGATATTACTTGGTAAATTGTACCAATCCGACAGATAACCAGATTAGCTTTTTTCTTCCCGTGGTCTTTTTTTCTTTGCATTAACACGTGGATTGTATCGTTCTGAATGTCGTATTACGTGACCGAAGTATACTAATTTACGGTGCTTAACTTCTTTTACTACTTTCTTGCATTTATTTATACGTTGTACTACTTCCGACTTAGGTACTTTATCTGTCCACTTTACGCGGAGAATTCTACAGTACAACCACATTTCGAAGCCATCCACTTTTCGCTCCATTACTTTTGTAATTATCCAGCTTTCACACCCTATATATGTATATACGCGGCTATCTCGAAACTGCTCTAACTGTTCGGATGAAATTTTCTTCATACCACACGTAATTTATTAAATAATTAAAAACGGCTAGTACACAAATTGCGAATTTTGAAATTTTGGGCCTCGAGAAGGTCAATTCCACTTCTTCCGTTGTCAACAATTTAGACGAACGTGCTGCTGTCAATCGATGTGAAGGATAATAGAAGACGCTGTTTAATATTCTGGAAGTAATAAAATTATATGAACTTAAAAAACAAACGTTACGTCAAAAGTCGAGAAACGAGTGGAAATATCGGAAGCATTTGAAATTAAAACAAGGTTAGGACAGGGTAATTGCCTATTGTGTGTTTTTTTAACTGTGTTTTAGAGAAAGTTACGCCAGACTGGAAGATAATGTTGTAAAACGACGGAGTGTGACCGATAAGATTAGGAAGAAAAATCCGAAATAAAATCTCAGCCGAGAATTTCCAAGCATTCAGATAAATGGGTTGAAAGAAGCGGATGAAAAAGCTGGCCTACAAATTTACAAATTTCGTCAGGAAAAAAACTGTATATACGACGACTGAAGCTTCGACATCGTGCTATTTAGCAATGAAATATGGAAATGTAAAAACAAAAGTCACAAAATTTAATTACCTAGGGGAAATAATCTAATGAAATTAGATAAAGAAGCAAATCTAGCTACATAAGATGGAACAAGCGTTAAATTTTTCAACTAGATAAATACGTAATAAAAAGCTATTATCGATAAATACGACGTTAATAAGACCTTAACTGAACCGCAGTGTGTGTCTACGCTGTTTAAAGACGTCAAACTCGTGGAGAAGACAGAAGGACAAAGCATAAAGAAAGTTCTGGAACCAAATATTAAAGATGGACAACGGGAATTAAAAACCAACAGAAAAATATACGATAAAATTGAACAGATATCAGACACGATGAGAACGAGGTAAATAAGATTTTATGGACACCTAAAACGAACGAAATCACATAGACTAAGATCATGATTATTGGGATACATTGAAGAAAATCCAAAAGAATAAACTTACACGATTTGTATAAGTAGAAGAAGATTTATCGGGAATGAAGATTAACAGCGAGAAGATAAATGATAGAAATAAACTTCGCATAGGGGTTCGTCGAGAATGTGAGGAAGAACAACGACGGTGGTAACATGTGGACGGAGGAACGAAAAATGCAGCGCAGCTTGAAGATGAGATTAGAAGGAAATTAAATCAAGCTGTTGAATCTTACATAGAATGTTAATAAACGGTTCGAAAACTAAAAATTCGATCTATAGGATGATTTCGATCTCGTGCTGGTTTTCTGCTGTTTTTTTCTTAACTCTAGCGCTGTCCATTTGGGACGATTTTACACCACAATTTCCTAATTCGACTGACGTTGTTCTCGGCTTTCTTCAGATCTTGCGCTACCTACAACATTTCGAAGTTTCGGGCGCCTGCGCGGATTTTTTCCGTATTTTAGTACGCCGTGTATAGCATCCTTTTGGGCATTCGCTCATTTCCCATGCGGAATGTCCCAGTCATTTCACGCGCTTCTGTGTTAAATATTGTTCTATAGATGAACAATTGGATTTTGTTAATACTTCCGCATTTGTCACGCGATCCTTTCACGATATTCTGCTTATTCTGCGTAATAGTCTCCGGTGGCAAAATTCAAGTTTACCGGTAGGTTTTTTCATTATTGATCATGTTTCGCTCCCATATAGCATGACTAATATTTTCATAACTATGTGTATTGCTATTTTGGTTTTTTCTCTAAATTTCGATTGCAGAATACTTTTCGTGTTAATTTGATAAACCCAGCATTTGCATTTCTAATCTTCGATGCTACCTATATATATTATTATTCATTTATATAAAAAAATAATAAATATAGAGTTGCCTGCGAAACTAGCTTATGGCTACCGGTAGTGACTGTTAATATCTATGCTTAACCTTAAATAATTTCGAGATAAATATAGGAAATTGTTCCCATAGAATAAGTGAAAATTTATTAATTAATTTACCATTAGTTTGAGCATCGTAACTTGATTTGAATTTATCCTAATGTGTTCTTGTTGATTGACTAATATCACGAGTTTAAATACTTTACCGTACGTAAAGTTTCTTGTTATGTAAGTAACAACATAATTGATTATATATTATTTTTATTTTTATTTTTTTCTCTTCTCGTTTGGCAGTGAAAATGACTAGTGTTAAAACTAATATATATATTATATATATATATATATTATATATATATATATATGTATATGTATATATATATATATATGTATATGTATATGTATTTACACGACCTTTATTGGCGTTGCAAACTATAAACTAACGTGTATGCGAGTGACAAAATAATTAGACCATCGTTATAAAACAGTCTTAACTGCTACAGTCTGTTGCCAGTTTTAGTTTTGACTTTAATTTAATCCTCCAACTGATTCCTCGCCCTCGTAAACGAATTTTCGCTATCCTACGCATTTTGTAACCAATTTTATTTCAGGCGTCCTTTTATTTTTTGTTTTCCCGCCGGTTCGCATTTTCAGCAATTTAAAAACTTTAAGTACTTAAAACGAATCTACCTCGAACACCTTTCTAAATTGCTTATTTCGGACAATTCTCGTTAGGTAGGTATTCCGATAACAGGGAAATTTTACCGAAAATCAGAGATGATGGCTAAATATAACGTCTAAAATGTGTTTAAAAATTTTATGATTACCTCACGCTTCACTAGGATCCACCGTATAACTTCTGGTCCGTTCTTCGATGATCTACGAATACTACTGCTGGCTTGTGGTCAAGATAAAGGACTATATATATTATATATATATATATATATATATATATATATATATATATATATCGATTCGTAACTACGTCGATGACCGAATAAGTTATGTGTACAAGAAGAACAATGCGATTAATACAAACGAAGACCGATGAATGATCGCCGTCGACTGTACACTAATTGCCCTAAAAAACAATAAAATAAAGAGAGTCAAGCCGGATTGATAAATAATTCTTATGCTTGGTTGATGTAGAGACTATGAAAAATCACATTTAGCAGTAAACAGTTATAAGGATACACAAATACATTTATCATCATCAGTGTATCAGCCCTTAGGGTTGTTCGTACGATGTACCAATCGCTTCCATCCAAGTCGGTCGCAAGGTTTCTTTTTTAATTCCGGATAAGTCGGTATTCCACTTACTTTTAGTACTGTGTCGACGAGTATTGTTCGTGATCATCCAAGTTTAGTTTTCTCCACTACCTTGCTTTCAATAACATCCTTCGGGATATTTTACTTCTGGCATAATAGCCACTTGTTGCGGATATTGTGTAATACACTTAATTATCTAGTACTAGTTTGTTGTTCAATTTCTCTACCCAAGTGATTTTATGTAGATCGGTACCACATTTCAAAAGTTACTCATTTATCTCGATTTTTATACCAAAGTTTTAAGCAAGTTTTTGCGTAAGTTGACGGATATTGTTTTCTGTATAATAAGCGTGTATTTATCGTTGAAAGCTTTTTGTTCCCACCGTAGGTATATATGATTGTTAATATCTCGAGTACAAACCATATTACGCGTCATGATCTGTGCTAAATATTTGAATGTTTATGTTACCAATAGCCATAACTTTCGTATTCTTAGTGTTAATTTTCAATCCGTACTTTTCATTACTGTATTTTATTTGTTAATCTCATTGCTGAAAGTGCTTTGGGACTGTCTGCTAGTAAAACTTGACCATCTCGACAAATTTGATTACACGTAATATTTCGACTCCAATTTGAATTCCTTGTTTCGAAGTAACGTATCACTTTTCTATCCTTGTATATGCATTTTGTCCATGACCGATTTTGTTGGTTGCTTGTATATATCTTTAATATACTTATTCCAAGTCAGCGTTATTTCTGTAGAACTCTGACATGGCTAATCGTTGGTTTTATACAGCGTACGTTTTTAAACACCGGTATCATGTTTAAAAAACTGTTTTATTTTTCTATATGCCATATTCATACGGTGTTTATTTCAATTTCAAGCGTTGTGATACCCACTATTCTTTAGCTCTCTAACATTCCCGATTTATCCTACTTCGTTGTAGGTTTCGTGTTTCTTTTGTCATGCATCATCGTTAGGATATTATTCGTGTCTATTCCTCATCTACTTCCTCTACTTCTTGAATTATTGAGTTCTTTACCCTTCACCAATTTGGTCCGGTATCCGTTATTTGTTCTTCTGTTCCCCTAAAATTTATCACTCATTTCTGTAAACTTACTTTTAATTTTAGTATTTATTTTAATTTAATTGATTTGTTTTTTTTTTATAAAATCGGTCGTTTAAAACTGATACCCGATGTATGTTTTAGTAGTATATATTTTGTATCAGCACCCGGATACGAACGGAATTTTATAGCTTGATTTCTGTAACGTTCTTTAATTAATATATAATCGATTTGAGCTCATTTGGTATCGTTTGGTGCTTTTCAAGTGTAACATCTTCTACTAAACCGAGTGTATTCATTATTAATATCCGTTCTTGTTTATAGAAATCCACTAAGCGTTGCCCACAATCGTTTCTTTTTCCTAATCCAAAGCCTCCTACTGCGGGGTTATGTTTTCCTTTACCAATCACTGCGTTGATAATTATTATATTATTATTTGCTGCAGGTTTCTATTAATAAGGTTTCTACCTGTTCGTATATAGCGCCTACCGCTTCGTCTTCCATCACAGCGGCTGGCATATAAACCTGTCAGGTTGATATATTAACTGGTCTTTTGCCATCATTTTTGATGTCTGTTTTCAATTATATTAACACTAATTAATGCATCGGCGACATGTTTTTTCTAATAAAATTGTTACTTCTCCTTGTCCGGTTCGGCTTCCAGAATGTATAATGTGGATATTGCCACTTCAGATTTCTCCGTCTGTAGGGCATTTTAATTCTAATAGTCCTATCTATTTTATTTCTTGACGTTTTTTGTTATTTTCTAATTTACCGGTTCTCATCATTGTTCTCACAATGTTGCCCGATTGAATTCTGTTCGGATCAGAGGATTTCGTTCGATGAAGATCTGAGAGGACCGGCTACCGTATTCGACTCTATTTAATTGGACAGCTCCGTGATTGTTTATTCCATTTTGTCGATTCATGCATATTTAATTAGGGGTTTATACAGCGGCGGTTTCCCGTTGCCTTCGGTAGGATTTGTTTACCGCTTACTCTCCTAGACCAAAAGGATCTGATTTTTAGGCGCTGGATACGGTCACTTGGTAGTGAGTTGCTAATAGTCTTCCCGTTGTAAATGCAGTTAACGCTTAACAGTATTTATTGGTAAGAATATATTTGGCAAGTGAACTTTTCTCCGCTTTCCATCAGGCATGTGTCTACGTGTGTTATACTGTGAGTATGTATTGTAAGTGCAGATTTAGCGTTTTTAACCGTGGCTAAGCCTGTCGAAAAAAAAATTACCACCCTGTGCGACGTGGACGCCCTAATTCACATGGTTATTATTTCATTTCTCACCGGTGGACAGAAGGTGAATTGTGCCCCGAAATATATATGTTTTTATATATATATATATATATATTGCGGTTTGGGCATTGCTTGTTGCCTGACCGCCTGTTCGTTATGCAGCTTAGAGATAATCCGTATTGTCCTCTACATGCTGGTCGTGAAGTCTGCAACCCTGATCACGTGTTCTTCGAATGTCCTTCATTAACAGCATTACGTTCTGAACTGTATCTCAAATTACTTTACGCATCTCGTGGTGGTCCTCCTTATAATGTAATGTCCCTTCTGCATGTTGAGAATCTAGATTTATTCCCGGACATAGCGACTTTTCTCGAGAAGTTGTCCGAGTTCATAAGAATATGAGTTAGTGATTATTACGGCTCCACGTTGGGTAAGCTGTAAAGGCATCCCCATTAAAAAATATATATATATATATATATATATATATATATATAATGGTGTTTTAAAAGATAGGAGGAACCCAAGAATTAATAATAATTATTAAAAAAATAATACAAATTTAAAAATAAAAATATTCTAATAGTTGAGGGTATTGAAAGCTATATTAAGTCAAAAATCGGTTTATCTAACAGCATACAGATAGATAAGTACAAAAATTTCCGATATATGAGATCTAGTAATAATCAGGAAAATGGCGAGAATAAAATTCGAATCCATATAGCGGTATTCACAAATGGCATAAATGTGTAGGTAGTACATTATACTGGGGGAATTTTTGAACATATGAGATACACGTGTAAAGCAGTCAACCTGGTAGTTTGTGATTATTCCGTCGTATTGTATCTGTTATAGTCTATATAGTCGATCCGTACTAACGTTATCAAATCGTAGTATATTCGTTATGATGTAAGATTATCGCGTGTTACTCGGATAAGACGTCTGAAAGACGTTGCGCAAATTTATTGTAAACAAATTAATTGTGTAAGATTTCTTTAGTGTGTAGTGGATTGATCAGAGCACCATAAACTTAATTGGATGGCCTCTTTTCAGTTCACTATTTATAAATTACATGTATCACAGTTATAAATATATTTACCCCATCGTATTTTAGAAGTGGGGACGACCAAAAAATAAAAAAACTGTATTTTATAATATATATATAAATTTTAAGTACCAGACAGTATTCGCTGGAGTGATAAAATCTTTAAATTTTTTAATTATTACATAAACCAAAATATTTATTTTTGTGTAAAAGATTAATAATGCGTACTCAAAGGGTTAACTCGCAAGAAAACTCATGGCACATATATCCCGGGCGAGTGTAATACTGAAAGTAGAAAAAGAGATCTAAAGATGCGAAAAAGAATTATCGATGTTGCGTGGGAAATTTTTGATGGGAAAAAGATTATTGCAACGTTTTTCATTCCTATAAAAGAAGAAACGGCAAAGACGAAAATGGACGTTGCAGACTGAAGTATAATAATTAAATTAACTTCTTTCTGTAAGAGACGTCGCGCTGTGTGGTTAACAAATTTAAACAATAGGTCGTCAGTGAACATACACGAATAAAGCATTTTCATTGTTAAATTTACAAACTTCATTATTAAGCAAGGTACCACGAAGCTTTCAAAGATAAGCTGGAAAGCGTAGATGTTATCGTAATAATAACGAGGAAAATTTAAAGAAATTGGAGAAAAGACAATACGAAATTATCAACAGAAAATGTCACATGCGAAAGACAAGAAAACGCGAGTATAAATAACATAGAGTACTGAAAATTGTGTAAGATAATCGGGAAAAGGATTAAAAGTTCAAAGCAATCTTGATAAAGTCATAAAAGCAGCAGATCGGTGAGGTGACAAAGATAATAACGCACTAAAAAGAAACGATGAAAATGTTGAAATTGGTGCGTTCAAAAAATTGCAATAAATACGTATAAAATAAAGGATCCTGTATTATTGGAAAACGCTGTTGTATTCATCTATAAAAGGGGTGAAGAGGATACGTTACAAACTGTAAAACCAGTTAGTTTTATAACGGTGGTATATAAAATATAACAATAGTGACGATGCAATAGAACTGGCAGGTTTCAAACGGAATTCGACACAGCTTATATCACACACGTACTATTGGAGCAGCAATCAATCAAAGGTTACGTTTCCAGAGATTAAAAAAAAAAACAAAAACAAAAAAAACCACCAAACATAAGGAATATACATGAACTAGGAGGCAATAGAAACACGAGGAGTTGGCGAACTACAACAAATGACTACGAAAATGTATATCCGTGTGGGTGCGAAATCACTAGTAAGAAATATTTCGTCTGAATACTTTAAAATCACGTAAGATTTGCTGATGATATGACAAAAGTACAGGAGAACTCTAAACCCACACACATGCGCAATAAAAATATCCATACACAACACACACACACACACACACACACACACACATATATATATATATATATATATATATATATATATATATATATATATATATATATATATATAAGTATCAGTGACTAGTCTATTTTGCTTATTTTTTGCATATAAAATAGGCTGACGTTCAAGGCATACGTAACATGAGCGCACCAGCATGAGATATATCGTCATGTAACGATTCAGTAAATTGTCTCATAGAAATATTACATATTTTTTCAAAGCACTTTCCTGTATTCTGCTGTAGCGATAATGTGCTGTGATAATTCCAAAAACGACAGACCGGTTTCACCGAATATGCAGGGAAAACATAATCCGGTAATGGAACTGTAACATATTTTTCCCCTGCGCAACATAAAAAGTTTGAAAGAGTTTTTTCACAAGCTCTAATAGATTTGGACAAGCGTGAGATGTTCGTGGCGACGTAGCGTGGATGACACTTAAAAGTTTCTAAAGTTATTTTAACTTTGCACCCCACCCCAATTCAACATGTACAACCCTATCGAAAATTTGTACGCGGATTTATACATAAGCGCATTTTACATTGAACCACAACAAAAACGTGCGTGTTTATGTATACATATGAGGCATGTATAGAAGAAACAAAGTTCCATACCGATGACAACTGTTCCGTTAATAATGCGTCTGTCTATGCCCCCATCCTTTATTACTTCCTCGGTGAAATTTTCTCCGAAACACTGACCATTAAATTTTGCGCTCAATTGGATTGAGAAAATAAAAAAAAAGTAAATAAAATTATCCGCAAAAGAATGTGTTCAAAACTGTGCAGTAAGAGAGAACAAAACCAAATGACCCATTTCTTCCTGCTCACTACCAACTTTCTTACACACACACGCGCGCTCACACAAACACGATATCAAACAAAAAATAAATAGGAAATAAAATAAACAAAGAATATTTTACGTAGGCCAAGCTCACAGCTGAATGAGGCTAATAAAAATTTGTTGAAAAAATTTAAATCATATTAATAACGTTAACCGCGCGTCCTATAAAAATATTTGTTTTTTTTTTCATTTTATATATATATATATGTATATATATGTATATATATATGTATATATATGTATATATATATATATATATATATATATATATATATATATATATATATATATATATGTATATATATATATATATATGTATATATATATGTATATATATATATATGTATATATAGATATATATATATATATATATATATATATATATATATATATATATATATATATATATATATATATATATGTATATGCATGTTACTATGTGTATTTATAAAAATACATGCGCATACAGTGAGATATAGATATAATTGTATATAATAAAAAAGTAACATGACATGTTAATTTGAATATACTATTTTATAGTACATATATATGTATATATTGATTATATATTGTATATTTGTTATTCAGCTGCGATACATTAGTTTAGTCACAGCATTATTTAACTTATATTTAATCATATAGATATAATTGTATATAATAAAAAAGTAACATGACATGTTAATTTGAATATACTATTTTATAGTACATATATATATATATATATATATATATATATATATATATATATATATATATTTATTTATTTATTTATTTAATGAAGCCACACAACAGCTAACAGCCAATTATAGTGTAGGCTTATAAATAAAATAATACAATGAATAATTTTTTCTGAATTATAAAATTAAAAGTAAAAAAAAATAAAAAACAAAAAAATAAATTGAACACATTCACCAGCCTCGCACCCATTAAACACACCAGAAAAACTACACGCATTCACAAGTCTCACACTCATTAAAACATACATCATTCACACCCCATTCACACAATCTTACTCGAAATAAACGGACGAATAGTTTTTAACAAATTAATAAATACAATATAAACCTTAACGTATATACTAGATGTACATTAGTAAAGGAACACATATACCAAACACACACCACATAATAACGATCTAGAACCATTAGACAACAGTTAAATTCCTGTTCTCATCGCAAAATATGTTCGGGAAGCAACTTATTAAAGAAATATCTGTTATCAAAGTATATATCCATACAGGGAAATATGTTCAAAAGAGAATTATATAAGCGGAAAGCTGACGGCAACGAAGAACTTAAACCGAGGTTTGTTCGTGCACGCGACTCACTGAAAAAACTATTGGTCTTGGTACAATGTAGGAGACGGTTGATGTTAAATACTCACTATTAACTCTACCGTTGCATACATCATGAAGAAACCTTAATTTGGCTATTTTCCTTCTGTAGTGTAAAGACCTCGCATCCATTATATTTATTAATATATCGTAATTCATATATTTAGGGTAAATACCTGATATACGGTAATATATATATTTTAAAAATTTACACTGAACTTTGTCGATTAAACTACGGATCCCAAATAATTGAACAGTATTCTAAAGGACTACAATGCATTATAAAGCGACAGTAGCGTCCATGGATCTCTAAACAAATATGAATTTCTTATAATAAAACCTAGCATTTTATAAGAGCGATTAACAACATCGCTTACGTGTATTGAAAATTTTAAATTGTCATCAATATTAACTCCGAAATCCCGCACGGCAGATTTTTTAATTATCTGCTTACCATTCATCGTGTAAGTGAACGAGTACCTATTTCTATTTCTACAGAGACTCATGTGGACGCATTTGTCATAATTGAAAGGTAAATAATTTTATTTGCTCCACAGAACCAGTCTATTTGTAAAGATTCAGTCAGCTAGTGAAGATATAGGAGCATAAATTTTGAGCAAAGGTTCTTTCCAATATCATTGATCAAAATTAGGAAATATATGTATATATTGATTATATATTGTATATTTGTTATTCAGCTGCGATACATTAGTTTAGTCACAGCATTATTTAACTTATATTTAACTTACACGTCTATGCAAAGCGATATTGACATAACGATTAAACGACTTAATATTTTGAAACCTGCCGAGTTATTTATTACTATTCGATCATTCACAGTAAAGGCGCATTCAAATAGAAAATGTTCAACCGAATCGATCCGAAATTGCTGCGTCCAGACAGCACTTGACTGGAGTAGAAATTTATCTCTAGCTTGTCTATGACGTTAAATCTATTTTCTATGCTATTAAACAACTTAAAAGTTGTTCTGAATGTATAAATGCGAAAATGGTCCTTTTACTATTCAATCTGCGATGATGTAAATATTATTTTTATTACGTCCACTCGGATAGAGATGATATATGTTTATCGTATATAGGTGGTCCCCACCGAAATATGGTTTTCCTTTATATATACGAGATTAAATTAGTCAGTTCTATCCTAACGTACAATTTGGGAAATTCCACATATACAACGTTCAAAGATTTTAACAGCCACTAACGTACGCTTCTAATTTTTAAAGCGGCGTCAGTAGATTAATCGTTCTTCTCAGAAAATGTCGCAAAAAAATTTTGGTGTTCTACCGAAAATATATACAAAATTTTCACCTTTGTATCGTGTAATAAAAAATTCGATTTAGACGACGAGTTTGTATTAATTTTCGAGATGATTTTGTTTTTTTGGGCTTTCCTTAATCGAGCGATTTTTTGTGAAGTTCGTCCGGAATCTCATTTATTAATAAGAATATCACACGAACAATTGTTTGAAAATCGTCCGGAATATGATTTATTGTAAATATATTACACGAACAGTTGTACACATCGTGATCATCATATCGTCATTTCCCTAATTTATACACCCGATCCACATATACAGCGTAATGCACTCGTACAAAGCCGTTATATTTTTATATATTAGCGGCGATAATATAGCCGAAGTTGCCCCTAAACTAGATAGGAACGAAGGGGGTGTTGAATCAACTGGTAATCCTCGCTGCTCCTGTACAAATTACAACAGCGTATATCGACGACAAAGGCAAAGAATTAGCCGAAAATTATCGAATATCATCACGTTATCGGTCCCAGTTGATAAATTTAACGAACTCGATTAACCAACGTAATTATACATTAATCTTTTGTCGTATCTATATTATACATTTTTATTTGTAATGTATATATGTATATACGGGGTTACCTTTATTGGTTAGATCGATATTTGGTTCGGAGTCTCTCGGGACCCAACGATACGAACGCTCGCACTATATTCAAATTATCGAATATCACCACGTTATCGGTGTCCCAGTTGATAAATTTAACGAACACATTAATCTTTTGTCATATCTATATTATACATTTTTATTTGTAATGTATATATATATATATATATATACATATATATATATAAATATATATATATACATATATATATATAAATATATATATATATATATATATATATATATATATATATATATA
Organism: Coronaproctus castanopsis; assembly: GCA_032883995.1. Lineage (NCBI taxonomy): Eukaryota > Metazoa > Arthropoda > Insecta > Hemiptera > Monophlebidae > Coronaproctus > Coronaproctus castanopsis. The sequence goes on from CM065053.1 coordinate 72,814,236, forward strand.
TATATATATATATATATATGGGGTTACCTGTATTGTAGATCGATATTTGGTTCGGAGTCTCTCGAGACGCAAATATTCCAGGTAGAAATGAATTACGTAATGGATATCGAAGCGGAGCTCTTATCATCACGAACATTACTTAATGAAATTTAAACTACTTTCACCGAACGAAAAAATGTCGTTGAAAAAATTTTCTATTCTCGCGTACGAGTCGAATTATTTTTGTACGGACTTTTTATATCATCATCGTGTCTTTTTTTCTATCTTTTTCTCTTCCAGCGTCGTCACTTGAAAGAATCAGATACAAATATACATCTATATAGACGTAGTACACGTGTGCCAGGGTTTATAAAATATTTAAATTTTAAACTGACGACCCATTTCGAGATGGAAATTACGCTTCGAAGTAATTGCGAATGAAGGGTGTTAATAGCCGCTTTCATCCTGAAATCTCTGGTTCCCGGTTACGATGCAATATCCCAACTGACTGCGGAGTTTAATCGGTCTATTGGGAGACGAGGAAACGTACGACGAACGAATAGAGTAAATTTCTACGCCTAACTCGCCGACGGGAGGTGCGAAAAACTCCCACCTTTAATCGTATTAAGGTTGCTGAGTATTATTAGAAAAAAGCTGCTCCTGGTTGTTGCTATTTATCGTAATCGTGAAACGGAGCAACTAGCCTAGTGTACTGAGAACGATACTAAAAACAGTCGTTGTCCTTAATTAGATCGCTGTATATATATATATATATATATATATATATATATATATATATATATATATATATATATATATATATATATATATATGTTATTCGTAGGACTGTCGACTGACGAAAAACCTTTTTAACCACGAGACCTCCATAGACGATCTGGATGAGACGTACTATCCATATGGAAAACCTGCCAGAAGTATTCGTAATTGTCAGATCGTACTAAAGAATACGGAAGAATAATGAAGGATTATAATAATATACCATTTTCGGATGTCTTATTGAAAAAAAAGTCGAAGGTGGAAAAATATATAAAAACTCGTCACGGTCCTCAACAACGATTAGGTGTATTCAAAACTTTGATGATTCGAGAAAGAAGAGCGCGGTGATGTATGAGCTAAATAATTTAAAGCTGTGTAAATAACGGACATAATAATGTCGGAGAGTCTGAATTTTTCATCGACGAATTTAATCACATTGAAATGGAGTTCGGAAATCATTAATCGGAATTTTGATATAATTTAGTCCCGCTTTATACGAAAAAGGCGTTACAGATAAATTTGGAAGTGTTATGCAGAAAAAATTATTAGACCGCCGTTTATTAATACCCAACAAGAAATTAGAAATGTGATTAGAAGTGCCAAAGATGACTTACCATGGGGAGACGTTATCTATATTCCGCGTTCGCGTGAGAAGTGTTATATTGGTCGAACAGGAAGGCCAGTCGATGTTCGTACATGTAGCGGATGTGAAATAGGTGAGAAGTAAAAAATCTGCTGCGAATTCAGGTTGTATTATCTTTTTTTTTTTTTTTTTTGGTCCCCAGTTCGTAAATTACGATGGGGTAAATTTATTTATAAGTGATATACATGTAATTTATAAATAATGAACTGAAAAGAGGCCATCCAATTAAGTCTACGGTGCTCAGTTCAGCCCAATTTACATTAAGGTGATATTATACAATTAATTTGATTAAAATATATGTAGATGTATTTTGCGGTATGTTATTTCTGATACTGTGAAAACGTCAAATATTTTGAACTCCTTATCCACCAATTCTGTTGCATTTATATCTGCGAAGCGTTGACGTAATCCTGTCAGTATATGCTTTACATGATCGGTTAAATTACATATTGCACATTTATTCGTATGCGATATTCCATACTTATATAAATAGTCTTTAAATAATCCGTGTCCGCTAATAAACTGTGTATTGAAATAATTTGGCACGAATACAACATTTTTTAGTCTTCTGTCTACACTGGGAAAATATTGTTTCGCTAGTCCATTGTATTCATCCCATAACCTTTGATATTTTTTAACATAATATTCATCCAATACTATTTTGAATTGTTTAATTGTTAGCTTTTTTTCTTGATGTAAATAGTATGGATGCTGATATTGCGTGTTGTTAAATTCATAAGTTGTATTTACATTATTTTTTATTAATAAAATATTAATATGTTTCTCAATCTCATACACCAACGGTTTAATACCAGCAATGACAATGCTAGCCATATAGCTAATTGTTCTGTAAGATTTGATTAATTTTATGGAAATCATTCTCTGGAAAGCTTTTAATTTGTTTTGAAATCGTTTGATATTTAACATATCATTATAGATTACGCTGCCATAAAGTATGTTTGGTAATATTATACTTTTATATAATATTATTCCCTTCTTATAGTTTATTCTATTGTTATTGTTATAAAGTTTATTGAATACCCTTATAAATTTGCTAATTTTTGTTGTAATATGATTGAAATGATTATAGAATTTTAAATTATTATCAATTAATACTCCTAAGTATTTGGTTTGTGTGACATATTGTATAGTCCATATTGCGTTAAATTTAACTTTTTATTTTGTAATTTCTTATTGAACAGCATATAGGTTGACTTCGAATTGTTGATGCTGAGATTAAATGATTGTAACCATTTATTTATTGCATGGTATACCTCACTTAATTTCTTACCTAATGAGATTTCATTTTTATCGCCAATTACTATTGCTATATCGTCCACAAAAGTAAAAATTTTTACATTGTTTGGAATCAGTATATTATACATTTGTGAGAAAACTAAGTTCCACAAGAATGGCCCTAATACAGACCCTTGCGGTACTCCCATAACAATTTTTTGTTGTTCGGAATATGTACCTATTTCAAGTATTGTGGATCGATCTTGAAAGTATTGATTAATAATATTCAGTATGCTGTAATCTAATTCTAAATTTTTTAATAATAACATGAGCTTATTTAAATCTAAGCTGTCAAAAGCCTTTGTAATGTCAAGTGTAATTAGACAAGTACAAAAGTCTTTATTTTTAAAAGTTTTAATGTTATGCAAAATATTATATATCGCCATTTCAGACGATCTGCCTGGCAATGCACTGTACTGATTTTCATTAATTATATTTTTGCTTTCTACAAATTCTTTTTAGTCTTTTATGTATGCATTTTTCATATATTTTGCTTAAGTTGGATAATAATGCTATGGCTCTGTTACAGACAGATTCAGGTTTTTATTTGGTTTTGGCAGAATGACTGTTTTGCTTATTTTCCATGCATCTGGATAATGACCAAAAATCAAAAGGTAAGTTTACAAGTTTTGCAATAACACACGGGAAAAAGTTGTGAAATTTTTTAATAAATCCGTTGGATAATTTGTCTATCCCTGTAGCTACTTTGTTTTTCAATTTTTTAATTATTATGTCAATTTCATCGTTGCTGAATACAATTTTTGTTTTAGGATGGTAAGTTTCCATTTTGAAAGGTTTTGTGTCAAGGAATAGATTCGACATCAATAAATCAACCTTGTCTTGATCCGTATTCGCATAGTTATCTAATGTTGGTATGCTTGTGGATTTTAACGATTTTATATTTAGGTCCAAAAACTTTTTTATCATCCATAAGCTTTTTCCAAGCTTTTAGTTTTGCACTTTTAATCATGAACTTATATCGCTTAAAATGCTTTTTGTAATTGTTGTAATAATTGTTTTTTTTTTCTATATTTTTGCAGCCATTATACGTCTTGTACAACTTGTTGACCAATATTTTTTTCTCTTGCAGGACAGTACTCCACCAGTATACCTCAGATTTTATAGTAGTATATGAATTTATTAATACTACATCAACATAATCTTGGAATTGATAAAACCATCTTTTAATTTCTGCCATGTTCTTACAATTTACAGTAGTATCAATCATATATGCGTGCTTTCTTAAATTTACTGCTAATCTATTGTAGTTAATAGTTTTGATAATGCTATTCCGCGTCTCATTTGTAACTATATTTATGTTGAAGGTAACATAGTAACAGTGGCGGCTCATGCATAAACTCTGCAGGGCTGCAGCCCCACCTACAAAATTACAATTTTTTTTTTCATATTCAAAAATCAATTAAAATTATCCAAAATTTTGAAATTTCGTTTAAAAAAGTAATTTTTTCTCTTTGGATCCTCATTCTAGAACATTGGTGAGGGCTATGTATGATGCAGCTCTTGTTGGCACGTTTAGGGAACATAAAAGCGTGGTTCCGCGAGAAAACGATGTTAAAATCGCATGCGCAGTGGTGTCTTTTTAACCGCGTTTGAGCTGAACAAAAACCAGCCCAATACAGCTCTCGTTCTCGTGTTTAGGAAACATAAAGTGCGTGTAAACGGAACCGGACGATGGTAAAGGCGCATGCGCAATAGTTCTTTTTTTGCCCGCGTTCGGGCTGCACGAAAACCAGCCCAGCCAGTAGACTTGTATTTCAAGATTAATATTCCAACTGCAGAATGAAATGTTGACGCGCGCGTTCTTCTATTGTTGCTCATTTACTTATGTTTTATTGATTGAATAAATATATTTATTTATAAAGATTTTATTACTTTGATTGTTTTGATAGAAAGGCTAACTTTAATTGTGGCTGGAAATAGCGATTTTCGTGAAAGTTTTTTTTTTTTTTTTTTTTTTAATGATTTATAATACTACGAGCTGTCCACCAAGGACATTTAGCAGTACGTTTAAAAGAATTGAGCATGAGGGGACAAGTATCCAGCGATACCTACCCGATTACGACGACCCTAAACGAGATCCTGCGGTTTCTGACGTTTTAGTCTCCTTATGTCACCGCTGGTATCAAGCAATCCCCTAGCAAAAGTATTCGGGTGGCTATCAAGTCTTCTTGCGTGTCTTTTAGCGTGAACTTTTATGACCTCGGCCACATAATCTATACGTAAATCTCGATGCAACGTTAGATTTGTTACATACCAGGGTGCTTTGGTTATCATCCGAAGAATTTTATTTTGTGACGTTTGTATTATTTTCAGGTTTGATGGTCTAGCACAACCCCAAAGTTGCACCCCATAGGTCCAGACAGGCCTTAGAACCACCGTATATATTAAACGTTTATTATCTGTCGTTAGTACACTGTTTCTCCCTATCAGCCAGTACATTTTTTTAACACGAATATCTAATTCTTTTTTCTTCATCTGTATGTGATGTTTCCATGTTAATCGGCTATCCAGGTGTAATCCTAAGTATTTGACCGTTGATCGCACTGACAGATCGGTGCTATTAATCCTGACAGGTGGGGGTGTAACTTTTCTGTTGGTAAAATGGATATTGACAGATTTGTTTTCATTAATTCCAATTTTCCATTTTTTAAACCATATCTCCGCCTTAGTAAGAGCTTTCTGTAGGTTACTGCTAGCTATCTTCGGATCCGTGTGTGTTGAGAGCAGTGCAGTGTCATCCGCAAATGTAGCCAGCTGTACATTTTCCATTGTAGGGAAATCAGCCGTGTATAACAAGTACAGCGTGGGGCCCAGCACAGAACCTTGGGGAACGCCTGCTAAAAGAGGATGTATTTCTGAATAGGTATGTTTATAACGCACTTGAAAGTGGCGATTTTCTATGTATGATTTCAACAACAGGTAAAAATTTTTCGGCAATAGACGTTTCAGTTTATATAATAGACCATCGTGCCAAATCTTATCAAAAGCTTGTTGAACATCGAGAAATGCCGCGGTACATACTTTTTTGGTTTCTAAGCTATTTTCAATTATACTAACCACCCTATGTAATTGATCAGTGGTGGAATGGTGTTTTATAAAACCGAATTGATGTTGCGGAATTATATCATTGGATTGTATGTAAGGCTGTAATCTTTTTAATATTAATTTTTCTACTACCTTCGACAAAACAGGCAACAAAGAGATCGGACGATAAGATGAAACAGAATACGGATCTTTGCCAGGTTTCGGAATCATTATAATTTGCGCGAATTTCCACTGTACTGGAAAATATTGTACGCGAAATATTGCATTACATATATAAGTCAGTAATACTATAGCTTTTCGCGGAAGTTCATTCAATAATTCAGCGCTTATTAAGTCGAAACCCGGACTTTTCTTCTTTTTCAACGTTTTAAGTAAACATTTCACCTCAGAAGGTGAGGCTAACTTAATCGAAGAAGATGATTCATATGGACTATTTATATAGTCGTATATTTCCCTGTCCGTGCTAGCCGTTATGTTTGGCTGAAACACGGTTACCAGGTGCTGAGCAAATAAATCTGACTTCTGTTTATCATCTCTCGCCCATAATCCGTTGCCATGTTTTATCGGAGGAATATGTGTATTGGACCGTTTAATATTTTTGGTGCACTTCCACAAGGAATAGTCATCTATTGCTAGGGGTGAAAGTTTATTTAAATAGCTATTAAAGGTTTTGTTTTTAATTTCTGCTAATAACATTTTTAATTCTTTTACTTTATTGTTGAAAAATTTTTTATCCCAAGGATTCCCTGTTTGGAACCACCTTCGTCTAAACTTTCTCTTTTCCAAGACTAGCTTTCGGACTGATAGCGGATAATTATTACATTTTTTGTAAGTATTAACTGGAGTATTCAGCGTGGCTGCTGTTTGTATCTCCCTAGTTAGATACCGTACGGCATTCTCGATGTCAATTTCGCTTTTTAATGGAATTTTTAGATTTAATTTGGTATCTAAGTATTCCCTAAATGATTCCCAATCTGTTTTGTGGTTACACAAATATATTTTTTCCTCGCGACATATAACCGAATCGCCAAACGTTAGAATGATACAAGAGTGGTCCGAAAAAAGATCGAAAGAAGAGTTTATTTCTGAGTAATAACTAGCAGTTCCTTTTGTAATGAAAAAATCCAGCAGATCCGGTATTTTACCATTGTCGGTTGGCCAATATGTCGGTTCCCCCGTTGATATGTATTTAACATTATGACTTTCCAGTGCTTGTTTCAGCATACGCCCCCTTGTTGTCGTTAACCTGGAGCCCCACGCTGTATGTTTGGCGTTCCAATCAGCTCCAGAAACGAATTTACTACCTAAATATTTTATGTATTTGCTAAATTCGATTGTCGTTGTCTTGTGTCGTGGCGGACAATAGTGAAAGTGAATTGAATTCGGTTTCATGTTTGCTGAATAACAAATTTTCGCGGTTATCGTTTGCAGAAAAGTGTAACGTTAAGGCACGTGGGAGGCCGACTCCGCAATTGAATATTATACAAACGTCATCTAGCCGAAACAATACTTTTGAAAGAAAATTTAAAGTGGATATTTATTCAAAATGTGACTGGCTTTGCGGTTGTGAAATTAAAAACGATTTCTTTTGTTTTCCTTGTCTACTTTTTGGCGGTGAAATTTCTTGGACTCAAACTGGTGTGGTAGACTTGAAACATTTGAATGAAAAAATCAAGAAACATGAAAATTCAGCACAACATATAAAAAATTCGATAGATTTTGGTATGCTGGGAAAAATTAATATCGCAACACAGGTAAGCGAAGCGTATAAATTAAATATCAGAAAGTTCAATGAAAACGTCAAAAAGAATAGGGATATTTAATCAAAAATCATCGACTGCCTGATATTTTGCAATATATTTGAACTTCCGCTACGAGGACATAATGAAAAAGCGGATTCCAATAATCCTGGTATTTTTCGAGGACTGTTAAATTTCGCAAGGAAATTGGATGAAAATTTGAAAGTCCATTTTGAAAATTCTAGTGTTTAAAGCTAACTCAAAAACAATTCAAAATGAATTGTTGGATTGTATGTTAGACATTTGTCGAACTAAAATTTCGAATGAAATTGAACAAGCTCAATTTTTGGCTGTTATGTCCGATGATACAACTGATATCTCTGAGAAAACACAGGAGGTAATTGTTTTTCGTTACGAATTCAATGGAACCATATACAAAAGATTCTGGGGATTTTATAACCCTGAGTCACAAGATGCAGAAGGATTATCGAAACAGATTTTGAAGCAGTTGAAAATTGTTTTAAAAGATAATACTGGGAAACTAATTGCTCAAACTTACAATGGCGCCGCAGTTATGAGCGGAGCGCGTGGCGGTGTTCAAAAATAGTAAAAGAAACTTACGCAAATGCTCATTTCATTCATTGCTATGCTCATCAATTAAATTTAGTAATGTGTAAATCAGTTTCAACTAATAGAGAAGTACGCATCTTTTTTAGTAGCTTGTCAGGAATTCCAGCATTTTTTTCACGTTCTTCTCAGAGATTAGCTGAGCTTGAAAATTGTATGTCAAGAAGAATTCCACGTGGTTCCGATACAAGATGGAATTTCAATTCAAGAGACGTAAATATAGTTTTTGAAAACATTGAACAGCTGAAAGAATGTTTCGAAAAATTGCAGAATTCAAATAATACCCAAACGGTTAATGAAGCACCGGTCTTCTTCGTCTTCTCAATGACAACAACTTTATATTTTGGCTTGGCGTCTTCCATCCTATTATGCCACACGTTGATTTACTATACGATGCATTTCAAAATCACAACATTAATTCTTCGAGCGCTTTTTCATCACTGCAAAATTTTTATCGCGCAATTTCTTTAATCAGAGAAACGAATTTCGAAAACTTGGTGTCCACAAATATTGATTCTATGCCCGTATCTCGTAAGAGGAAATGTGATGAAAATCGAAACGCCGCTGTCAAAAAAGTTTGTGACACCATATGTATGCAAGCTAGGGTTAGATTCGAATTTACTGGTCATCTATCTGCAGGAAAGTTGCTGTTGCAAGAGAAATTTGAAACGTACTGCAGGCAATTTCCTTCTTAAGAATTTAACGAAACTTGCCAGGTATAGCCCATGTTAAATAAAAATCGTTTGCAAACTGAACTTTCTGTTCTATACGAAAGAAATTCCGAATTTTCCCTTGCATCGGGAGTTGCGTAACTCCACCAATTGTTTCGAAACACCGGTATTTACAAAACACTCGGCGAAGTATATGTTTTGATGAAAATTTTGTTAACGTCTCCTATGACAACTGCTGAAGCGGAAAGGTGTTTTTCTTCCTTGAAAAGAATTAAAACATATTTTCGGAGTACAATGCTGGAAGACAGAGTTTCTGCGCTCGCCATGATAAGTATTGAGAAAACTCTTATCGATATAATTCCTAACTTCCACAGCAACGTAACTGACCGGTTCGCGAAAATGAAAAACCATCGTATGGACTTCATATACAAATAAATTTTGAAGTAAGTGCTTTGAAATTACACATTTTTAAAAATTTTCTTAGAATGGCCAATTCTAAATTTTATTTTTGTTTAGAAAATTTAGAATTTTAAGTTTTTATGAAATGGTAGCCTAGCTGTATGTTTTTAATTAAAAAAAAAATTTCAACTAGGTAAAACGTTCAGTCCCCTCTGCTTCGAAAACCCACGAGCCGCCACTGCATAGTAATGATCGCTAGCATTTAATTCGTAACTGATTTCCCAAAGCTCAATTAAGTCTACTATATTACTTGTTGCCAATGTTAAATCTATTACACTTTTTTGATTTCCTCTCTGAAATGTATGCTTATTTTTAACATTAAATACATTTAAGTCGTAGGTTTGTATTATATTGAATAAATGTTTTCTTCTCTGATTATTTACTGTGTCCCATAATAAATTTCGCGAGTTTAAGTCTCCCAACAGTATGAATTTGTTCAAATTATTGTTTCGTATGTATATATCTAAGAATTGAAAATAATAAGTAGCTAGGTAGGTCGTATTATCAAATTCAATAATGTCTCCATTACGGCTAGAGTGGATAAATATCACGCAAGATTGGCACGAGAAGCAATTGGAATTAGTAAATATTGAGATTATTTCAATGAGGATGCTTTCGTTTGATCGATAATTGGAATACACTTCTGATTATCGGTAATAGTAGTGATAATAGTTACAAATATCGTTTGAGAAACAGCGCTGTCACTCGAACGTGTATAGACGTTCCTCCGCTAATTAAGTCGGTCGATATTCCGTCTCGATAATGGACTGTGTAGATATTTTCGAAACGTCAGTTTTAAATTAGTGACGTGATACGTATCGAAAGTTTTATTAAAATTTCAATAATTATTATTATACATTTTATAACGTAAAATATTATATAAAGTTTACTTAATTAAAATTGTAACATTCGTCCCATTAGCTTATTATGTACTTTTAGTAAAGTCGTCGAAAAAATTATATACTAAACCGGTTACAATCTTATTCTCTAACTCACAATATTCTCAAAAATGAACAATTCGGTTTTAGGGATGGTCATTCAACAGTAATGCATCAAGTTGCCAGAATAACTGATTTCATCACCGACAATTGTAACCTTAATAAGCACACTGGTTTATTGTTCATATTGAGAAAGCCTTTGATACAGCTTGGCAGATAAACTAACCTAGGTCTTATAATGGTAGTGTAAATTAAGTTCTTTAAAGAAAGATGAGAACGGTAACTGAAAATTGGTGCAAGTATTCGAATGGCTTTTTTCGCGTCACCGATAGATTTATTAATGCGTGCGTTAAATGAATGACGAGAATCTAGATATAACTCATAGATAGTTAACCTGCTTCTGCCGACTGATGCATTTACCATTAATAGTAATATCAGGCAGAGAAGGAGGAAATCTTCTAGTAAACAGTATAGCGTGCGATTTCTCGGTATTTAATTTTAGCCTCCAGCGTTTATAGTACTTACCTGTAAATAGCATTTGCCGCTTTTTGTAATCTATTGTAGATTGTATCGGTTCTGAACGATGTGCAAAATAACGCCAGATCGTTAGCATAAAAACCGGCGTGGACAAAGGGTATATGAGGAAAATCGTTTAATAATATTAAAAATAGGTAAGGACCTAAAATACTTCCTTGCGGAATAAATAGAGTTTTAGGTGTTTAAGTGTAAAACGTTCTATCGCTTAAATAGGACCTAATTAATTTAACGTGAGGAAGTGGATAACCGAATTTAATTAATTTGTACAAAATCCCATTGTGCCAAGCTGTATCGAAGGCTTTCTCAATATGAACAATAAACCAGTGTGCTTATTAAGGTTACAATTGTCGGTGATGAAATCGGTTATTCTGGCAGCTTGATGCATTACTGTTGGATGACCATCCCTAAAACCGAATTGTTCATTTTTGAGAATATTGTGAGTTAGAGAATAAGATTATAAGCGGTTTAGTATAATTTTTTCGACGACTTTACTAAAAGTACATAATAAGCTAATGGGACGAATATTACGAATATCACTAATATCTTTACCAGGTTTTGGGTGAATAATTTTCCACTTAGTCGAAAAGTAAGTAAACTTAAAAATGCTATTGATTAATTTAGTAAGATAGACTATCGCTTTACAAGGAAGATGCTTAACCATAGTTGCAGCAATATCATCAGCACCGCGCGACATTTTATTTCTTAACGATTTAATACATTTATAAGTTTCAGATGGTGTAACGAACGAAAATCTATCCGAAGAAGATGTAATTAGTGAGTTTTTTACTGCATTATTTATTTTATAATAATGAGCCCGCGGAACTTACTAGTGCCTGATACATGAGTAGCGATTAATTCTAGTTTGTCAGCTAGTTTATAAACGGGCTGATTGTTTTATAAGGATTGCTTAGTGGGGGAAGCGGTACATTCTGCTTTGACAATCGGTTACATACTTTCCAAAGAGTATTGTAGATAAATATGAATTCCAGGTATTATTTTTCCAATAAACGTCAAGAAATTCGTGCCAGGATTAAATATTTAGACCTGACGTTAACGTACGCAGGAGCGAATCTTAATGTGGCGCTTATAATAGTTGTTAATAAAGATAATTTTAACAATACTGGGAGGGATATTACTTCTGAGAATATTGGTGGAAGCGTGATTTTTTTTAATAGTTAATTTTGCAGAATCTAGTGTAATTTTGGTTAGGTTAGCAACGGCAGCATCAATAGCATCAATACAGTCAAAAGTGTCTGTCAAACAAATGTTAGTATTAATTATTTGCCTAAATTTTTCCCAATCCGCATTTTTGAAATTAAAAATTAGAGGTTTATTATTAAATGAACTATACATTTATCAAAAAAAAAAATCAATTGAAAATTAGTTAAATCACTAATATTTATTTTCTTAAGGAAAACACAAAGCTTTTCGGCATTTACGCCATTATCAAGTGAAAAATTTAAAAAATCATAATTTTAAAAATATAAATTAAATATAATTCCTTAAAAATATGTGATGGTAATTGTGAAAATATGATCTAAAAACGATGTCTGCTTCTGTCGGTCTATTTTTTTGATTTGTTGAAATTTTATATTTAATTTATATTTTTAAAATTATGATTTTTTAAATTTTTCACTTGATAATGGCGTAAATGCCGAATAGCTTTGTGTTTTCCTTAAGAAAATAAATATTAGTGATTTAACTAATTTTCAATTGATTTTTTATAAAAAATCACTACATTCCACATTATATAAAAAATTAATATATATTTATCAGTTGTCATTTATACGACATAATCGGATTATGATCAGAAGACAAACAAATCATGACAATAACTTAATTCAGGTAATCGGGGATTATTTGATCTCAGCATTACACTAAGTATAAGCACCGCCGTCACCGATTTCTAATTTAACATTATACGATCCGATCTGTTACAATTTTTTATTTTTATTTATTTATTTATATACAATTTAAATTAAATTTAATATACAAGTGTTAATAGTTTTTTTTTTTTTTTTAATTTTCCTATCGGTTATTTTACTGTTATTTTCTTTATTATTTCTTTAATTTTGTAAAGTCATTTTTAGTTTTATTTACTGCCAAGGTAACTTTAAGGATATATTTATATGTACATATAAATTCTTCATAATTTATAAAATAATGTATTGAAATATACTATACTAAAATAAAAAAATACTATTTAGTTAATAGAGGTTTGTTCTCGGGCGTAGGAAACGCGTTGGATAAAGAGCGTAGCGTACAAACTTACTATATAAGTTGAGACAAAATTTGCCCTCATCGGCAATACTTCGTTAATACTCAAATTAACGAACGACAGTACTCCGTTATACGCTACAAGTTCGGTCATACCGCACTGAGACCAATACTGCCTAACTGTGATTCTCTCGAAAACACTTCAGTGATATTATCAAGCGATCGTAATTCTATTGTTGGAACAGAAATTTTTCAAAAGTCATTTTACTTATTTAAGAAGAAATGTAATCGTGTGAAAGTTTAAAAATATTCTATTTATATTAAACGCAACTTTCACAATACCAATACATTCAACGGTAAAACGATCTTCGCGTACAGTAAGGTAGAATTAAGAGACTATATCCGAGTTAACGAAAATATCACAAGAATTATAAGAGCGCCGATTTCTACGATTCCAATAAAAAAAAATAAAACAATGCTTCTACTCTAATAAATACATTTCAACGACTTCACAATCGCGTTAAGTTTCTTAGTTGTGGAATGCTATTGCAACCATGGTGCGAATTAACATGCGTATGAAATAAGAAGCTGATAGACAACGCCGAAGAAGGCAGCTCTCCAGCCACTCCTAGAGCATTCAGTAGCTAAAGACTCCATGGCACACATTTGACTAGGTCTGTACCACTGAAGTAACGCTGAAAGCATTGGTACAGACTTACAGACTGATACAGTCAGCGGCGTGAGCCTCGTGGTGGTTTTTAGTGAGTGGGAGTCTCACATAAACAAGACCTTGGGCCTGGTATTCATGATGGATTTTCCACCATGTTAAAAAAAAATGTTTCCTATTTGTGGAAAATGCGGTTAAATTTAAATATCTTAAATTTACTACATAGTGGAATGGTTGGCTCTAAACCCGAATTGCTCCTGAATAATAATATTATTTGTTGTAGAGAAAGTTTGCAATCGATGTAATATAACCTTTTCAACTATTTTACTGAGAGTACATAGTAAACTAATTGGTCGAATGTTATTGATGTTTGTAACGTCACGACCCGGTTTGGGTATAACTATAATTTTGGCTGTTTTCCAGGGTGTGGGGAAATAGGCAGTTTTGATAACGGCGTTGGTGATTTTGGTAAGGCTGTTTAATTAAAATTGCAGAAAGGCTGATCATCACCATAGGATGCTTTATTTCCTAAAGATTTGATATATTTAGTCATTTCAGATAGTGACGCAAGTAATATCTTTGGGGGAGTGGAAGGGGCTAGTTGACGTGCCACCACTTTACGTATGTTATAGTAGTGTGAACGCGGAACTAAGTTATTATAACGATTACCAACACCGGCAAAATGTGAAGCCAGCAATTCTGATTTGTCACGTAGTTTATATACCTTTTAATTTGTTAGTGGATCGATAATTGGTGGTAGTAATTGATTTCGTTTTGTTAAATATTTGTTCGCTTTCCATAAGGTATTACTTGGAGAAAGAGTCGTTAAAAAGTTGCTCCATTTACTAAATGAGAAGAAAACTTAACTAATAATAAATACATACACCTCGAACTGTTTATACATTGGAGTAAATTTGTGTTTAGTTGACTGTCGTCTGTAGTAATTTTTGAGAGATAAAATTATTTTTATATAAGGCGGAACACTGGACTTAGAATGATAGCCAGAAACAACAATCTTTGGTATACTCAAAGCAGCTGCGTTTGAAACAAGTTTACTAAATTCAGTTATACAAGTGTCAATATCATCGCAAGTATGAAGTCTGTCGAATAAATTTATGTTTTCATTAATGTGTGTTTTGAATTGGGATCTTCTTACTGCTCTGTTTAGGCCGACAATAGAAGCTTCACAACTACATAAGCCGCTTTTCAGCGAGTAAACAAACAAATGGAGAGTACGCTTAATTGATTCTAATATCTTCTGGCGTACGCAGTAAGGTAATCGTCGTCGAATTTGTGTGATCGGATAATCAGGATGAAAGTTTCGCAATTAATTCCTTTGCGGATACAGTTCATAACCGCGCACTCAAGCACGAAGTATATAAAGTCACTAAAGATTTTAAGTTTAGAGAAATTATATATATATATATATATGAAAACGATCAGCATGTGTCTGATAATATTTAGTATTTTTGTACGTGAACGACCTGGCTTTGACTGCACAGCATGACACTTTTGAAAAAGTGGAGCTAAATCGTGAAATCGGTTAACTTGATAACTGATCGACTGAAACCCGATTAAAACAACGTCTTCTGTCTTTTATTTGTAAAATAATGTGAAAGAACGGTAACTACACTTCCAATCAAGTTAAAACTAAAACTATGACCACAATAAAACATAATGCGTAGACTAACTGTGAACGTAAAACTTCCTCAGAATGTCAATTTTATCGCTTCGATATTTTACATAAACGCCCCGTGTGCGGAAAAAGATTTATATACCCTCTCAACGGTACATATAGATAATTGACATATCACACCCACTTCATTATTATTATTACTTTTCTAACTGAGGCTGGAGGAGGAAAGGAACTGTATAACTGAGGGAATAGTTGAAGAACTGTTGGAGAGGAAAGCAGATAGAGTACGCGGATGGATATTGGGCCAGTAAGGGAGGAGTGTAGGGCAGTACAGTAAAATATGGCAGATAAGAAAGGGGTTTGGGAGTAAACAAAAGGGGCAAAAAGCCGGGGGATTGGAACGTTGAAGAAGATGGTCATGAGAGAGTGATATATGACCAAGGCGGAGCCTGCTGAGTGCTATGTAATTGGAACGGGTTAAATTGGCAGGTGGTTCCCAGAATCGTACATTGGATTTGATGGCGAGAAAGAAGTTATGGCCACTTCTGTTGCCAGTTGTGGTGGAAGAAGTATTTGAGGGCTGTGTTTAGTACAGAGGATGGGCTTTATAGGTTGTAGGGGAACACAGTATAGAACGGGCTGCCCTATCCACTACTTCATTCCCCAAAATCCCCTTATGACCTGGAACCCAAAACTTTATGAACTTACATCGTCTCTCCAGTGAAATTACTTAAGCTGTTGCAGTCTCGGAAAAAACTTGAATAGATTTAGAAGTGTATATTCTTTGTAATTTGGGAATATCTCATAGTCGCGATCGATGTAACTACTGCGAAGTACAAAAATCCTCCTTAGCGGCGAATACGAATCTTACACGATGATGTAGATAACGGTTTAAATCGTTATTAGGGATACGCGATGATGATGATGATAGCATAGTTCGTATCTTGACTTAGTATTCTGTTGTTTATTATATCGTGCGGTATCGGCTGATTAACTTAACGTTCCCTTTAGGGAAAATGTTCGATCGCATCGATATGAGTTTTTTTTTTGTTTTTGGTGTTTTTAGTTGCGTTTTCAGAGTTGTTGGTATTCGTACGTCGATGTAGAAAAGATTGCATTTTATTGGATTGCTAGATTCTCGACGGAAACTGACTTTATATGTTATGAATTATAACTGTGAGGAATTTTAGGAGTTTTTCAATTATTTGGGGATTATCCTGTAATATTGTTTGTATTGTTTTATTTGTGAATTTATAAATATTTCTTGGATTATCATATCGTTTACATTCTAATAGCTCATGTTTTATTGTTAATTGAGTGTTACATGCGAAGCAGTTTGGTGGAGGATCACTATCAGCAAGTGCTGTGATGTGAGCTGTCCTATACGCAATCTGGCTAATGCCACTTCTTCTCGTCTAATTTTTTGTACCGATGTTTTATAGTGTCCTAATTTTGGTTTAATCTGATAAAGGTGTGTGTGAGTGCAGTAGGTTTCCCAATGTTGTTGATATAGTCTTGTGATGTTTTGTGATATATGCAAGGCGAACGTGTGTATGGATTTAACTGTATTTAGATCTACACGTTTTAGGCTGCTATATCTATGACTTCGTTTCCTGCAATTCCCGAGTGTGCCGGAGTCCGTATAAACGCCAGCCGATTGTTTGCTGAAGTTAGTTTATGGATAATATATTTTAGATTAATAGTGTCGATGTTTGTAATTTGAATTTGGTGTTGCATATGTTGTAATGCGCTAAATAAGTCGGCACATATTAGATATTTATTTGGGTGTGAATGTTTTGTAATGTTAAGGCTTTTGATATTGCCATACTTTCGGCCGTGTAAACGGAAGTTTCTGTAGGAAGATTAAAAATATATGAGGTTCGTTATTTACCGAGTAAGCGGAAGCAGTTTTATTTGTAAATTTCGATGCATCGGTGCATATTTGTATATATTCGGGATATTTTTCTTTGACAATATCGTAGAATTTATATTTTAAAAGTTCTGGAGAGGTTAAGTTTTTTTTGTACTTAATTCGGTGTTTATGGTAACATTTGTCCAAGGTGGCAGTTTAGGAAGATTGTTTGTTTTAAGTTTTGGTAATGAATATCGAAGTGTTTCCAGTAAATTATTTGTACATTCTACTAGTGGTTTGGATGCTTTTGGTTTATGTTTGAATAGATCGTGAGATCGATTTGCTGTTACAATGTTATAGACCGGGTTAAGTGGACGGGAAAGTAATCTGGTGTGATATTTGAGCATCAATATTTATCTTCTGTGTTTAAGAGGTAGTATGTTTCTTCCACATGCAAAACTGTAGTAGAGCTCGTATGAAAGGTTTTTAGGGCTATTTTAAGGGCTGTACTTTGAATTGTTTTAAGGTTTTTTAATGTGGTACGAGGGGCCCTATCGTAGAGTATGTTATAATCTAATTGGCTTAATATATACGATTTATATAATTTTATTAGAGTTTCTCTATTCGATCCCCAAGATGAATGATTGAGCAACTTCAACATATTTAGTTTTTTATTGCAGATTATTTTTAATTTACGTATATGTTCTTTTCAATTTAACTTTCTATCTAGAGTTAATCCTAGTATCTGTAAGGTGTCTGTGTTTATTATTTCCCTGGAGCCTATTTGTAGGTGAGGTGTATTGCGATTACGTTTTGTACTGAATGAAATATGTCTTGTTTTGAATGGGGAGAATGAGAAACCCTGCGATATGATCCATTGATTGACATCATTTATGGTGTTTTGAAGTAAAGATTCTATGGCGTATATATAAGACCACATTTCGCTGTGTGATTTCAGCTGCCGGGTGTTCGTAAATTAATTATTTACAATAGGAAAAATTTAAATATTCAGTATATATATATATATATTTTAAGTAAAATATATAATTAATGTAATCCAAATCTTTTCTGAAAAAAAAGCGGTTACTCTTAGGAAAATACACTAGAGAGACACGGATACCAGGAATGAAGGATTATTCAAAGAAACGATAAAAAGTAAAAAAAAATACACATACATATATATAAATCTCTCTCTGCCTCTCTTCACACACACACACACACATATATATATATACACATAAATATCGGCACATCCACGAGTATATATAACATATACATGTATGTATAAATGTATATATATTGTAGAATAATGGAGGTATATAGATATAGGGACACATTTAAAATTTCAGGGACGCCGGTCGGTGAGCTGGAAGAAATTTTCATCTTACAAATTTAAACCGAAGCTTCAGGCGTTAAATTTTTCTTTTTCAAACTATTTCGGTACATTTCTTAATAAGTTCTTCGCTTAGTATCGGAAGAACCGAAGAAGACGGAGCAAATATAATTATCATTTCGGCGGGAGAGATGTTAAAATTAGTTCTCGCCCACTCATTTTTGGCCTTGTCTTATTTCATTTCGTGAAGAAGGTATTTAAAGAAATCGGGCGCGAGAAATGAAGAGATAGAGATAAATAGATACATAGATAAATTGAGAATTATGGAGTTAAGTAGATAGAGAGAGTTAGACAGGTAGAAGGAGAGTTAGATAGATAGATAGATAGATATTTGGGGGAGATATAGATATGAAGCAAATAAATAGATAAATTTATAGATAAAGAGAGAGAGAGAGAGTGAGTGAGAAAGAGAGAGAGAGAGAGAGATTGAGAGAGAGGAGAGAGAGAGAGTTAGACACGTTGAAAGAGTGTTGGATAAATAGATAAATAGATAGATGGAAGGGGAGAAAGAGATATATAAATAAACAGTGAAACGGAACGACTAAAAAGAAAAAGATATAAAAAATGAATAATCCAAAGCGGCGAAATCCGGTGTTTATTAATTCTATTTTTCCAAAATAATCGATTAATTCATTCGTTTTCCGATAATATATAATTTCTTTTAGAAAAATATGTTTATTACTCTAAACAATTGATTAGATACGTGTTTAGGTGTGTTTTTTTATAAATCCGTTAAAGACGTTATTTCGTCCATATAATCAAAATTCTGTTTTTATTTTATCGCACATCGCATCCCGAGAATTGTGCGATATGATTTACACGAACCGGCCAGGTTTCGTTTAAAATCGATTGAAACATTTCGACTAGAGTAAATTATCGATTTCGAGTAAGCACCAGTTATATATACGGGCGTAATACTAAAATTTAATTTATCGATGGATTTCAAACATTTGTACGATTACCTGATTTATTTCGTTAATTCGGACAATTTTAGTTTGTTCGTTAGTTAGTGTTCTGTTTAAATATATTTTTTCACTTCGTTTTAAATACATTCGGTTTTATCTAATTTCTGCGATATAGCCCTTTGTAATTTAAGGATGTTTTTGAATTTGCATCGTGTTTCTTTTCTATTGAAGAAATACCAGTAAATCCGACTAAAACAAAAAATCGATAAGTTATTAACTTTTTTTTTTTCAGAAACGGTGTTACTAATCAGTCGATTATTTTAATGAGTCGGTTATAACCCTCAGTAAAACTATATAACGATATGTATGTGCGCACGTGCGTGTCTTGTATATGTTTATATTACTTTAAAAAAAAATGTTAAAATATTCACGAGTTTATACCGGACACAGCTAGATATCCTGTCTAATCCAGAAACTCGAATGTTGGTAATGCTAAATATATGTTCCAAAAACCACAATTTTAATAAAAGTGGTGATACCGAAAACGTTACATCTCGCATCGGATGATGAAGATATTAATAAAGGTTTATCGCATATTTGAATTTAATTTTACCACGTATATATATATATATATATATATATATATAGAAGAAAACGAGCAATTCGCTTTTATACAATGCTCGTGCCAAGACGATTTGTTTCGTTAGTCGATATATTTTTCAAGATTCCAAACACTCGTTCCCGGAAAGCATAAGATACAGCAGTAATACAGACAACCTGGAAAATTTTCAACAAATTCGGTGTTCCTTTTTTGAGTTGAAGAGAAAACAAGTTCAAGTGCATCCAGTTCTTCGTAGATATCTTCGAAGGAAGTCTGTTTCTTCAACGGAGAATATTATCCATAATTCAATCAGTTGATCAAGTTCTAAAAGTTTTGTAATTTTCAAATTACTTCTCTATATATAGCTTATATTCTGTATAAGGTATGTAGTATTTTTTGTAAATTCTTCGAATTTATGACGTGCGAGATAACCTTTTCTAAATTCCATATGTCATTCTAAAATGTTCGTCATTTTGTTTTCGTTGAAACGATGTTCTAAATTAAAGACGTACCTGGTTTTGTGATATTAAAACATGGATAGGGCAAAACACGGAACGTTCACTCCGTATATGATAGAGTACATTATCATTATATGGTTGAAGCTTGATGTCCACCCATAACCGAGATCACTATGAAGAAGAAGAGAAATTTCGTCATCGTGTTAAGCAATATGCTACAGGACTACGTTTCCTCAACAACAGACGCACTCAATTCTTGATAATTATAAATTATACTGAATGTCGTTAACTACTCTATACATTTATTAGTATAGTAGTTCCTCGCTCCATTATGCACAAATTGTTAACACTTTTACTTGTTGGAACTGGGAAACCAAAAAAAAACAAAAAAACATAATTAAGATGTTAAATTTTTTGTTGCTATCTTTAATATTCAATTAAATACGAATAAAAATCTATAATTCGGTGCATTTAAAAAGGGTAGATATCGTACATGGGACCAATCGAATAATTTCAGGATCCTTGAAGTTGACACTGATTTATTTATAGTACCACGGGTACTAGGAGGGAAATGATACCTACGGGGGATAAAAAAGTAATGCCTCCATTGTATGGAAAATATTCGGCAATAAATCGAATTTAGTTGAAACATTAATCGGCAGAACCAATTGCAACTATTGGAACAACCAAACGAACGTTTATCCGCCGGTAATAAATTGCAGTAGCTAATATGGAAAACCCTGAATAGAATAAGAATTGCGATAAGAAGCACGGTAAAATACGTGGAAATGCGAAAAATTACAGATGGCAAAATTCGAAGCACCTATTATCCTGCTCATTTTCGCGATGCAAGACGGAAGATGTGACCAGTATAAATGGCATTCCGTATAAGGTAATTCAGATTGTTTAAATATTGAGAAGAAGAAGTATAGTCCATAATAAACGTAATTTCGATAACGACGTTCCAAACGGTTCTGGAGGTATAACGAAAAATATCACAAAAATTATATAGCGGCAAAACTACCAATTTTTCAAAATAAAGTTTTTAAATTTTATCGAAGCGCGGTAAATTCGAAATGATATATTGATTTTAGAATTTTAATACGTATCGCCGGTTTTAGTATACCAGTATTTTATAAATCACAAACTGGTTATACGCTTCCTTGATGGAATAAGGGACTATGTATTTTTCATCCCTGTTCACATAATATTATGTTACTATAATATGCAGGTCTTTGCATTCATTCATGGACTTTCATATTTACACGTATATTTTTCTTTCATTTTTTCCAACAGAGGGAGGTGTTTTTTCGTAGGTAAAAATCCCACACGCTGATTAATCCAGCAGCACGCGAGTGCATGTGCTGCTCTCAAAAATATTTACGTAACTTACAAATATATCAGTAGTGTCTTTTGTAGATTTTTCCGCCTGCCGTTTCAAAAAAAAAAATAAAATAAAATAAATTTTATAATTTTAATAGTAACGTGAAAATAAACTCAATAACTATCGACTTATTTAAAACGAACGTTTAAAGTTCATATTGAAAAAAAAAATAAGTTCACGAGTTACTAATTAACTAAAAAGTTTATCTTCCGCGTACCGCGATTAATTCAACGATAAGGGAGAGGTCTCTTTGAGTTATTAAAAAAATAAAATGCGCGTATAAAAAAAAAATGTGATAACCCGAGGCAAGTACCGAAAGTTCTACTTTATATAGTTGACAGCTTGCCAGGTACTTCGTCACTTTAGACACACGGATGAAGAAAAAACAAACTCGTGAGACATACATATATACATATATTATATATATATAAATATATATAAAGATATGTATAAAGCGGTAAGTAGTCGGTGACATCGTTGTTATATAGAATAAGTAATAATGTACTCGCGTGACGGTTAAAATCGATATCATCATATAACTAGGGGACATTATTCCTCGTTGTCGCTAAGGCACGTATACAAATTTTCTTTTTCTTTTTTTTTTTTTTTTTAAATGAGTGGTAATAATGATAATAATGAGAAATAATCATAATTTTAAAAAGCTCGCCACGTCATGAACATTAATGCTGTAGAGTGCGCGTTCTTCGGGGGGCGGGAGGGTATTATTTAATTTGGCCGGGCATAATCATCCGCTCCGATTAAAACCGTAGCAATTTAAATTTCGGCGGTAATTATTTCTCACATAAGTTTAAATCGTGCAATTAATTTCGATGCATACATTATAACTTTATTTACGTACATACATACACATATTATATATATATATATATATATATATATATATATAAAGTGAATTTATAATTACGAGCGGTTATAGAAATTATTTACGATCCATTAAGTTAATTTTTTATGATTATGGGACTCGAAAAGTTCATCGTTCCTTTTAAAGTGAAGCCACCTCGGATGAACCAAATTCGATTTTACTTTTTACGCGCTAATACACGCGCGACTTTATATACCGGCATTTTTATCGCTATTACGTAGAACGATTTTTTTTGAAAAAAATATATGTAATCAAATTGTTTTCAACCACGAGAAATAGAATAAATTATTACTTCGCATCGTGTATTTTTATCGGAATTGAATTTCTTTCGAGAAGTCAATAACTTCGTGTAAAAAAAAAAAACCCTCGTCAATGTAATTATCTCGTATTTATTCTACACTCCGCATTTCGAACTTTTATTTAAAAATATCTAGTCGGTACATAGCGATGAAGAAGTCTTATTATTCATTTGTAACTCCTCCGCGTAAACTGAGTTAATCCATCCGACCGTCTTAGAGGTAAACGACCACGATCGCTTATTCCGTATAATTTCCATTCGACGAAGATCGTTTCCAATTTAATTACTCCGATTACGTGACCGGCGGATTTCTTCGATAACCGTGTCAAAGTTCATCGATTTCCTTCTGTACAGATTTATACCATGCCACAAATATTCGAAAGATTCAATATAGCTGTCAACTTTTTAATGTTTCCTGATTTTAGCACTGCAACTACTAATGACTTTTTAAAGTGTTTCGGTTGTTTTTAAACATAATTAAATAAACATAATTAAATAAACATAATTAAATAAACATAATTAAATAAACATAATTAAAGAAACATAATAGCGAGAACTTTTGGTTCAAAGTGTTTTACGAATTCTAAAACCACCGTCTTTTTAAACTTAGTCCCCTAATCCCAGTTAATAAGTCGTCGAGAGATTCATCCGCTTTTTATTAATTTAGATGGTTCATTTCTAATTTTCGGACCGAAGAGTTACTTCTTTCGCATAGGCGTGTTTACAATCGTGCAATTTATAGCATTCAGTGTAATTTCTTTCCAGTTTGAGTTGATTCCCTTATTTGAAAACAGATTTAACGGTCTCCATACTTCCCTACTAGAGTGTGTAAAGCTGGTACCGGCAACAAGTTCTACCGATTTATCTTTGCGAGCTTCAGTTCGTTGATTAATTCGTTCGAAATATTTTTCCCTTATTTTATTATACATCTTATACAGTACCGTGCATTTGGCACCGCAACGTGGCACGTACGATTTCTAAAATCCACGAGGTATGTTCTTTTTCGCTGCGCCAATTACAAATCCACAAAAACCTTTATAATTTTCTTTTAACTGGCTGATTTTTATAAAAACATCCAAGTCTGCTTTTGTCAAATTCTAGCGTACTAGATTTGATGATATCGGTTTTACACTAATGATGGAAGAAGGTTGATGTTGACTAACGTCCAAAAAAAAAAACGGTCTAATTATTAAGAATAGGACGCCGATTCCGTTCTAAGAAGATAAAGTACAAGTACCACAAGCTGCTAAATAAAAAGTTCCACGTTGTTTCGCGGATCATATATCAAAAACATGCGAGTGACATTTCAACTAAAATGGTATCATTCAATGTCATCCGATATTAAAGTCACTTAGGAGTATTTATGGTGACTATTCGCAACTCGGTGGTTTATAAACCTTGCATATATTCAAATCATCCGGGAAAATATTTTTAAATGAGATTTCATTTTTTTTTTCTTCAGATTTCAGTAACTGGTATTTTATATCAGCTTTTACAATGATTACACGCTGTTTACCGCAGATAGCTTCAGCTGTTACAAATCCTGGTATTTTTCCTAAATAGCTGCTGACCAACAGATGAATGAGCTTCTATTTGTTGCCAAGCTGTAAACAACATCGTCTTTAGCTTTCGTCACTCCTTCCATATTGATCTGCATGAAACGGATCAGTTCTCTTTGTTCGCCTTCGGGGGCTGTTGACGTCTTCGTTGCAGTTGTTGCAATTGCGGCTGTTACTGCTACTGCCATTGTTGTTGGTTTTTTTGTTGCAGCTCTGATTACTGATGTTTCGTGTTTTTGCTAAAATCTGCATCCTAAGCAAACGTGAGATATTTAACAATACGTCTCCGAATTCCAAACGTTTTAGCCGTTATAAATATAATTTTGCCCGAGGCGAATGATGAGGACGCGCATCTAGGTTTCACCCCAGATATAGCGATTGTTTTAATCTTTTTTCTTTTTCATTTTTGACATGTTATTTTACGATTTACATCTTCGTGAGCCTAAAGCGTGTTTTGTCATGCCTATTCTTCGTTTGATTCCTGTATGACAATTCCTGTCATTAGTAATATAAGCACAAAGATAAATTGTTCGTTAGTTATCGTGCATTTAGGTCGTTTTAATGTGAGATTGGCCTTCCTGGTGGTAAAATGTTCGAATCTGTGCAATATAAATCTGTCGGTTCTTTTTCATCCACGGCAATTACAACCATATCATCGTCCTAGTATCGATTATTATTTTAACTTCTGGCATATGACGCATTCACCATAAATGTTAATTAATATATCAGCAGCTGTTCAAGAGTTCTTTTCTCAGGCATGAAACCTGTTTGTTCTTCTCGTATTTCCGGTAGCAGCTCAGTTTTTAAGCGCTGCACTGTTACATAGAGAAAAACTTTGCTCGAGAGCGATCATTCTATAATTGTAATCTTGCTTGCTCCTTTTTTTTTGTATACTGGAACGTACACCGATTTCGTCTGACCACTCGTTATTCTCTCATATTTTCTTGCATATTTGATGCAATATTTCGAAATCATACATTTCCACTACTATCATATCGAATTTTATTATCACTTATACTTTTCACGACACCCGATTTTTCTTGCGGAGTTTGATTTCCTAATCATAAAATAGATTATGTATTATCCGTAGCATAACTTTGCTGTTGTGCTATACTATAGATATTTTTCGATAATTATCGCAACTAGTAATCTGGTCGGGTTTTTGTGGATTGATTGGCACAAATCTGATGGCTACTTTCCATTAGAATATAATACATTATATATATATCGTATACACGGTACGTGTGGTTTTATTTTTCGTTGCTTTCAGGAATTCTGCGTATGTATTATCTGGTCATGCGGCTTTGTTGTTCTTAAGATGTACAGCATTTCGTACTTCATCAAGAATTTTTACCGGCTCTACTTAATTTATTCAAGTTATATTAGGTTTCTGATACTGTATAATTCGGTGCAAGTGGAATGGTTTTCACAATTTTACACGAGGCCATTTAGCAATTACATTAATTCAACCTAATATTAATTTACGTACCCTGATCTATTATCGTAACGATCGAAAGTGAAATTATAAACGACAGAAACCAAAAACTTAATCGTATTCAATTCATCTAGAAGTACTTTATTACATTCGCTGCTGGCGCGAACGCTTATACAAAATTTGGGCTGTAATTTTAGTCCAATTATATAACAGCGTTAATTTTAATCTTAACGACGACATGTTATCTACGTTTACTTTTACAGTTCCGGTAATATACAATATAATTACAGCCTTCAACGTATACAGTTCGATAATAACTTCTTCTATATATATATCGTAGATGAATATTTTGTACCAGTTCAGTTTGTCTTCCATTAATTTTAGTTTACATTTACTGACTTATAGTACTTTTGAAAAATTTTACTTTAAAATTTCTTAACACATTAGAAACTAACCATCCAAAAGGCTGCTAGAAAATTTTACGATATCATTCAGTTAGTACGATAAAAAAATTTATTTAGTGTTTCAATTACTTTTGATGTAAAAAGCGCATGTGACAATTGCAAAAATTCTACAATAATTGAAACATTCGAATTAGATAAAGTTCATAAAAGAATTTTAATTTAATTAATTTACGCTTAACAAATAGAAGTGCCGGTGATTAAATGCGCAAGTGGGACCACAACCCTCTGGAATGTATTCTACTCGTACAAACGTAAAACAAATGGAAATCTCTTTTGTACGCGTTATAATTACGATGCAGAATTTTTCAGCTTTGCTGATTGATAATTTGAAAAACGCTACAGAAGCTGGTAACGTTAGACTTAGTTGTAAAACTTTGTAAAAACTTTTCGGCTTTGTGATTTTCAATTGAAAATACCGAAATGTTGGCAAATAAACCATTGAAATAATTAACAAATTTAACATTTATAAATTTTTATTTGATAAACCGATTTCTATTGTAAATCATTTTAATAAATATTTGATAGTAATAATAGATCATAAACTTAAATTTTTTTAAACATATAACTTACATAACAGATAAAGCAATCGAAAACTTTTTTATACGTTATTAAACATTCTAACTTAACTTAGGCGGTGTACATTATAATGTTTAACAGTGTTATTCGAGCAAATTTTTAATTACGACTCAAGTAACTCTATTATAACCGATGTCGCAATGAATAAAAAACAATTCAGAGTAAGCTACTTTTGAGTGTTGGCTGTTTGTATGGAACTGTGTCGATGGTCACTGAAGTTCTACCGCATGACTTAAGCATAAGTTTCCTCGTTAGCGGAATATAAAATGTTTAGATTATCACTTACCACTCACTAAGCGTGTTTAATAAGAAATTTAACGTAATGTGAAGACTATACAAATAAATATTTACTTCTTCTTCTTTTTCTTTGTTGTCATGCCGTGTACTGCGTGATAGGCCAGAGGCATGGGAATATAGGAGTTAAATATATTGAAATAAGTTGGTAATAAATGAAGTTCAACTTTAATATGATGATCGGATAGGATTTCAGAGAGGGTGGACGATTGAAGAATTTGTGTTCGATGGAAATTATAAATTGGACACCTAACGAGTAAGTGTTGGATTGTAACATGAGAATTGCAATTGGAACAGAGTGAGAGAGGTTGATTTGATAGGAGGTGGCTATGTGGTGAGTTTGGAGTGGCCTAGGCCGAGTCTTGTGATGACGATTTCATTTGTTCTGTTGGTCGATAATGATGTGTTCCATGGTATCTCGAATAGGGCGCAGTTTATTCGTGTTTGGAGTCCGTTGTCAATTTTTAAAAACACACAAACGTAATTATTTTAAATATCCGGCAAGAAAGATGGAATACTCCCGTGTAATAGTATATTAACGTATAAATTATTATACGTAAGACCAAGATTAAAGAAATTATTAATAATTAATTCTTACATAATTCAAGCATTCAGACGGGACATGGTAGTTTTGGTGGTAATTTGTAACGATTTAAAATTGTATCTTGTAGTATCTGTGAATTGTGTGAACGTATACAGTTTGTCAATTTCTATTTTAAATGTCCTTACACCGAGCACGAACGTTCGAAATGTAATTTAGACGCTTATCGTATCGGGAACGATATAAATGGTTTAAGAAACGTTTGTAAATTATTGTAACCTCGCTTTGAGGAGCTTCGAAATTAAATATAACGTTAAGCGAATTGTACAATACGAATAACTGAGTCAATTGACATCGCGGTCGTAAGTAAATAAACAAATAACAAGCTTCGTACCGTGTATATTTTACGTCCCTATTTTACTAATTCGAGAAAAGCTTCGAATTAATTCCGCCAGACGCATATTAAACATGTCTGTCTTGGAGACTACAATCGATATTTTACACCTTACAGAAAGCTAAAATCACTCGGAAAATTTCTAAATGAACCGCTTGACTGTCAACTAAATCAAATCAGCAACTGTAATACAACTGACCAACAACGTCATTTAGCAGTATTTTGGGAGGAGAGCATAACAGGAAGGGTATAGTACCCACTGTGGTACACACCCGGCAACCACGACCTCAGAATAGGTCCAGGGGTTTTCTACCGTCTTAAGCGTCTTATATCGCCGGCGGTATCCAACAGTCCTAATTCAAGGGTATTTGAATGATTTTCCAGCCTCACAGCATGGCTCTGTGCATATTGCTTAATCACCTCGCACACATAATCATGGTGAACGATCCGGTTTTCTACATACCAAGGCGCTATCAGCCGAAGGATTTTATTCCGGGAAGTCTATGTAGTTCTAATGTTTGTCGACTTTGCGTAACCCAACAGCTGCACCACCTCGTATATTTAGACAGGCCTTAAAATCGCAGTATAAATAAGACCTTTGTTGTCAATAGACATCATACTATTTCTGCGCCCATTAAACAAAATAGTTTTTTATTACATCTAGTCTTCGTTTAAATATGATTTGGATGTGTTAGTCAGCTATCCAAGTGCAATCCCAGATATTTCACGCTTGCTCTAAATTCTTATTTCTGCTGATTCTTACGCAGGGAGGGGATTTAGCTTTTCTATTAGTAAACTTTATATTTACAGATTTGTTCTCATTTATTTTTATATTCCATTTGTTAAACCAGTTTTGAGCTCTAATGAGTGCAGTTTGAAGATTACTACCCGCTGTATTTGGATCGCTATCAGAAGAAAGAAGTGCCGTGTCATCGGCAAATGTGACTAACTGAACACTATCAGTCATAATCGGCTGTGTAAACTAAATACAAAGTGGGTCTAAACACTGAGCCTTGAGGCACACCCGCACAAACGTGATACATCTCAGAAGAGGCGCGATCATAGCGCACATTATCTGTCACTAATGTACAATTGTAATAAGAGATAAAGATTTGCGGATAGTAGTAGTTTCAACTTATACAGCAAGCCAACATGCAAGACCTTATCGAATGTCTGTTGAACATCAAGAGAGCAAATGATGACATTTTTGTACGCCCTCGGGAAATATCCGATACACTAATTTTATTGAAGCTAAAAATTATTCATTTTACGAAGATATTATTAAAATGTTTTTTCTCCCTTCAATTTGTATCGAAATCTTAAATTAATTTTTAACTGGAGATTAACTAAAATGTGTACAGAAAACTGGTTCGTTAGCTAATCGCTATTAAATGAACAACTACAACGACAAAATAGATGATAGAAATATTATATTAAAAAATTCAAGAATATATAAATTAAATTCCAATGAACGCGGAAAAAAATGCATAGGAGAAACAGACGGATAATTCGGAATAAGATTTAAAGAGAGTTTAAATTTATACGTCAACAACGATGAAAAATAGTTATTTTCGAAAAATATCGTAAACAATTAAAAAACACAAAATCAGTTAAAATGATAAAACTTCACATACTGAAAAACGTTATAAAAAAGAAAATTACCAGCAAAAATGAAAATAGTAAAACAGATGAAAATAATTCGATTAAATTCAACGATAAATTTTGACGACGAAAAATTAATTTTAAGAAGTATACCATAAATTTAATAAAGTTGCTATTTTTCCGACGATTTAGTGTAAAATTGTTTATGTATAAATTTTATATTACTCCGATATTTTGTTTGTATTGTTTACCACACTCATTTTCAGATTATTTTATAATTCAATTTGATTCTTTTTTTTTTCTCTGTAATATTGTCCATTTCAATGAAGAATTTTTTATATTTTATTTTTTTCTTTCATTTTTTATAAATTTAATATATTTTTTTAAAATATTTTTTTAACGCCCATTCGATAATGGCTTAAAGGGTGGAAATATTTGCGATCTTTTTACATATAAAATAAATTAGAGATTTTAACTACTTTTTTTTGGTATTCATTTATTTATTAAAAATCGTTAATACTGGTCACACTAATTTCTATGGATCTATCGGTTTTCATTCGCCTTAAGACGTCTTACAATTGCTAATGTGTCAAGCAAACCCGTCGGCTTAACATTCGCGGATGTTAGCGGCATTTAGTGCTCGGTTGGCAAATTATTTAAAAATGGGTAGCGAATTTTATTTTATTATTTATTTAAGGAAATTTTACTTATTTATGAATGATCAGTAGAGTAATGGAACATGTAAATATATATATATATATATATATATATATACAAATAAACAACAGATCAAAATCTATCACACACGTGGTTTTGTCATTCCATCCATCCAAATTGTTAAAAAGATTACTCTAATGCGAATTTATCTTTACTGCAGAGGCTGTAGCTATCCTTCATTCTTTCCGTTTCGTCCTTTCTAACCGACGATCCGAATAAATTGTAATATTTACAGACTCCAGAATTTGTCTCTGCCTTAAAATTAAAATCCTCATTCTTCGCCTATAATACTGGAATTTCGCAATCATTCTTCAGGATGTATCCATTAAGTTTATACCGCGCTACTTTGGAAACAGCGGTAATTTTCTCGCTGACTGCTATGTCCACTTTCCTTCCCTTCTTGAATTAGTTTTCCGCGGCAAATTGATCTTCCCTCCATTGTTAAAACTTCCGACAAGGAATACTGAAAAGCGGTCTGGAGTAACCTTTATAATGTCACACGTTGTAAATTACTTCAGACTTATCTTCCATGTTTATTACCCTGGCTTTACAATATACAGATGCCAGTTAACCAAATTCATCCACTCATAATCGCCATGTGTAGATTATGATTCGTGAAAAATCGTCACCCTTCTTAATGAACTTTACTATCTCTACCTGTTGCTCACACCCTACAGATACCGACCTTATTGCTGACGCAGATCACTTACTCTTCGGATGTCCCCATTATCTCTCTTCTCGTAATACATTATATACAATCAAACCCTTATCTATTCCTTTTCCCATAAGCATGTCTTTCTTACTTGCTACTAACGTGTATATTTATATTTATCCATGTAAGTTCATTTGTGAATGTAACAGCGATATAACTACTATATTATTATCTAATTTTTTACATTTCAATATGTAATGGGTAAACCTTGTGGAAGCACATAATAATAATAATAATAATAATAATAATAATAATAATAATAACAATAATAATAACAATAACAGTAATAATAATAATAATAATAAAACATTAATACGCACGCACACACATATATATATATATGTATTGATGTCATTCGCAGCGAGTTTAATTATTCGCATTGTGTGTTAAATTTTTTTTTACGGTAGGTAGCAAAAATTGTGTCACGGTGTTTGATATAATAGGTAGGTGAAATTTTAATGTTAACAAAAGTGTAAAATTTTCCGTTGTTGATGATGCGTAATGTTTAAATAATTCTGAATATATTTAAGTAAACACGTTGAAATTATCTAATCTAAAAATCGATATTGTATAATAAACTTATAATTCATTGTCAACATTTGATAGTACCCGATTGAAAGGGTTAAATTTTTCAGTAGGAGTTTGTATCGTCGCGGGTGATAAACTTCTTTTAGAAGTTTGTTCCCGCGTTGCGGTTTATTTCCGTCACGACCGTAAGCAATTTAGTTCTTTTTTAAACGTTTCTCAGTCGGTCCCTTCATCCAGCAACAAAGCGAGTTGAAATTAGCTATGGGTGTTTGTTACTTTGTTCGTTAGTTTCTCGCGAAGTTCTTAATTCTTTTCTTCTAAATACTTCCGGAAGATTATATTTTATTTAGTGCTTCCACTTTATTGTATGTATTTTTATTAATAAGGTTTTTCCGAGAAAAACCAGAAAATGTTTATTCCTGCTTCAACGACGTGAGCGATGCCTCCCCATCGTAATCATCATGAGAAAAATTGATTCATCCCGGGTCGCGATCATAAAAAAATTTCCGCTGCTATTATAACTCGGTGTCCGTTTCGTCGTTATATGGTTAAAAAAAGAAATGAACTTAATATCCGAATTCGAAAAATGAACCCGCTCAGAGTCAGAATCAATGCTCTGGTACTTAACACTGAATTCAGTCGCCATTCGACTAACACGGTATTGAATTGTTAGGTTGTGCTAAATATACAAATATTAGAATAATACAAACGGATCGAAATAAAAGCTTGAGGAAAATTACGAACGTACCCCAGTATAGAACCAACGCAATTTTACACGATGATCTAAACATTTCGTACGTAACTGATATAATAAATCAGTATTGCCGAATAAGACCATCCAAACAGCTTGGCTAAACGTATGTTGGACACTTCCGATTACGTGAGAAGATTGGACCTCGTCTGGGGTAACAACTACCGGATGAGCAATACTGGGTGCTCCTTCCCCTCATTATAGATAACAAATAACAAAAATATCGCTAAATGGCCACGCAGCCTCGTCGACCATCTATTTGATAACTTTGATCTCGTAAAAAAAATTATAAAAAAGTTATTAAAATTTAATTTATATATATATATATATATATATATATATATATATATATATATATATATATATATATATATATATATATATATATATATATATATATATATATATAGATTTTAATATTATGTAAATCTCCATATGCCGTTTGTAACTACCAGTGTTACTACAGCATAAGGAATAATGTGTCTAGTTTATGTTGTTTTTTTATTATAAAATCTAATTTTTGTATTAAAGTTCTGATTTTTTAACGATTCTTTGGAGGTTCTAAACTAGTTTCTTACTATTTGGTTCTTTTTTATTTTTTTTTTTCATTTAATTGTTTAATGTGAAATTAATTTTTAAAAATTAAAAATGTAGATTTTTTCTTAAAAATAATTAAAATTAATTTTTAATTTTAAAATCTACTTGTTGAAAATTTCTATTTCTTAATGATTTTTCGATTTCAATAAAAAACCTGTTTTGTGTAATTTGTATTAATATTATTATTGATATAATCAATCCTACGACGTTTCATATTCGGTTAATATTTAATGGAACAAGAATTTCCTTCATTATGCGATCGTATAGGACCATTGTTTTTATTTACTATTTTATTCGTAATTATTATTATTATTATCATTTTTTAATGATTAAGTAAAGATTAAATATTTAGTGTACGTTATTTAAAATGTAGATAAAACGAATTATTGTATTATTTATTGTGCGGGTGTTGATCGTGTCTCGACCGGTACTTGGATATAAATTAATTAAAGTTCTTTTAAATTCATAACTACAATTATATCTTTCCGGTATCTCCAACCGTTTCATATGTAAAACATGTGTATATGTGTATGTATGTAATTTGTGTATGCGTATGTGTATATATATGTATGTATGCATGTGTATATGTATGTATATATATATGTGTATATTTAAGTATACGTATATTTTTATTACCCTGTTGTTCGCGCATTACTGCGCATTTACAGGCAGTTGTAATTACAGAAATAGTAAATTTAATTATTGTAATACTATATATACAACAACAATAAATTAAAAAAAAAATTATAATTTATTGTTAATATTATTGTTATATTTATTAAGGTTATTATTATTATTATATATTTTTCGTTTGGCAATATTATCGATTTTATAATATTAAATCGGATGAAAAAATTCACGTTTAATATCGTTGTTAGCATATCTAATCAAATGCTCCAACTATATTATCTCTCTACTTCCTTATTACAACTTCGAGTATGGGTCTCCAAAATTCGATTTTATTTTAAAATTTAATGTTTTCGAGTTACTCAAGCTATTGAATATATTTCTGGCAGAGTACAACAATATGATAGACCGTTAGTAGTGTACGGCATATTTGAAATATTGGCGGTAGTTGGACATTCACTAGATACGAGTGCGTACTTAGCGTGTAGACAATACGTTGGCAGCTGTTTCCAGCATCGGTGAAGAAATTTTGGCAATTTTTAAAGGACTAATTGATATTAACGACTGCATTGGGCTGCTGCTGCTTCAAGACAGTCAAAAGCTTCCTATCGATTTCCACATTCGGTTGCATTTTAACGTCTGTTGAATTCCAACATTTGAACTGAATTGGATCCAAGGCATTCTATACAAGGTATTGCGTAGAGTCTTTAATACGCTGTGAATTTGAAACTGTTGTATATGAATGCGATTTGGACGCTACTGGTCATTAGATACATTCATTGCGTACTTAATAGCAAGTATTTTCCTTTTGTAACAGATGAAATACTTAAGGCTACCTGTTGGTGAGGTTGGAAACGCCTTCAACGCAGTCTTAAGCCAATCATTTTGTACCATATCCAGGCGTAATAATTAATAATAAATAATAATAATAAAATTAATGATAATTTGTACTTTATCCATTTGACAATTATAACTATAATTTCCAGATAGAGACACTATATATTTTCTCACGAACTATTTTTTTCTTTATCTCTTTCAACAGCTTTGAAAACAAAGAGGCAAAAAATAAAAAACATAACACAAAAACCAAAACGATATTTTAGGAAAGTGTGAAGGATGCGATAAAACTTCGTAAATTTCATCGGGTAACGTTCAGTTTGAGAGGATTGTTATAAATTTTAGAACGCAAATTTATAGGCATATACGAAAAGTTTATAAAATGTTAATTCAAACAAATAAATTTTGTACGTAGGAAATATGGAAATTTACCG
This sequence comes from Coronaproctus castanopsis, assembly GCA_032883995.1. NCBI lineage: Eukaryota > Metazoa > Arthropoda > Insecta > Hemiptera > Monophlebidae > Coronaproctus > Coronaproctus castanopsis. The sequence continues at coordinate 72,849,330 of CM065053.1, forward strand.
GCGTATACGATATGTTTTGTTTCGAAATTTTAACGTACAAATGAATTCTAAATAGCTGAAGCCAAGTCGTTCGTACAGATAAAGTTCTAGAAGAATAGGCCTAGTTTCAGCCTGAAGGGAAACATATTATTCCTTCAAAACGTCACAGGCGTTCTCTGATTTATACGCATTCGGCAAATTCGGATTTGAAATTAGTAGTTCAAACTAAAATCGCTAATTTATGTCTTCTTCGTATTAGCGTACGTTTACAAAATGTACGTATTCAAATATATGTGTAAAACAACAAAAAATGAGATAAAATCACTAACAATTTTTATACAAAATCACAAAGCTTTTCAGCTGTTAAGCCATTATCAAGTGGAACTTAAAAAATAAAGTACGAAAATATGTACAATTTATAGAAAATATAAAATACGAAAAATTCAAATGTGGATATAGAATTTAATAAAAAATTAGCGAAGTGAGAAAACAATATTTTGGAAATAATCCAATAGTATATCTCTATCGCGTAAATATAATGGGCGTATATATTCTAATAATTCACCGTCAAATGAATAAAATATAAATTACTATCGTCAATATCTTCATTTCATTATTATTAATTATTACTATCGTTAAATATTATTATTAATTAATTAATAAATGATGTTTTTCCATTTTGCTAATTTTCGTAAAATGTATATCTAAATTTGTATTTTTTGCATCATATACTTTTAATAAATTTTTATATTTTATTATTTACGTTTATTTGATAATGGTTGATCAAGTGAAAAGTTTTGTGATTTTCCATTTCAAAAAGTTCAGTGATTTTAACTACTTTTTCGTTCCATTATTTCTTTAAAAACGTTACATTCCACAAGAAATAAACACGCGCAGATGTGATATTTATGTACACATGTGTATGTAAGAAGTAATAAAGCACCATTAATTCCAGAGCTGAAAGCAAAAGACATTAACGCTACACCGCGAACCATTAGAACAGTTGCAATATCCAACTTTAATTATACAATAATTTCCAGGTCATAATCTTCCATAGACAGAAAATAAATAACTTATCAGCAACAAGGATACACTAAATATATGTATATATATATATATATATATATATATATATATATATATATATATATATATATATATATGTGTATATATATATATGTGTATATATATATATATATATATATATATTTGATGTAAGAGTATTATTCGGGGTAATAATTTCCTATATTAAAATTTGCTTTCTGATCCTACTCTAAACGTTCCGCATTTTCATCTGGTTCTTGATGATGATAATGAAGATTATCCTCTCGATGTTTCAACAACTAGTCATCTGTTTGCCGTGCCAACTTGACACGATTCGAGTCTTCCCGTATTGGCAAATAACAATTTTTAAAAAAATATTATATAAATCTTCATATGCCGTTTGTAACCACCAGAGTTATTACAGCATAACCAGACATGTGTCTAGTTTATATGTATGCTAGGAGTCCGCTTTCTCTGGCAAAAGTCAGAATTCTACCTATTGATTGAGAGTTGCTTGAGAGGATTTTGTGTGTTGTTGCGTGATATTTGAATATACAGCATGAAAACGGTATTTGTATATTGTGTAAGGGTTTAATCCAATTTTCGGAAGGACTCAGTTTGAAGGAGTTATATACTCGGGTGATGCTAGGTCGGTACAGTGATACCTCTTTTTTTCTGCTTGGCACAAAACGATGATGGGCACAAGTCAACGTCTTTTTCGACTGAACGAAGTTGATTAGCTGTTGCTGTTTTGGGCTACGAGTGCTGGTTATTTCCTAAACAGCGTCGTTGGTAGATATTCTACGAGAAAGCAGGACGCTTCTTTCTACGCGACGCGGTTAGATAATTCGTTTTACAGAGTTTTGACTCGATATCTAAGCGATAACATCATGAGGCAGAAGTTATTGCGGATAACTTCAAATTCATCGACTAATCCGTTATAATAATAATAATAATAATGTTCGTATATAAAGACGAAATTAAAATAATTTAACTTACTTTCGGTAATTTGATAAATTTAAATATACCTCGCGTTCGTAAATTCGCGGTATATATATATATATATATATATATATATATATATGTAATGTTTAACAGTTTCAGTCATACGTTCGTGGTACCGTGATTACGTCGATAAATTATTATATCGAGTTTGCGTCGTTAGAGCACTTCCCTCTTTAATTTATTAAATTTTTAATTATTTAATTTTATTAGGTCGTCTAAAAAAATTAAAAAAAAAAACAAAAAAACATTAGGGTTAGCTATAAATAAATAATAAGACCATTATAATTCGAATACTACAAAATTATTTTTAAATATATTATATACGGGTTATCCGTGGCGTTATTATATCTAACGTATATCTTTTTACATATCGTAAACATACGTGTATATATATATATATATATATATATATATATATATATATATATATATATATATGTACATTACTTTAGTAGCATGCGATCCTATATGCGAATATGTGTATACGTTAAATCGTTCCGTGAGGGGGAGTAAATCGAATTGTTCGCTAGATAAATCGTTCGGACCTTTATGGTAGGCCCCAAAAGAGATTTATCGGATTACGGATTATTCTTAAGCTTGCGGTTAACCGTCTACCTGTGCAGTTCGTTCCGTATACCGTTTAATCATTTCCTAACCATAAATATAGAAAATTCGCTAAGTCGCGTTTAAACAATATTCTTAGGTATTTGTAAAACAGTATTTATCGGTTTGGCACGATTCGAATACGAACGGATGGGATGGACGGTGTTGGGTACGTGTTACTACGATTTCGCGAAACAACGCCCATTTTCTATTTGGCTTTCATTAAAATTTCATCAAGCCGACGTGGTATAATTGGCCGCGGAATTGAATAAACACCTCGGACGCGTTCATCTGTCCCGTTAAAACATTAAATTAGATTAACGTTATTTAATTAGCTCGATGATGAACGAATTGAAACTTTCACGATTGTTATCATTCACTGGTCGAATTTTTTCGACGGAATTCACATAAAAATTTGTCACCGGTGACGTCTCGGAAATACTTGTAGTCTCCAATTTCAAACGAAACGAACGATCTGAAAATGGTGAGTGTAAATACCACCGAGACGGCACCAGTGAAAAAATTATGACGTGGTTTTCACTGGAAAAATTTGAGGGTTAACTCAATGATTTTCACCTATATATATAATTATTTATTTATTAAGAAAAACGAAACAAAAAACAACTATTCGTGTTATTTAAAACAAGAAACCCTATCGTGTTCGTCATTGAAAATGATTTTCGTGTGCAATGTGTGATTATATTTCCACATTCGATTCTTACGCATAATCATAAGACAAATACATTCTACGATTCCATATTTTTACGATTTTTGTTATACGTTCTAGAATCGATCAGGATTAATAATAATTATTATTTTTTCATTAAGATTATTGCGACGACTATGTAGTCTTTGACAATAACGATCAGAAGTTGAAAGCACGTAGAGGTTACACTCCCAATGAAGTGACAACAATTTATTTCATTACTTCACTAAATCATACGGTTTTTGACGTTTAATTGTCTTAAATCCTCGACAGTTGTTCAGGAATGACTTCAACATTGATGCGCTTTTCCCAAACTTGTTGCATATTTGCAAGCATACCTAATAATTTCATCGATGATCATTAATAATCAAAGACAAACTGAATGTCTAGAGGTGATTTAGCGATATAGTCAGACGGAAAACTTCGTAAAATAGTCGTGAAATCTAAACGGTTAATAGACTGTTTATACGGGGTAGAATATTGAGAGAAGAAAAAAATGCTGGAAGATGAAGAACGGACTGGATTTCATTAAACGAACGAGGAGTCACCGAATTTTAGTTTCCACTCGACGGTCGACGTTCTGCAAATGCATCGTTAGATTACTTCCGTTCTAAAAAGTTTCTAAAAATAATTTATTTTAAACTTAAAAAATCAAATAAAAGACGAAAAACAAAACTATATAGCCACATTTGATATATATATATATAGAAAACATACATGCAAGCAAATGTATGTAAAATAATAATTAATACAACGCAACGAAGCATGTACGGAAGAAATAAATAAATCATCATCGAGGTGAATCTCCTTCGAAAAAGGTTGCTAAGTCTGGCTGCAGCTACCACTTCGCTGGTTCTGTTGAATTCAGTGTTTGGTTGTACTTATTCCAATATTTTCCTTCCTCTTGCTGCTTTTCCAGGTATTTTTCCTTACACTGCTGAAAAAACCATCTTACCGTAGCTTGTGACCTATATACTTCAATTTCCTATTCGTACTATCTTCTACTATAGTCAGTCTCTCTCTATGCTGCATTGCTTTAACACCTTTTTTTGTTAAGGATGAGATCTGTCTGCGATGTCCGTTAACAATCGTCGATAACGACCAACATCCTTTTGCATTTGGCGTTAATAACCCACGCGTCGGCCGAATATTTTAATACAAGCCGTAACGGTGCACAATTGTTTTCGCTAGTTCAACAATTTCCTGTTCTTCAGTACACTTTCGAAATTAATGAAAGCTCGTTTAACCGTTGCAATTCTCGCTCTTATTTCTTTCGTATCTCGTCCATCACTTTTAGTTATTGTTCCCAGTTATTTATATTCGGTTGCATTTTCAATCCATTATTTGTCAATTTTTATTTTGGCATCGCTATTATTTGTATTTGTAAATTTCATTATTTTAGCTTTTCCCGTACTTCATACCCAAATTTTTTCATTCCTGGTTGATTATCATCTACTTCATCTGTATCTCTGTTTCTGAAATTAGCACATACTCGTTCAACACTCATATGAAACAATCGACTCCTCAATAGCACACTTTCCAATCAATATGCTGAATTTTAATTTCGAAATAAAAGGATATTAGGTGTGTTTAAAATAATTAGTTTTGAAATTAAAGAACATTACCTGTACGCGAAGTAAACATTTTTCGGGATTATTTTATTTAAAATGGTAGATTATTAAACGATTCGTTATCACCGAGATGCTCTATAATTCAATTTTTATTTTTCGACACGTAATTATTTATAAACGATTGAAAATTTATAACCGTCGGTATTTTATAAAAAAAAAAAAAAAAATTGTTATTATTATTTTTTATTAATAATAGTTTTTTTTTTTCCCCCTAGCGTTCTCTATGTCGTAAATATTTAACTAATCTAAATATCTTATAAATATTAAGATATCCAAATATAGTATATAGTTCGACTGCTAACTTATCCGGAAGATATAACTTAACTTTCAAAAATGGCGGATTTATTTTAAATTATTAACCGTCAGTAACGAATGAAAAGAGGATAGGTCACGGTCTTACTGATGCCGGGTGTACGATACATCATTTGCGTGTAAAAATGAATACGTATAGGTGTAATATACGTGCGTATGTATCGTGTGTGCTTAAAGAAATAACACATCGATATTAGACGAGCTAAATAATGAAGAAAACAGAATAAGATATTTCAGGTACATATTAAAAAAATTTAGAATCCAATAGAGAAGAATATCATCAGATGCAAGATACCCGAAAGCATCCTAAAGTAGGATCCAAACGGATCTGGTGAAAGCACTAACAGGATTCATTGCGTTGGATATGCTCCACCTACAAAGAGATCAGGACAATATACAGAAATCAGCCGGCGTGAAATGGATAAACGAGGACGGTGATCGCTACAGATGGAAATAAAAGGGGAACGCTTACATCCAGCAGTGGATTGATATAAGCGCATCGTGATCGTGATATTATATATATATATATATATAGAGTAACCGACATAAGATGGACGGTTTTGTTTTTTTATAGTGCAGTTGGCAACACCGCTACAAGTTTAATGTACACACGAGAGATTTATTCTTGTTTAGTTTTAGTTATCGGGTGTTATCACATAACGAGCAGGCGCGTTTTCCGTGGAACGTTATTTTCGGTGTGAACGAATCACCACAGTGCAAAGAGAGTTTCGAAACGAATTGAACGTTACGCGTTTTTTTTTTGTGGGAATACCTTAAGAGCCGCGTTTACGACTGGAAGATTTGAAAACTCGGATTTTTGAAAAAATTTCAAAAATTTAGCGATCTCTGCTCGAAAAAGTTTTTGAAAATTGTGTAAAATTTGAGCGTCCGTACGATAAACTCCTCTGCCGCTGGACACGATAAGTTTCACGCTAATATGCTCAAAAATGCCCCCCAAAGTAACTCATCTATTAAATATATTTAATCAACTCTGGACATCCTGTTCTTTTCCCACCTCCTGGCGTCTGGCTGAGATCATTCCGATCTTAAAAAAGAACAAAAATCCAGCGGAACTAGACAGTTACAGATCTATTGACCTCACATCTGTTCTCGGCAAGGTCATGGAAAAAATAGTCAACCATCGTCTCCTATGGATATTGAACAACAAGAATTTTCTATCAAACAAACAGTGCGGATTTCGCTCTAAAAGATCCACAACTGATCTTCTTTATTACCTTCAAAGTAATATTTTAGAAATCTTCACCATGCACCAACATCTGCTCGCCGTTTTCTTCGACTTCACCAAGGCCTTTGATACAGTCCTACATTACAGAATCCTCGAACAACTACACCAATGGAATATTGATGGTCGATTACTGGCATTCATTAGGGGATTCTTGGATCAGCGCAAGTTTCAGGTCGTACTTGGTGACATTAGCTCAAAGCCTCTTGAATTAAAAAATGGTGTACCGCAGGGTTCAGTTTTAAGTCCGACGTTGTTTATTATTGCTATCAACTCAATGCTGGCGGAAATAAATCCAATGATCCGAAGTGCACTCTTCGCTGATGACTTGGTAATTTTTGTCCGTTGTCAAGATTATAAGCTTGGTGAAACCATGCTTCAAGATGCTACACACAAGCTTGCTCAATGGTCCACAAACAGCGGTTTTTCTTTCTCACCTGAAAAAACTAAAACAATACACTTCTGTAGAATTCGTCACTGCCAGCACCAGGTGGCCATCACCTTGGGATCTGAGGCTATAGAAACTGTTTCCTGAATTAGATATCTTGGCCTGGTCTTTGATAAAAATTTGACATGGTTCGACCACATAAATTACCTCCGAGCGGCTTGTATGCAAAGACTAAATCTGATTAAAAACTTGTCACATACCACCTATGGTGCAGACATAATTTCTCTTCTCCGAATATACAAAGCCCTAATAAAAGCAAAATGTGACTATTTCGTGCCTACGCGTCCGCTACACCAAAGTCCTGAAACGACTAAACTCAGTACACCACTCTGCACTATGTCCACTACCATCTACATTCTCTGTATTGTCGTCAGAGTTATATGCAATCTCCTGCGCAATTGTTATTGCAGAATCGGAGCTAAAGCATGACATATTAATTTGTACAGATTCTCTCAGTTCAATTCGAAACATACAGAATAGACACGAACATCAGAATCTGTTCGCGAAAACTATACTAGAAAAATCGTTTACCTATAAGCGAGAAATTGTACTTGCGTGGATACCCGGACATCGCAATATTGGTGCAAACAATGAAGCTGACACAGCGGCAGCAGATTCATGTAATATAACGCCGGTTCCGGTCATACCAACGACATGTAAAGATATGACGATCCATATCTGGAACAAGATTAAGTCGATAGCAATGGAACGATTCTCCATCCTTCCTTATTACGATCGTAGCATCGCAAACTCGATAATGTCAACATCCAGACGGAAAGATGTGGTCCTCTTTCGCGTTCGGTCCGGACACACACGTCTTACGCACCAGTTCCTGTTCACCAGGGAAAATCGGCCCACCTTACCATCACTCACATCCTAGTTTCCTGTCCAGCATATACCTTTCAACGACAGCTTGCTGGCCTTCCTCTAAACTTTCCCAACATATTACAACGCACTTTATCCGCCGAGACTGAACTTCTCCTCTTCCTCAAAATCATAAACATCCTTCCTCTAATCTAGTTCTTAACACCTTTTCTTCCGTGCCTCTGGCCTAAGTAGCAGGATACGGTACGGTCACAAATCAAAAAAGAAGAAGAAGAAGAAGACTGAATGAATGAGTTTTTGAAAATTGTGTACAAAGACTGAATGAATGTATTTGTGAAAATGACGGTGTTTTGAACGACATCATATTCCACAAATGATTGTAAGCTATCCTCTTGAATTATTCAAAAAACAAAAAAACCATACCTCTTCTCTGGGTCACCATTATATATATAAAGAAGAAACAATGCTTAGTGAGATGCCGCCCTAGGTCTATTCCAAGATGTCGCCATTTTTAAAATATGTTTATAAAAATATAAAAATATGTATATTTACTGATTTTTTAACATTTATTATATCAACGTACTCGCAATAATAACGTACAACTTGTTTAAATTTCAATTAGAATTCATCTTTCTTTTACAATACAGTTATTTTTCCGAGCAAAAACAATGATTCTTAATTTCTTGTTGTTAACCTTACTTGGATTGATTAACAAGGGCAACAATGAGCGTAGTTTACTTGATGATTTTTTGAACTCCGAACGACCTTCCAAAATTTTCGCGTGTATTAATTTTTAAAAAATGTCTCGAATCGCGCAACGCGAAATAAGTGTATTTTTATATATGATTATAAAAAACCTAAATCGGGTTTTTAAGTCAGCTTACAAAACTGTGCGATTAAACTTCTACAATTTTTTCGTTATAAAAAGTAATTAAGTGTTTTTACATAAAATGGAAAATACGTAAACGAATTAATTTCAAAGGACAAGGAGTTGTTGAAATGAACTCTTTAAACTCTTTTTCTTTATATTATGAATTTTAGTCATTGCGCGCATTTATTTTACACAGTAATGATATTTTTGAATTACTAACATTTCTGAGTAGTAACGACGAGGGACAAAGTAATCGAATTTGTTTTCACGATTGACGGGATTAAATTTTGAATTTTAACATTTTGTTTTTTTCATCTATAAAATTCGAGTTGCTTTTAAAATTATTTTGTCACCCCCCCCCCCTCAAATTGTGTATGTCGGGCCCTCGTAGGAATCTGATAAGATGTAGTTTACTCGATATTTGTAGCAATTGGATGTGAGACATTTATAAGAATCGATAACGATAAGGGTGGTTTAATTTTATAAATTTGTGAATAGAATCTTGTCGTGAAGTATTATTTCGCGGCGATAATTAAAAAGAAAAATGTGTAATAACTTCAACTTCTTTATCGAATTTGCCCTACTACGGACCGCGGTTAATATTACACATCAATAAGTTCAAATTACATTCACTTCATTTTCTTCATCACGTACCCCTTAATTCTTCATCATCTGTCTGTATTATTTTTGCAGAACAAACACTCCTAACGAACTGACCTTTAGCTTCGTTTCTGTTAGAAGATGTTCATGCGCTCCATATCTTTCTTCACTTCTATAATGCACGGAATTCGAGTTTTTTCGAGTACTCTTCGAAGAAATCAAACTGTACATAATATTATTTTCTTTTTTTTACAAAAATAATGTAAAATAAACCCCAAAAAAAGTTCAAATCTCTATTTATTTTTCTTATTTTTTGTCTTTATGAAGAATCACAAAGCTTTTCAGCTGTTAGGCCCCACATTGTTTCGTTGACACTGTTTTTCATTTTACTGTATCTTTTTATATATTCGCTTGATAATGGCCTAACAGCCGAAACGCTTTGCGATTTTCCATAAAGAAAAAAAAAAGAAGCAAAAATTAATGATTTTAACTTATTTTTTATTGTTTATTTTAATACGAAATCACTACACTCCACATTGTTCAAATTATAAATTAATGTACATTTAGTTATTTACAGTGCCTGCAATGTACATGTAATTAAGGAGCACTTAACAGAACAAGATTCCTCGGGATTTTTTCTAAGCTATATATATATATATACATTAAATAAACATAAAAAAAAAGTAATTTAAATTTATATATATATACAAAATTCAAAGCTTTTCAAATATGCCATTATCAAGTGGATATTAACAAAAATAAATACATATAAAAATATATTAAAAATATAAAAGGATAGAACGAAAAATAAAATTTAAGGAAATACTTAAAAGTACAATATCACAAAAAATAGCAGAGGGAAAAAGCAGTTATAATAAAATAATCTGATAGCGAATTGCGATATGATAACACGGACATATGGCAAAACGAAAACATAGAGGTAATCAATTTATGAATACATATCTCGCGAACTAAAAGTTAAATACATAAATCGACAGGACACACCTTAAATCGCGACGAATATTTTCATGGCCGATGTGTACACACATTATTTTCTAGTTCGAATAAAATTGTTTATATAAATAATTCCTTCATAATTTACCAGTTACATACGTCAATTGTATTTCTTTGGATATATATACCGTGACGTATTAAGTATATTAAAAAAAAAAAAAAAAAAAATATTTCAATTGGAATCACCTACAGCTGCAATTTTTTTTTATCGTTGTGGCGTCCATTAAAAACATCGAATACAACACGATCATCAAACAAAACTTGATGTGCCGATATCCAGAAAGTTCTAAAACGCGTAATTAGAGCTACCCACCAATCCTATCAACAATTGAGCAATTACGATGATGATGTATATGCGAACGTTTTTTTTTATTTTTTATAATTTCGGTGGACTTTAAGCGAAATCCTAAATTTTTACAATTATTTCGTACAAAATTTTACGAGTATTGTCTTATTATTAAAGTAACTAATTTAAACGTATTTGTATTTCGATTTAATTATAATATCGTATTACTTACCCGTACGGTAATCCGTATTTATATCGGGCGGATTATTTATATCGGGCGGATTATTTATAGCGAGCGGATTATTTATACCGACGAACATTCGTCTTCATTGACGCGAGCTAGACGAAAGTTATTTTTGATAATTATTTTTTCCGATCGTATAAACGAATAAAACAGAATCTAATTGAACTATTTCACGTTTATTTCAGTCCAGATTATTATAATTATTACTAAAATTATTTTTACTGTTATTATCGACGCTAATTTATACAATTTAAATAATCCGTATACCGTCTAGGCGTGACAAGAAGATCGCGGTAATTTAGAATTATTTTTTATTACGTATTTTTAATTAGTATTAGCGAATAAACAAACGAGCTTAAATGAATTTACTTTGAGATCATTCGAAACGTATTAAAAAAGAGGAATATATAATTAATTAGAAACGTAAAACTTGACAACACGAACATATCGCACAGCGTAAAAAACTACCACGTTTAAATATATTTTGATATATATATATAATAATAATAATAATAATAATAAAATATGAATTTCGTTTTCTACGGCTCTCTACTTCTAATACGGTAGAACTAGGTTAAATAATTAATTAAAATTGAAATAAATTAAATTAATAAAGCCGAACTAAATCTATGAGAATTTACTAGAACCGTCGCGTATTTTCGTGCGGAACTACTAAATCGTTGGAAATTCCGAACGCGGTTTACTTCGATTCGGCTTAGGTTTTAGTTTTCCGTTTTGTACTTAACGGTTTAGCACGGTCGGGCTGTATTACGTTGCGGTGGGTACGGATAGGTTAGGCCGGAGAGTACTTTGGAAAAACTACAAAGCTCAGCGGTGTCGCTAGCCACGGGAATTTCCCGAACTAACGACAATCAACACCCCTAACGGACTATGAACGAAATTAACGACTATCGTCGTTCTTTAGCACTTTTTATTCATCTTTAAAAAGTCGAATGAGAGAATTTGTCCTGATTTTTTAATCATGACGGAAAGAACGAAATAAATATAGATGTGTTTACTGAAATAGATTATTTACATATTTCAGTTAAATGCTAAAAATATTTCAATTAAATGCTGTCGTGCAATAATAAATTAAAAATCATACATATGTCTAATTTAATATTTAGGGAAGCCTAAAAACTTCATATATATATATATATATTTTTTATCTCGGAAAAACGCGCGGTTATAAAAAGGAAAAATTTTGACAAGGTCGTTACGGGTAATTATCGAGTAAAATAAATTAGATTAGCGTTCGATGTTGAACGAATTTTCATCAGTCGGGAAATCTTTTTCGCAACTGCTCCGTACTACGGAGAGATGAAGTTACATCGAAAACAGTTGTCGCTTTAAGGAAAATATCGAGGTACGTCACCGCGTTATATCAGGAAGGATTAGATGACATTTCCGAAAGTAACCGATTAAATACCCGGAAGCATTGGTCCAACCAGCGCGATCGTATTACTTTCCTCGTAGCTGCTGAAAAATATCTCGAACGAAATCCGATATCAGAAATCTACGACTTTTGTCGTTAATTAGTAAATTCGGTAAAGCGGAAAAAGTTATACCGGATAGACTTGGAAAAAACGGGAATGATGACGATATTTTTATAAAACGACATTTCGCATTTAGAGGTAATTTATCTGTCACGAATTAGCGAAACTATAACTGACGGCTATAATAAACGAATGCATGCAGGATTTATTACTATATATATAATATATATGACTCCGAACCACCTGTAAATTTGAAGATATAAATTTATTTCACCTTAGTATGGGTTACAGAAATTTAGTAATTTAACGACACCGACTGAAAAATTTTTCCGAGGGATCGGACCTGTTTTTTTTTTTAATGACATTTCAAAAATTAAACGTATACAGATGGAATTCTGATAATACTGCTATTTATTTTGCCACACTGATGATACAAAACAAACCAAAACAAGCGCTAGTAACGCATTAAGTAAAATTCGTATTTTAATAAGTGTTTTTTTTTTTTTTATTTTTTTTTTACAATCTTATACTTAATGTATAAATCCCAGTGATAAACTTTAACACAGACGGCGAAAGATATGTACATTTACACAACTTTCAGCGGTTTATAGGAAGAATACAAAGAACTATTTGATGAAGTAGTCTGATTTCAGTGATTAACAAAGTTCGTGCCTGCTCATTTGGGTGAAGACGTAGTCGTTTGTGGTCTACTTTGGCGAATTGCCATATTGTTTCATCAATAAGCGGAATTTCCAAATCCGAATGTATGTCTTCATTACGCCGATACCATTGTGTACACTAAGTAAATTTTAATAAGTGGATAAAAGGAATTTTATTTATTTTTTCTTAATAATCTATGAAATATTTTGGCGGATAACAACTATTAAAAGTTTCTGCACAGATCCCCATTTTCTTCATACTTCCATATTTGTTTGCTTTTACATCTTCTTGTATTTGTTTTATATATTTCTGCCTCGGTCTTTTTCTTAATGTTTTCCATTCCACGGTTCCTTTTAATATTTGTCCTAGGTATTCATTATATATATATATATATATATATATATATATATACTGTTCAATTATTTGGGATCCGTATTATAATAAATACATTAGGTTAATTGACAAAGTTCAGTGTAAATTTTTAAAATATCTATATTACCGTCTATCAGGTATTTACCCTAAATATATGAATTACGATATATTAAGAAATATAATGCATGCGAGAGGTCTTTACACTACAGAAGGAAAATAGCCAAATTAAGGTTTCTTCATGATGTATGCAACGGTAGAGTTAATAGTGAGTATTTAACATCAGCCGTCTCCTACGTTGTACCCAGACCAAATAGGCGATCGAATCGTTCTTTTAGTGAGCCGCGTGCACGAACAAACCTCGGTTTAAGTTCTCCGTTGTCGTCAGCTTTCCGCTTGTATAATTCTCTTTTGAACATATTTCCCTGTGTGGATATATATACTTTGATAACAGATATTTCTTTAACAAATTTTGCGATGAGGAATTTCGCTGTTGTCTAATGGTTCTAGATTGTTATTATGTGGTGGGTGTTTGGTATATGTGTTCCTTTACTAATGTACATGTAGTATATACGTTAAGGTTTATATTGTATTTATTAATTTGTTGAAGATTATTCGTCCGTTTATTTCGATTAAGATTATGTGAATGGGGTGTGAATGATGTATGTTTTAGACTTGTGAATGGGCTAGTTTTTCTGGTGTGTTCAATGGGTGTGAGGCTGGTGAATGTGTTCAATTTATTTTTTTGTTTTTTATTTTTTTTACTTTTAATTTTATAATTCAGAAAAAATTATTCATTGTATTATTTTATTTATGAGCCTACACTATAATTGGCTGTTAGCTGTTGTGTGGCTTCATTAAATAAATAAATAAATATTATATTTCCAATCCATTTTCTTATTTTTAGTGTTCTTATTAGACTTCGTCTTTCATTGACTCTTTCTAATATTTTTTCATTTCTTTTCACTTCCGTCCGTGACATTCTTTCTATTCTCCTCCAGCACCTGATTTCGAGCGCTTTTCCGATTTCATCTTTCTATTGTTGGTTTGATTAATTCTTATTAGCGTCGCGCTGATGCGATAAATTCAATCACTAACATTAATATAACCCGTTATCACGGTTATTTAGTATCATTATTATACTATCCTCGATATTAGCAATGTATGTGCTCGGATCGCACGGCGTTCTTATTAGTGATAGGTGCCCGTCGTACATCGTCGGTATACATTTTCATACGCGAACGTAACTAATAGTTACTATCGTTCCGATGGGTCGCTCTCCTCCTCCGAGTCGAACACCGTTTTCAACTACCTATTTAATTTCGTTATCGTCGTTATTAGCAGCAGCGACTAACCTAAACTGTGTGCTGTCTTCGCTTCTAGCTCCTCTCGAAGGGTGTAATAGAATCCGTAAGTGGTCGTAATATCGAACGACGAAATTCTAATACTGATATAAAAAAAAAAAAAAGAATTTGGGTTTAAAAATTGGCGAATATCGGCAGACACTAATTCCGGTAACAGCGAGTCTGTGTCTGTTCGTCCGAAACGTAATATTTTAAAATTCTTAAATAACGAAGACGATAATCATCGTAATAGTGAAGATAATAAAGAAATGCAAACGCCCTTCATAGAGAAATCCTTCAGATGATTCCTATTACCGATATCCTGCGAAGAGCGACGAAACAACAGCTATATATTCTTCATAGACTTAAAACCATCGACAAACAATTATGAAATATTTCAGATCACTCGTTTACGCGATGTGAGACAGGGCTGTATTTTGTCGCCGACATTGTTTATACGCGGATATCATATTCAGAGAGCGGTTAAAAATTGGAGGTGAAATCATTCATAATATAAGAGGTACGCAGATGACGCGGTAATATTAGCGGAAAATGCGAAAGATCTGGAAATATTATCGAAATTATTAGAAAGAACCTGTGATAAATATGGTGAAAACCGAAGTAATGGTGACAGTAGATCAAAGTAAACCAAAAATAGTACTAAGTAATAATTAGAAGTAGCGAACAAGATACCTCGTGCGTGGCTAAACAAAGCCGGGGATTCAAATGAAGAAATTAAATGCAGGATAGGACGGGCAACATTTATGAAAATGAAAAAAACATTAACATCGCACGGAATATCTCTCGAAGTAAGACTCAGAGTTTTAAAATGCTACGTATACAGTGTTGCTGTATTATGGCTGCGAAACATGGAGACGCTGAAGGCTAAAATAATCAAAACTATAGAAGCCTTCGAAATGCGGTGTTACCTCCGTATACAATGAAGAAGAATAACGAAGTATCGGACATATTGAAAAAAGATAAAGAATTGTTGAACACGATCGAGCGAAGGAAAACATATTAAGACATAGTCATGGGAAAGGTAGCAGGAAAAAGAAGAGTCGGCGGAAGAACGATTGCTTGGCTGGATAATATCCGAAAATGGTCGTCGATGAAGGTAGAAGAATTATTAAATTATAGCAAGAAATTGTACTGAGAACAGTTGGACGAAGAAGAAGTTTCTTAAACAAAACCGAACAAAGCCTCTAAAAACAATGCGAACGGTGCCATTGTATGGTCACACCGCAAACTATTGCAAACTTACCTCTTGGGTGTGTTGTCGGAAAACGCGATAATACTAAAAACTTAACAATGTGTGTCTCATTTGATGCAGATCACTCAGCAAGTTATAAGACAGCGGGTACAATTCTATAATAAAATACATTCCTCTGCGAATGATATATTTTTTTATACGATTTATTAAACATATTTTCTTTCGTTTGTTTTCATTTCTTTCCACGTTGAATTCAGTTTATTCCCGGGCTACTTAGACACAACCCTAATTGGGCAATTTTTTCCTATACGTTTGTGTATACTAATGTTCTTTTTAATTATACTTCTATTATCACACTTGCTAGATAACTTTTTTTTTTTTTTTTTCTCAACGAGTAGTTTTTTTCTAACGTACCTTCTATTTGTTATATACGAACTAAGCCATCGATATATGTTCCCCCTAAAAACCGCGTGCGTATAATTTTCCAATAATATCGAATAATCAACTGTATCGAAATAAATCGAAGTACATAGCAACAACGGATCTCCCCTCTTCTAAATTTTCAGTAATGTAAGAGTTATGACGGAATAATGCATCAAGAAACCAAATTGATTTAAGCTAAAAAAAAGTTTATGCGATCTAAGTAATTCAACATAATTTTACACATTTCTCAAATATTTTAAAAATAGTGGAAAGAATGCATAATTCGACATGTTCAACTTGTCTTCGCTTTTATAAATCGGTGCACTAATACCTAATTTTAAAATTTCTACAAACTCACCCGCTTCGATTAATTTTGTTGAATAAGTTAGTGGCTCGATGAAATAATCAATGTTAATTAAGTAACGTAATCGAAATTTTGTCAAAACCGAAGGAAATTTTGTTGGAATATGGACAGAATAGAATTTCGTACGTCGTCGTATGTTAAAAAGCGAAAGAATCTGAACAATTGTTCAGAAGTATTACACAGAAGAAGAACTAGTCTGCGCAGCGAAACCATCACTACATAGTATCGTACGCATTCGTTAAACTACACGTTCGAAGTGTTCGCTATTAATCCTTCATTCCCATTTATGCTCGTCTTAACACAATCTATGATAATTTCCTTAGCTGGCGCGTCTTTTTCACCTATGACAGATAATATTTTTGATTAGATTTATGTTTGTCTAACAAACGAGTGTAGAAATCTTTTTTTTCGCTTTCCTAGAAGCCGTTTGTATGTTTTTGGTTACAATTTTATATTTATTTTTAATTGCCGCGTGAAACAGTTTGATTAATTTGTATAAATCTTTTCACGCGTCAACTTAATAATATTCTCCGATACCCATTCTGCTCTACTACGAAACGATCGATCGTGTTTAACATCATGCCTGCAATCTTGTACAGTATCACAGATTTTTCTTACGAACCATTCACACTTCTCATGAACCGAGTAAATTCTAGAAATTTCACTACGTACTAAATACTGTTTAAAAAGTAGGTTGTCAAAAAAATACTTTTTCACACACAATCTAGTACCTTACATTTATCAGTCTCAACGTAGAACTTAATGCCTTATGATCCGAGGAAAACGCATAGTCTCGTACTTACAAATCAACTGATTACCTTCTACGCCACGGACGAAGATATGATCTAGGTACGAAGCGTAATTATTTTCACGTTTTATATAAAGGTTGGTTCGTTAACAACACTGTAAAATCAATTGGAAAACATTTAAATATTCGCTACTTCTGTCGCTATCTAGTAAATTTACGTTTACATCACCTGTAATAACAGCTAAATTGGAGGAAGCGCTAATAATTTCCTTAAAGGCGTGTAAATAAAAAATCGGAATAATTCGTAGGAAACGATAAATTCCAGTAACGGAAAAACATCTTTAACTCTAAGAGTATACGTATTGCATTGAACGTATCTCGATATTAACGCTACTATATCTAATATTTGTCTTTATTTAAACCGCAATTCCCCCTCCGATCTTTCGTTGTCCCTACATCGAGCTTCTAGTATGAAAAAGCCAAAATATCGACTAATTTCATCTTCGTACAACCACGATAAATGACTATCATATTGCGTAGATTGTTGATACACAACTAGTTTGTCGTAAGTGACATTTAATGTGAAAATCTTAACGGTATTTAAGGCCATTATTAAAGTTTACTATCGAATAGGCTAATACAAGAGCGACACACTTATTCGGCTAAAACAATACAATCGAGAGGAAATACATTTCATTTGTGCTACAGGCATATCTAAAAATAAATAAACAGTTACATACAAACATATAATGCACTCCTCATAATATTTTCCCTCTGCATAAATTTAATATAATATAGGAAAGTAATTTAAAACTAGTCATAAACTCCTTTGCATCGCCTACTGTACCGCTCGAAACAATTTGTGCCGCTGTTTCGATGAACATTATCGTCGATTTATCATCTTTACGCGCGAGTACTCTTCCGCTTTTCGTCCGTGTACAAACTTCTGATTTTTTAGCCGTTTCGCCGCCATGAACAACTTGGCATAATGTTGTTGGACGACGATCATTCTTTCAAATTTAAATCCCGCTGCTTCAGTGTATGATTACGTTTACTTTGTAGCAAAATTGTCTCTAGTCGTACAAAACCTTACAACTATATTCGGAAATGCTTGCTTGAGGGATTTTTTCAATCTACGACAACAATTGATGTCGGCTTCATTGGTAGGCTCACCAATTTTTTTTTATACTAAATTTGTGACATCTTCTCCTTCGATCGTCGCTCCGTTGCTTATTATCCACATTATTACTACCACTATATTGCTCCAAATCAACTACTCGACACCGAAAATTGTTCGTTCCGTCTTTTAATTTTCTTCGTCTGTAACTACTTTCTCCCTCAGCGTATACAAATCGTGTCTAATATCGGAAAGTATATTTACCATGTCGACTTCCTTATCAGTAGGTTTCTCTTTATGCGCTTCTCACTCGATTTGAACAGCACATTAACGTGGAAAGCGCGGCAATTCACGTAAAAACGAGCTAATCTGTCACTTTTGGATTTCCTAGTCCCCATGCAGACTGTTGCAATCCGGACTACGTAAAGTGTAGATTACTACGGCAACCGTTTCGTAAGACGAATTTAGCCGATAAAGCGGTCGAACATTTAACACGACGGCGTATCTATTATAGAAATTGCCCCTCGCGTGTGTATGTGTACGTGTTGTTGAAAATCGACAACTAGATAAAAAAAGACGAGTTCATAAAATATCGAACGATCTCAGCTATTTTTACCGAAATAGATCGTCATAAAAAATCGGGCGATGGATATTTCGAAAAAAGGGATTTCTAAATCCTAAAGAACTTTAAATGTACAATTAACGTATAATTTTATTAAATCACTTTCCGAACCGTTTAAAAAAATGAAAATAAACTACGTCAAACGCGTCAAAACCATAATTACATAATAATAATAATCGAAAATAATTAAATTTAATAATTTTCGAGTTAAAATAAATAAATAAACGTTTATTAATTAATTTAGCGTTAACATAGCCGAACACGGTTTTGCGATTTATCTCATATTCTTCGTTGCAAAAGTATCTCATCATGGTGCATAATGTTGATGCACCTTTATGCGACTTATTTTTGTAATTAAACTAATTGTAAATTTAAATATAATTCCGTGTTTTTAACTACGGGTTTAAATGCAATCCTGCACTTTGAACTATATAGGGTTTTTCATCGTTTTATGCGCACTATTTTCTATTATAAAATCATCATATCAAGTTGAATCTCCTGTTTGGGAGTTTTTTTTTGCGTATATACTATATTTAATATGGCCCCGAACTTCGGCTTTTCTTATAATTTCATCCAAGTCGTGAGGCGGAATGTTGTTCGATTAATTCCAGCCTTTGCCTTCCGCTTAATGGTTTCGGAATTTTTCGTTCTATCACAGTCGTGAATAATCCGCCTTCTCTAAACGAGCGATATATTTTCCTTTTCTTTCTTAAATTTTTTTTTTTAAATTTAACGTGCCTTTTCTAAGGCCAGAGGCACGGGAGGACAGTTAGATTAAGGGGAGAAGGTTGGATAAAGTAAGGAAAGTTATAAGTTTAGGATTCAGCAGATGGTGAATACTGTAGGATTTCGGTTAGGATGCAAGTCCAACAGTAAGACGGTGAGCTGAGTAAAAAGGACATAATAGGGAAATGTGAGGAATGTTCGTTGGTTTATTTTCATCTTCTCCAGTTCTTCTCTCATTAACGTTTTGTTTGTAATACAAACTGTCCGGTGATATTATAGCACCACATTTCGAACGCGTTGATTCATTTTTCGCTATCTACGCCAAAATTTCCACGAAATGCATTACTAGGAAAAGGTTAATGACGGTGGTATTCCGTTGCCTTCCGCCGTATCAATATTAGACAGCCTTTGAATTTCCAATCACAAGGTAACGGTATTTACTATTGGGAATGTGAAACAAAATGCTACACGATTAAAACAATTACGTAGGTAATAATTTTTAATCGTATGCGATTCGTATCCGAAATATATTTTACGAAAAAATTTTATAGTCGACATGACAGCTATCGATGTCGGACACCGAAATTTAGGGCAATAATCATGTATTAAAACGCAGTGTTATCGATAATTACTCACACCGTATACACGTACGTAATGATGAACCTGCAAGATTGACTTGATACGCTTAACGTACCACCTCGCGAAATAGGAAAAGTTTTTGTTTTTCGTTTTTTTTTTTTGGTTTAAATCCTCTTTGGACGGCATTGACAAGGCAACGCAATAAGATGAAGAATAATTTAACGATGAAATTGTGGATGATGATAGAGTAATCTTCTACCGGTTGGTTGTACCGTAAAGATTAAGCTTCACGAGGAACTATACCAATTTTGTATCTTGATAAGTTTTGTAAAACGGAATACAAATTAGGACGAATACCAGAGCTACCAGCACCATGCACGCGCTTTCAAATATAGGAGGTTAAACAGGCGTGTCTACATTGAAGCACATTGTCTTCGACTTATTTTTAAGTCTTCCTCCGATATCGGGTCTTAAATTCTCGCATAACAATGAGCGTAGGAGAATGAATGAAGTTTAGGGCAATGTAATTACACACACATACACGCATATATATATATATATATATATATATATCAATATTCAATACGTTGATTACCGATAAGTAACCTTGAAAACTTGATACAACGGATTTAAGAAATTATATAATCGAAAGCATGAACAGCTCTCCTAGTATAATGTAAACCTTCATAGAAATTGATAATTCTGGTCACAGAAAGTAATTTTCATTTTTTCACACAATAAGAATATTGTATTTAAAGACAGAAAACGTTTAATATCTTTTTTCGTGTTTTAACGCCATGGTTATTATAATACTGTTATTATTATTATTATTATTATCCGTAATCTTCACAGACATGCTGATTTGAGTTTTTTTAATTAGCAAGCATTACAAACTTCCTTCATCTTGACGGTTAAAGAAGGTCCTCATATTGGAATTCAATAATACCGATTTTTGAATTTGTTCCATTATATACGGTGACAGTCCTCTTCATGCTCTTACTTAAACTGCTCGATATTATTCCATTGTTTCACCAATGGTACAATATTCACAACATCCAGTTTCATAACTCGTTTCGTTTGTTCTGTAAGTTTATCATACTTATTTATTTTTTCTGCATATACTTTATCAATGTTTCGACTATCTGGGACATCTATTGAAATACTTAATTTATCTTATCTATTAAAGCGATATCAGGTCTATTATGTTCTACTGTTTTATCAGTCAATATCATTCGGTCCCGGTATATAATTTAAAATGTTCGTTTCTTAATTTTTTTTTTTTTTTGTGTATATTTATAATATGGCTGTTTATCTTTAATTAATCCGTATTTTATTCCTATTTCTCGATGTACGATAGCTGCCACATCATTATGTCTTTTAATATAAAATCTTGATGTTAATTGTTCACAACCACTTAAATTGTTTCATTTGCTTTGCCACATTTTCGACATTTATCGGAGATATTTGGTTTCTTAATTATATATTTCCTATAATTTCTGCTTGTTATCACTTGGTCCTGAATCGCTATCAAAAATATTCTCCACGTACCAGCCATAGGGTCCACATTTTTATTTTGTAGTTCTTGTTTCCATGTAGCGCTTTAGATTTCCATGTTTAAGTCTATTCTATTATTAATGAAAGTTTCACTACTTATAATGGAGTGTAATTTTTATCTGATTGTTTTATTACTGCATGTAAGGCTGAATCGTTATTATCAATAAAGTATTTTCTCATTTTCTGTATTTGATTATTTAGTAAATTCTCCAAGTGTATTAGTCCTCTTCCTCCATCTTTTCTTTTGATGTACAGTCTTTTGAACTGAAGCTTTCGGATGATGCATCTATTGGTTAAACATTTGCGCGTTATAATATTAATTTTGTCAATGTCAGTTTTATTCCATTGTATCACACTAAACGAATATGTTAGAATTGGGACAACATATATATTGATAGCTTGAAATAACAACCTACTTTTTAATTTTGTCAGCTTCTTTATTCGATTTATATAGTTGGTACTTAATTGTTCCTTCATAGTTTTACGATCGATTTGTTTATACTATTCCAAGATATTTGTACAAATCGGTCTCATTCGTTGATCTTATATATTCTTGTTCTGTTGTTGTGAAACCTTCTTGTTTTACTATCTTTCTTTTGCATATATTTTGTATTCTACACTTTTCTATTCCAAATTTCATTTTATTAATGTCTTTTGAAAAATTCTCTGTTGATTTCAATAAATTATTTATACCATTTTCTGTACCAGAGTATAACTTAACATCATCCGTATAACATAAATGTGTTTTTACTGATTTATCGCTTCTTATATTATAACCACACTTCGTTGAATTAAGTATGCTAGTTAAAGGATTTTTGAATTAACTAACTATGGGGAACTGAATCATATGCTTTTTTATAGTCTATGTAAGCTGTATTGCGGTTGTTTCTTAGAGCTTGCATCATAACTGTTTCATCTATTATAAGCTGCTCTTTACATCCGTATGTTTCTGTTCTGCAACCTTTTTGTTCTTATGATAATATTTTATTATTATTATTATTATTATGTTGGAATAAGTTTGTGAACTATAAAAAACCTTTTTTTTTTTTTTTTTTGGAAGAATGTAGATTGTAGTAATTTTTTACTAAAATAAAAAGGAAAAAGAAGTTAAAATCGTTAATTTCTTTTTTCTTGATGAAAAATAACAAAGCTTTTCGACTATTAGGCCATTATCAAGCGAACATTTAAAAAATACAAAATGGAAACATTTTAATTTAATATTATAATTCACAAAAAACAGCAAAATGAAGATGTTACATTGTTCTATTAATACTGTTCTTCATTTTGACGGTTTTTTTGAATTATAATCTTAAATTAATATTTTTTCATTTTGTGCTTTTTATAAGAAATGAATAAACTACACGCACTCATAAAAAACATGGCTTTAGAAAACTTGTTCGAGATTAAATAATTTCGAATATTTTCTCCATTTTTTGCATCAATTTCTTACGACGAACGCTTAACACGTTGGTGTTGGAATTGTTCATCATCTCTCCGAGCTCTCGAACGAACTGAAAAGTTATTTTCCAAACATTGATAATGCTCGAGATAGTCGAAGCTCATTTATGCTGTCGATTGTAAAATTTTCATTTGTTAACCAATAGGTACCAGAAAACCGCAAACTATTCAAGCTGAATTTATTAAGGATGTGTTCAATTGATTTTTTAGACAGGAGGAATATCCGAACTCTTAGGTAAAGGCGGTCAATTTCCTTGCATTCTTCGCAACAGCGTACTTATGCGAGTGTGAGTTTTCGCACCTGCTCGTAATAAAAAATAAGTGCATATATCGACTCGATGTTTCAGAATTAAGGTTAAAATTGTCCACAATTACCTTCGAAAACCGTATTAATTTGTGAAATAAGTCTCGCATTCGTCGCATTAATATATTGAAAAGGTATTTCTTTTCGGCGCCGTATTTGTTAGATTTTATTTATTTATGTACATTCTACAGTTTGCAACTAGCCTGTTTAGGTTGTCTGGATAATGTTGTTTTGGAAATCTGTCACGAGAGGGCCACTAGTCAGCATCGGACGGAACAGCTATTCTATGACATAAATCAGGAGGCACTACCGTAGGAGCTTATTTTGGAATCGTCGGATAATAACGATGTTATGCTTGGCGCAACCGCACAAGTAGGAGCTATACCTACATAATGGTTTCAGATACGAGTCCTATAGCAGAATTTTGCACAGACAGCTTCGAGTGCCAGTCTAACAATCGATTTAGCTTTTACAATTTTATAGAACTCTTTTCGTTTCTGCCAAATACGTGATTTCCACGTTAAACATGTATCTAGTGCGAAACCTAGGTACTTGACCTGCTGACTTAACCTTATTTTCTTCGACAGCTAATTTAGTTATATTTTTAGGTCGTTTGGGAACTTTAACAGAGAGGCACGTGGAACACCGTAAGTTTAAGAAACCCCCGGTATAAACGTAAATGAAGAGATGAGTTGAATTTGGTGAAATTCGCGGATAAAAATATAAAGAAAATGAAAAGACTTAAAAAAAAAAAGAAAACTTTAAAAAAAAAGCTCATCGTGAAAAGGCCCGAGAAAAATTACTGAAGCGCGAAAAGTTTATTCGACAAATCAAAAAATTTTTCACATAAAATAAAATGAAGAAAGAAAAATGAATAGTTCGAGATGAAAAAGTTTCTCTACACAAATAAGGCTTAAGAAAACTCCGAGAATGCCATACGACGAGAATCTGTAACCGTCTATATACACGTAAGTTATATCAGAACTGCGACATGAAGCAGTTTATAAATAAATGATAATGCCCTTGTCTACGCCTATAACGTACAACTTATTTCTCACTCGCGCTCGTGTGGAAAGCGTCGCAAATGCGAAGACGAAGAAAAATTATAAAATCAGATACGACAGTATAAAATGAAGCTGTCGTATTCGCGAATAAAACACTTTGAATTTTCCGTTTAATGCGACTCGAGTGGAAAATAATTGAGAAAAAGACGTTCAAAGAAATATTTACATTTTTCCTATATTTTTCTCTCGCAACGAACTGAATATAACTGAATATAACTGAATATAACTGAATATAACTGAATATAACTGAATATACGCGTGGTAGATTGTATAATAGGGAAGGTTATCTACACGCTGTATTGATCAATTAAAGGCAGGACAATAGATGATAGATGCCGTACAACTTTAAATCAGAATTCCATCTTTTATTTCATTTCACTCAGTCGTCATTTTCGCAATCTTATTGTTATCGTTTCTATTCTTCTTCGCTACCTTCAATATTAGCTCGCGTTTTGCAAACTTTCTTTTACTACTCGGTATATCATCTCTGAACGTCATCTTTTGAGATTCAACTTTTCCAGGTGTATTTCCACGTTCGTTATTTACGCCGTCCGCGATATTCGCCACATTCGTCGTAATGTCCATATCGCGTTTTTTAACGTTTTCTACATTCATTGTCCAGATTTCTGATGTCTAATTTACGTAACACCGATTTAGTTCGATCTCGTTTGAAGTTTCGATCTGTTAGTATTGCCCGTAAATTATGAAACAACTGTTCCGTACGCGATCTAATTTCTTTTATGTCTCGGTCATCTGTCGTGAACGGACAACCTAAATCCTCGAATTCCTTAACCGATTCAATTATTTCATTTCCTATTTCTACTACCGCATTAGATGTTCTCGCGCATTTCATTATTTTTCTTTCTTTTCCCAACATTTATTTCCGTACTCAATTTCCTTCTTTCTTTATTCAACTTATCGTAATCCTCACGTCACCTGTAGTAGAACGCAAAACTAAATCCATTTTATACTCGAATTTTTTATACTCGAATTTTTCATAATCTCTAGTGAAAATGGGCATCCTGACATCTTTCTTTATTAGGCATTTCTTAACGACGGGTTCGTCTTCTAACAGTTCCATATTGTTCCCGGTGTAGTTCCTTAATTATTTGCAGATCTTCGTTATCGATATTACATATTTCTATTAATTCAGTATACTCTGTTAAACGCCTTTCCGTAGTCTACGGAGCGTGCAATATCATCATGGTTCACATTGAGCGTGTGTTATACTACCGTTTTATGCAGAGCTATTTCATCTTTTCTGGTGTCTCTAAAACCATATTACTGAGTTGCGTTTCCAGCTTTTGCTCAATCTCAGAATTTATAATTGAGAAGAGAACGCAATTGTTCGATGTTCTGTATCGGAACAGATGTTAAAATCTTCTGGTAATTTTCCTTCTTCGTATGTTCTATTTTATGCAGTTGATTCTTGCAATGGTACTGTCAAATTCTTCTGGACTTCTTCAGCTATTAGCTCCCACATTTCTATCGTAGATTCCTTCTCTTTTGTTTCACAGATAATTTGTTGTTGCGGTCTTGTATCATCGCCGTATAACTGTGTTATATATATATATTCGATTCATACGTTCTTTAGATCCTTCTTTTTTCCACAGTCCGCATCATTTTTATTCTTAATCATCGCGATGAGTAGTTTTCCGCTCTCTGTCCTTTATTCTAGTCAATGGCGCGTAACTGAAGGCGAATGAATGAGTAATAACTTTTATATAAATTTTGAATTTAATTTGACAAAAAAAAAAAAAAAAAAAATTAAACAAGTAACTCCATATCTTAGAACTGTTGTATCCTGTAATTTAGTACGTGATTTAGCTAAAGAATCCCAGTGGATTGCGATTTATGACGATTATAAATAATAATAATTAACTATAAACCGGAAGGGAATTTTAAAAAGTTATTACTGTTACATAAGACATCAATTCGTTCAAGATTATAATACGGTTTCACAAGTCGTACCAGTCTTAACAACGAATCGGGGATACTTACTTTGTGTTTCAAAAGACAAATTCTGGCAGCTAACTTCCTCGCATCCCCCATAAATTTCCCCAAACATCCCGTTCAATGATGTTCTGCACAATACACCAATCCGAAGTCAGATCCCCAACTGTGCAATCAACGTGAAAAAAAGTTGTACCATCATTTCTTCAATTTAATAAATTTATTCTCAATACCTCGATTCTACCAATTAACAACCCCCTCCTTCGAATTACAACCTCCACATTAACTTGTACCTAACCCATCTGTCAATGTATTCATGCCATCCCACGTACTTCATCACTATATCACTCTTGAAATTTCCAAGTATAAGGAAGCTGTTTGATGTTTTACCGTTGACTTAAATCTGGAGGTTATGTGGAATCAGCCTTTTTTGCACCTCTTTCCACTCATCGTTTTCGATTTTCAAAATCCTGCTCCATATTCTCAGCTAAATCCTTTCCTATTTTCAATGTTTTCCGTTTCCTGTATTGAACCATTTGAATCATAGGAACAGTGCATATGGCCCGTTAGTGTAGCCGGTACACGTACTAACGAATAATAGTAATACTATATTTCATTAAGTATTCGTTCATCAAGTGAAATGTCTATCGATTCGTTGCAATTATATCAACGATGCTGAGAACGGCGGTGATGAAAATTGATATCGATTTTTCTAGAGAATTATTTTTATTCACGTTTAAAGTTCCACGGATTAAAATCGATAGGTTTTACCTTTCATAATCGATGCAACGAATTTGGAAACTACGAAAGAATAACATTTAAACAAATTCAGCTCAAAATTGAATACGTTTAAAACGTTCATTTTGCACGATATCACAATTATGTTTATAAACACAGCCGACTAGTTTAGTCGACTACACAGTATCACTATGAGTATCTTCTGGCAAGGCTTATCCAGACAATGTTGAAATTAGTCCGTTGTGTTCATAAATATAGGATGACCCAGAGAAGACGGACTTTCTTTTTTTTTTTTTTAATAGCGCAGTTGGTAAGACGGCTACAACGTAAACCTCGTGCTCCACGTTTAGTCGTTTTTGTGCAGCTTTAGTTATCATGGCATCATGGATCACGAGAGCGCAAAGAGAGTTTCGAAAAGAATTCAAAGTTACGCGATTTTTTTTATGTGTATGGATACCTTAAGAGCCTCGTTTATGAAACACGTCCACGACGTTAGATCTGAAAACTCGAATTTCTGTAGAAATATCAAAAATTCAGCCACCTACGCTCGAAAAAGTCTTTGAATATTTTCGTAAAGACCGAATGAATGTATTTTTGAAAATGGCACTCGTCGTCTGAATGACATCGTATTCCACAAATGATTCTAAGCTATCCTCTCGTTTTACTATTTTTAAATAAAATTTCATTCAAAAATTTTGTTCGACTAGTTTTTGAAATATTCAAAAAACCGTCGTGTTTTTCCTGGGTCACCCTATATAATCGCTATACTAAATAGAGAGCGTCTTTATTTTATTTTTGTTTTCTTCACCGTGTTATATATTCTCGAATTAAGTTCGTCTAAATTTATATTTTCTTTAAAACGATGGAGATGTTTTTCAGCTATACTTTTTTCACGAAATATTCTTCTTCAAATTATTCGGCCGAATGAAACGAAACGTCATTCACACTGTTACCCGGAAATAAACTTAAAAATCTTCTCTTTCTTATTTTCGTTTCAGTATCGTACGTCGATGCTCGAATGAATGGAAAAATTTAAAAGAGGAGAAAAAACAATGCGGACGTGCCAGTTCTTGATGAAAACGCTCGAATAGATTTTGTACGTCATATGACGTCATACGGTTTATATATATATTTATATATATATATATATATATATATATATATATATATATATATTTATTATTTTTCTTCCTCCTTTATCCTTCGAGAGAGTGGTAGTGTTTTTAAGAAACCGTCGCATATGTTATCGATCTCCATGTTGGTCTGTTCTGAGCAGCTAGAAACGCTTCATGCATGTTTAAACCGATTAACTATTTTAACTGATAACGCGTTCCCGGTTTTCATTTTTTTCTTCGCTCGTTCAACTCAGCAGTAGGGGACCATGTTTCCCACGCATAAGTTACTATTAGAAAGACTAGATTAGTAAATAAAACCTTGTATTAAGTTTCGAAGACTTTTTCGAGAATAAGCCGCTAAATTTTTGAAATTTAAAACTAAACAAAAACAGATTTCTCTTGTGTACACAAAACATGGAGCACGCGGTCTGCATTGTAGCAACAGATTTCTCTTGTGTACACAAAACATGGAGCACGCGGTCTGCATTGTAGCAGTGTAACCAACCGCGCTATTTAGAAAACAAAACCATCCGTGTTCTATGGGTCACCCAATAAATATATGTGTACATTATATATATATCTATCTATCTATCTATCGATCATCTATATATCTATCTCTCTCTCTATATATATATACATATGTATTATATCTATATCTATCTATACATATAGATATATTATATACGCGTATCGACAACTCAAAATTTGATATACAGATTTCATTAGCTAGACATGATTTCAATTTCAGATTTATTTACAATAAATTTTATTTATAAAACAGATTTTGAAAAATTTTTCATCAAAATTGATAAATATCTCCAAACCGGGTCACGTTCCATTGAATGTTGAATATATTGGAGAGTAGTGACTTTATTAATTAATAACAAACCGAACAAAATATAACACAATCGCTAAAAGTTTTTATTTATTTATTTATTTATTTTCTCATTAATGCGCCATGTACTGCTACTAGGCTGGAGGCACAGATGAGAAGATCTCAGATGCTGTTGAAGAGACCAGTATTGTACAAGAATCGGAGAACTTGAGGGTGTGTGTTGCCATTTGAGTTTAGCAGGCCTTTAATTGTTGCTGGTAATGCTAGTTGGGAACGCTGAGAGTTGTAAGTAGTACAATCTAACAAAAGATGTTTGACAGTGATTTCCCAGTGTCTACAGGAACATCTGACAGGAGATTCACGCCTTAATAAATGCCCACGTGTTATTAATGTATGGCCGAATCGGAGCCGTCTCAAAGTAATTTCTTCTTTTCTGGATAAATTAGAAGGTGTTTTCCAGCGGCTTGTATCCGATTTAATGTTTCTTAACTTGTTTGAGTAAGGCGTGGAAATCCACATAGATTTCCATCTGCTTTTTATGGCGATGATATTGTATGCATCTTCACGAGGGATGGATAAATTTAAGTGTACATAGAGGACGCCTCCTTTGCTGCTCGGTCAGCTAATTCATTTCCAGGAAATTGTGAATGACCTGGTATCCAGACAAACATTGGTCGATGAGAGGGTTCCATTGATTCCAACAATTGAATAATTTCTTTAGCAATTGGATGTTGATTATTGTTCCAATATTTAGCGATTGAAGTTAAAGCTGCACTTGAGTCGGAAAATATTGCCGAATGCTGAAAATATATTGTAAGATTTTCAATGATGTACACGATTGCTAGCTTGATAGCATATAACTCAGCTGAAAGAATTGAAAACTACGGTGGCAGTGAGTTGCTAGCTGTAAAAACAGCACAGCCAAGCCTATGTAGTAATTTAGACCCATCAGTATAGTATATTAGCATATTCTTATACCGATGAAGAATGGATGCCATGTCTGATCGCTGTGCAGGTGGTAGCAATGAAAGGTTTACATCCAATTCGAGTGAAATCCATGGTAATATTGCGGCGATATAACTGCAGTAAATTGGAGGTAGATGAATGGCAAGGTCGCGCATAAGTATATTGACACGGTGAAAGTAGTTGCAATTTTGATTGGCAGTTAAAGGAGTGTTTATCTGGGAATTGCTGATTGGCAGATTAGAGACGACCTTGAGGTGAATATAGAATGAAGATGATTGGAAGAAACGACGAAATTTTAGACTCATGAGGCCAAGATCGTTAATGAGACTGGATGTTGGAGTGATACGAAATGCATCACAGCATATTCTTAACGCAGTAGTATTTACAGTCTCGAATGATTGCAAGTGAGATGGTTTGGCAGTAGCATAAACTACAGCCCCATATTCGATTCTAGAAAGGATGGTAGCGATGTAAATAGATAATAAGGATTGTGTGTCTGCACCATAGCTTGAATGATCTAATTTACGCAGTAAGTTCAGTTTTTGCATGACCTTTTTCTTTATAGCATGAATATGATGTTTCAATAGTAGACTATTGTCAAACATGAGCCCAAATATTTAACCATTTCTGCCGTGGGAATTACATGGTTGTTGAATTTAACCTCGATAGTACGTTTTGACAGCCCCGTTTACGGCAAAAATGTATAGCAGTAGACTTGAGTACTGAGAATTGAAACCCCGATTTCAATGTCCATTGGTGTAATTCATCAAGCGTTTGCTGTAATACCATTGAGCCTAAGGAAACATCAGAACATGGTAGAAGCAATGCCAGATCATCAGCAAATAGAATACATTTGACAGGAGCTACGACTTTGTCAATGACGTCATTGATTGCAACGTTGAAAAGCACTGGACTAAGAACAGATTCCTGAGGCACACCATTTTCCAGAAGTCGAGATGAGGAAACAGTGTCATGAAGACGAACTTGGCATGATCGATTTTCTAGAAAAATGATTATAATGTTTAAAAGACGTCCATGAAAGTTCCATTGATGGAGTGTCTGAATAATTTTATATTTCCATGTGCAGTCGAATGCTTTAATTATGTCTAGAAAGACTGTTAACAGATGCATATGCCGAGTTATGACCGAAGAAATTTCATTCTGGAGATAGAATGCCTGGTCAATTGTAGACCGACCAGATTGGAAACCGCATTGCATTTTAGAAATATAATTTCCCTGTTCTAATTGCCAGACCAATCGCGCTGCTATTATTTTTTCAAAAACTTTACCAAGGACTGAAGCGAGGGAAATTGGCCTATAGGAATCAGGACAAGCTGGATTTTTGCCTGGTTTAAGAATTGGTATTACTAACGCCTTCTTCCATAATGTGGGAAAATTACCCGAGGTCCATATTTTATTAAAAATGTTTAGGAGCTCAGACAAAATTTGTTTCGGTGCATTTTTCAACAGCTGAATGTGAAAACTGTCTAGTCCACAAGCACTATCTTTCATGCGTAAAATTGCTATATTGAGTTCATTCATAGTTATTAACTGGTTGTATTGTTTATTATTATCAGATGAGTAATTGATTGATTCTAACTCTGTGAAGCTTTTGTGCTGACGAAATATAGGCGATAAATTAGAATTACTTGAATTAGACGCAAAATTATCTACAAAATGTTCAGCAATCTGATAACGATTAATAATAACTTTATTTAAGATCTTAATATATGAGGGAGTGAAATGAGATGACTTCCCTTCTATAGCTCTAACTTTGTTCCAGATTATTCTACATGGGGTGGATGGAGTTATAGTTGAGACATATTTACACCAGACAGATTATTTTGCATTTTTTAGTGTGTATACTTTGGCACGAAGTCGTTTAAACCGTATATAATTTTCCGTTGTGGGTGAAGTTTTTAATTGTTTAAGCGCTTTCCGACAATTTCGTATAGTTGACTGACTTGCAATCAGCATTCCACCATAGGACCGGTTAATTATGAAAGGAACGATTAGTCATTTGAGGAGAGCATAAGTGAGCGAACTGTAACAATATGTTAGTAAAATGTGTTACTCTTTGTTCAGAATCTGTCATCCTCTTACTGCATTCTGATGGGAAAGCAGTTAAGCACATTTCATAATACCGGGTCCAGTCTGTTTTGTGATAATTCTATCTATTAATCGAAAAACAATATGTGATGAAAAATGCCATCATTTGCTTCTGTAAGTTCGATGAAATGTGTTTAAATCGCGAAGCTTTTCGACAGTTACGTCATTTTCAAGCAAGCACCAAAATGATTACATCTTTTTTTATATATGAATATTTTGTTCGGTTTGCTAATGTATTCAATATTTTATATAGTGTTGGCCCTGAATTAAACTCTATCGTTTCGTACTGCGGCATCTAGCGCAAATCTGTGTAACTAATAGTTTCTAGTAAGCTAGTTAGATGCCGACAAACGCATCCTGTGCAGAACTAATCGGAAATATGAAACAAAAACCAGCAATGTAGACGCTTTACCTCGAAATTAAAATTTTCAATTTTGTTTACATTTAAAGATTTCATATTAAAGAAAAAAATTATTTTCACGAGGAAAACATTTACATTTTTCATTACTTTCAACAAATATACTCGGAAATTTGGTTTTCGACAATTGGTTCGCTGATTCTTATAGAGTATAGCTCAAGAAATTTAATACCGGATTATATACTTTGAAAAATAAGTGCAGAAATATAATCTATTTCAATAATAAGAACGAAATGTGGAGAACAAACGGTCAATTATATTGTTTCGAAATTTTCTGAAACCCGTAGTACACCAGATAAAAGTCTAAAACTGAAAAATTATATTCGATAGACTGTAACAGATAATACATGTATTATATTATAAAAAAATATTTCGAATATACCCGTTTATACAAAAAATATAACTAACTAATATTAGTTCTAATATTAATAATAGTAAAAACGGAAATAGTGAAAAGTAATATGTGTTAATAACTGAAAAAATACGCGTCATTAATAATATATTAATTAAGAAAAAATATTTAAAATTGACTGAAACTAAAATCTCACTGAACCGTTAAATACGACATTAACAGGCGAAATGATATCGCTAAAACTGAAAACATCTTTAACACTTTGAACTCCATGTCAGTCACACGTTCTTCATTACCGCCAGCTCATATGATTTTTTTTCTGTAATTGCACTAATTTTTAATTTTTATTCCGTATTAAGAAATATCACTTTCTAACCACTGTGGTCAAATTAAAAATAGGAAAATTTGTCTTAAGCGAAATTTGTAGTGCTTTTTAATTCGGTTTAAAACATGTCATACTCACGTTTCGAAAGTGAGTAGGTAAAGAGCAAACGGGGTTGAAATTTTTAAGGGGTTTTCCTAGGTATTAACGGTTCTTGGATAGATAAGGGGTCGAGTTTGATGACAAATGAAAACTGATATGCAGATCTATCATTTTGTTTATAACATGTATACTGAAGTCCAATTTTGGATTTTTAAAACGCCCCTCGATTGGTTTTTGGACTGGCAGCATTGCTTTCTAACTATATATATATATATATATATATATATATATATATATATATATATATATATATATATGTATATATATATATATATATATATATGTGTGTGTGTGTGTGTGTGTGTGTGTATGTGTATATTTATTTAAAATAAAAAATGTTTACTCTGATACCCTAAAATTTCAGAATTACGGTTGTAACAAAACGATTACAATTTTTTAATAATGAAGTCGCAGTATTAATTTCCAAATTTTATTAAGTATATTAGTGTTATACATACATATATATACATTATATATATATATATATTGAGCATTATCATGGTGTTGCGGTGGTAGCAAAACATTTAAAAATTTATACACACCCATGCAACGGTAACAGAAAAAATTAATTTTCAAATGTGATTCGGGACATTAGCGTGTATACAGACATACAGTAATACATACATACACCTTCATAGCGCAATTTATAGTCATCAGCTGTTACGTTAATTTTTTTTTTTGCGAGATTGGTGGCTAAATAGAAGCACGACACCATTGTTTTTTCCTTATTTAATTTTAGTCTCCATTTCTTGAATAATTGTGACAGGACTTCTATATCTTCTTCCAGGACTTTTTCTGTAATTTCTATTTTATTATTTCGATTAGTTAGCGTATATATATCCCAGTGGGTACTATGTACCTCCTGGTATCCGGAGCTCTAACCGGAACGGGGCGCGTCCACGGCTGGTGGATTGTGGAGCGACCATTAGATATGCTGGCCAGCTGCAAATAACCAATAAGCAGTCGCGAACCAAAAGCGGCTACTGGCGGAAATCCTCATGTAGGTGATTCCAGTAGTGACAGAGTAAAGAGACACGAGGATGCAAATGGACAGCTCGAGGAGCTGTTCACTGAAAGCCTGCATAAATCCTATGACTGTCTCTCCCTCGGCGAGTTTGGGTTCGCCGTAAAAACCCTACGTCGTTACCTCCTCAGTAACAAACCGCTGCCTTGCGGGTAGGACATTGATCCAAAGGCTAGGGTGTCACCCCAAAATAGTGGTATTTCCTTTTTATTTCTCTTCCTTCGTCCCTTACTTCTTTCTTCTTATTCCATTGGTTTGTGCTCCTGCTTCTACATAGTCAACTCACGCAGAGCTTTCTGCATATTTATTTCTATCCTTTCCTTTCACTTCTTTTATCTCTTTTCATTTTCTTTATTAAAAAGTACTGTAGCGATTAAGCATGCTGATGGGGACAGGTGTGGAATCACTGGAAGTCTTTAGCCATAGCTTTGCATGCAGGCGGCAATGACCTTCGGTAGTTTCTCTTCTGGATGGTTCGGCAGCAGTCATTGCGACCAAGCAGCTCTATTTAGAGATCGCCCTGCTTGCCCTACGTCAAGGGACAGACCTAGAAAAGGTGGTCTAAAAATGGTTCGTCTTAGCTAAAACCTGTCCGGTTTACCGCAATTGGAGGGATCCCATTTCATGCGACGAAACGTTAAAGATAAAAAGTTGAACTTACGGATTGGAACATGGAATTAGATGACGGAAATTTAACTCGCCTGAGCGAAGAACAGCATTACTCGCGGCTGAGCTCAGCAGATACAATGTTAATATTGTTGCTCTCAGTGAAACTAGGTTAGCAGGTGAAGGACACCTTACAGAAAATGATTACACTTTCTACTGGAAAGGGGTCGATAACCCAAAGTTGAGAATGCACGGTGTGAGTTTTGCAATTAAAAACAGCTTGATTAGTCGATTAAAAGAGTCTCCAAATGGAGTAAATAATAGAATGATTACACTTCGTTTGTAGTTAGATAAAGAACGTGATTTGACGATGATATCTGTGTATGCACCAACTTTGAATGCACCAAATCATGAAAAGGAAAAATTCTACTCTCAGCTAAGAGACGTACTAAGAAAAGCACCCAGGACTGATAAAATAATACTGTTAGAAGAGACTTCAATCGTGTTGGAAATAGTCACCTATTGTGGCCTGGTGTACTAGGCAGACATGGTGTTGGAAACCAAAATGAAAATGGAAATTATCTTTTGAAATTATGTACAGAGCACGATTTGGTTATTACGAATACATTATTTAGATTGAAGGAAAAATATAAAACTCACTCTCGAAACATTGACATCTCTTGGATTATATAGTCGTGAAACAATCAGATGTTTTAGAAGTTATGCTTACAAGGGTATATCGTGGAGCGGATTGTTGGACAGATCATAGGCTTGTGCTTTGTAAATTACAAATTAAAATCACTAGAAGACGCTTCTATCGTAATGAAGTGACAGAACCAAAAATAGATAAATTCAGACTAAACGCAGCATGCTTAAGGAATAAACATAATCAAGCAGAACTTCTAAAAAAAAATAAAAGGCATATATATGAATAATAAAATCGATAGTGACTTATATAGTGTTGAAGAACTTTGGACTTATATCAAAAAACTGCTTTTGAATGTAGGCAAAGAAGTCTGCGGTACGAAAAAAATTAAAAACCAACTTAGACTGGTTTACTGAACACTAAAGTGAAATATGAGATCTACTTGAAAATAAAAGAAAACACGAAACCATGCTAAGCACATTTTGCATTTGAAAAAAAAATATATAAAGAAGCTAAAAGATGTGCGCAGCGCAAAACTAGAGAATTAAAAAATAAATGGTGGCAAGACAAATGTGAAGAACTGAATTATTACAATGATATAAATAAAAGACTATAAGAAATTTTACGTTAACTACCGTGGTATAGCATTAACAACAACTGCGAGCAAAATTCTAGGTAAATTACTAGCCAACAGACTTAATCGTGTTGTCGAAGGTATAATACACGAAAAACAAGCATGATTTATATCACAAAGGAGAACTACGGATATGTTATTTATTCTGCGACAGATTTAAGAGAAATGCATGGAACAAAAGCAAGACCCGCATTTAGCATTTGTGGACATCGCAAAAGCATTTGATTCAGTCAATAGGAATGTATTGTGGACATTTTAAAAAAATTCGGACGCGCAATAAAGTTACTTAATTTAATATCGTCCTTTTACACAAATGATATATGTAATGTTCAGGTTGTAAAGCAACATACACCAAGCTTTGATGTAAACTCTGGCGTTAGACAAGGATGTGTTTTGGCAACAACTCTGTTTACTTGCTTCACTACTGCGTTCATGATTCTTGTAGATCGACAAATAATGCAGCGTGGAATCGGTGTAAGGTTTCGTTTTGACGGCGGTTTCAGCAACTTAAAACGACTCAAGCCGATGTCAAAGTGTGCTACGTGTTATATTACGGACCTACATTATGCAGATGACTGTGTTATTGCTGCGTACAATTTAAGAGACATACAGGGTACTCTATTGTGTTTAAATTCGGTGTATGAAGGAATAGGACTGAAGATTAATGTTGACAAAAAAATTTTATCGCAGTGCTACGCGTAAACAAGATGCTATTACGGTGAACTTAAATTCCTGTAGAACGAGTTCAGTGTTTCCCATATTTGGGAAGTTACATATCATTTACAGCAAAAATGGATGAAGAAATTAACTACAGATGTAACTGAGCATCAGCAGCAATTGCTAAATTAAAAAACGCGTTTTTAACAATAAGGATTTAAAACTCTCGACTAAGATATCCGTGTACAAGGCGGTTATTCTCCCAAATCTACTGTATGGAAGCGAAACATGGGTGCTATACGGGAGACAGATAAAGGCAATTGGAACGCTTTAATTAATGGTTTTTACGGCGCTTATTAAAAATTAAATGGGATGATTTTGTGTAAAATCGTGACGTTCTCCATCGTAGTGGAAGTAACTCTCTAGAACAATTATTGGCTGTAACACAGCTCCGCTGGATAGGCCATGTAATACGGATGAAGGACAGCAGGTTTCAGAAAATATTATTGTATGGAGAACTAATTCAAGGTAAACGTAAACAAGCAAGACCGCGCAGGAGATACAAAGATCAAATACTGGAATTAGTCAAGTTAATGGAATTGGACAGTAACTGAGAACAGCTGACAGCAAATAGACTGCAGTGGAGAACAAATTGCGTCAAGAATTGCGAGGCCATAGTTGAAAAGTGAAAGAAGCAGGTAAAATTGAAAGCATCAAAAATATCTGTACCTTGCAGCTGTCCTATTTGTGATCGTATTTGCCAAGCACGCATTGGACTAATCTCACACCTTCGTACTCATAATTGATTTCCTCTTCCTATCATTCTTTTTCTTTGCAGACGACTTAACTCGGATATGAGTGTCGGTATTATTATATATATATATATATTTTAATATTTGAGTGCACATTTTTCTACCGTTCATTTTTTATATATATATATATTTACGGACGTGTATTTTATATATATATATATAAATATTATCATACGCTTGTGGCACGAATGCGTAGGTGAAAATATATATAATTTAGTGTAATATTAGGGGATTGCAATGGTAGCAAAATATTCAAAAATTTATGCATACAGTTGAATGAAGTGTTAGTACGAATTCTTAAATTTGATTAAAAACATAAGATATTATGGAGTGTAACAATCTCACCAGTGTGACATCGCGTTCGCAATTTAGTTTCCATGCAATAAAAAATTCTATAGTAAAATCAATGAGAATATTTGACAATTTATAAGTAAAACATTTTTGCCATATGTACAATATATTTTATTGGCGAAAACGGATCTAATATGGACGTACTAACCGACCAACCATAAGGTTGAGCACAGAAAGAAGATATATATACATATTGCTCAAAATATTCAAAATGCTATACATGATAAACCGATCGGAATTAATTAAAGCTATACGACAACTAAATGACAGCGGCAAAATGGAGAACAACAGAAACTTCCAACGGAATACGTCAAGGATATCTGATTCAATATTTTTCAAAATTCATAATAGACGAAAAACGTTAGAATAAATTCAAGATGTAAAAGTAGGAAGACGATGTATAAGAATTATAAAATTCGCGAACGACCTAGTATTAATTGCAGACAACGAGAATGGCTTATTAACGACGGTACAAAAATTAAACAGCGTAGTTGCCAATTATGGAATTGAATTAAATATTGAAAAAAAATGCGCATCAGCAAGACGCCGGAGTAAATGAATATGTCAATCAATGGAAAAAAATTTAGAACAGGTCGATTCCTTGGAATAACTAAGGCATATAATAATGTATACATTCTAGCAAAGAGGTTTGGCGAAGAATTATAATGGCTAAAGAAGTGTTAAAATGAAAAAGAAATGTAAGAACGCAGAAAATGCTTAAGATTACGAAAACGTATTATCAAGTTGCATATACGGGCGGTAGTACAGTACGCGGCGAAAACATGGACTTTAAATAAAATATATAACTTGAAAATTGAGGATTTTGAAACGTGGTGGCTGACGACGCACGCTAAAAACTTCGTGGATTGATAAAATTCCAAATGAGAAAGTTTTAACAGTTGAGAACAGTTAGAAAAACAATAATGAAACGGATAAGGCACGTGTTAAAATACGATGGCCTATTGAAAGATATTATTGAAGGAAAAATACCTCATGTGCAGGCCGAAAAGAAAACTAAGACACGACACTGATGGACACAATCAAGAAATAATTGAACATCGACAGCTCCATTGAATTGAAAAGGTGAACAGCAGAACGGAAAAAATACAGGATTTAAATGATAGATGCTAACCTGTCAAAGGACTGATAAACCGATTAATATATATATATATATATATATATATTAATAGATTTTTGTTCAGAAAACAACCTCTTTGTAATGAATTCAAATTTCAACCATCACAAGCGACGACATTACACATGGATTTCACCTAATGGACAAACCAGAAACCAAATAGATTATGTACTTATGCGAACAACGTGGAGATCTTCAATAAAAGATGTGAAGACATACCCAGGATTATATTGTGGCAGTGACTACAAGGCTTTAGTAAGTGAGCTATGTCTCAAGCTTCAACAAAACAAAAAACAGCCGGAAATAAAAAGAAATTTTAACAACCTAAGATCAAATAGTAACTTTAAAACACAATTAAAGGCTAAACTGAACGAAGCTCCGCACATGTACGAAAATAAGAATATAACGGCCGATGAATTATGGAAAGAATTCAGATCAGTGATTCATGAAACTGCGAAGAAAGTCTACAGTGAAGTACAAACAAAAAAGAATCCATGGATGTCCGAGGCAACATTTAAACTAATTAATGAGAGGAATCAAATAAAAAAAGGGAAAACTAATAACATAATAGATTCAAATGTTTATGAGGATCTTAATAAACCAATAAATAAAGAAATACAAAGAGATAGGAACGATTACATAACAGGAATTTGTGAAGAAATAGAACAACACACACAAAAAAATGAACCTTATGATCTATATAAGAAAATGAAATGGTTAAGTAATACTTTCAAAACCAGAACGCTGCCAATAAAAGATCAAAATGGAACGAAATTCACGGTAAAGTCAGAAATAGCAGAAAGATGGCGCCAGTACTGTCAAAACCTTATGTACGACGATGAAATATCAGTATTAATACAGGACTTTGAGCTTGAACCGCCAATTATGAAATCTGAAATAGAAGTCGCATTGAAGAAACTAAAGGATCGAAAAGCGGTAGGAGTAGACGGTATAACTACAGAAATGCTGAAAGCTACGGAAGAATCAGGAATAAAGGTATTGCATACGATTCGTCAAAAAATATGGGAAACTGGCAGCTGGCCAGAAGAGTGGACAAAATTAGTATATATACCACTACACAAAAAGGGCTCTACAGAAGATTGTGGAAACTACCGTACAATAGCATTGATTAGTCATTCCAGTAAAATATTACTATATGTATTACAAGACCGGCTTAAATACTATCTCCTACCACAAATTTCGGAAGAACAAGCTGGGTTTGTACCAGGTAGAGGCACACGCGAACAGCTATTAAATATAAGACAAATAATAATAGAAAAATGCAACGAATATAACATTCCGGGACTGCTTTGCTTTTTAGATTACCAGAAAGCTTTTGATAATAACAAGTGGACGAAAATGTGGCAAATATTACTAGAAATGGGAACACCGAAGCAACTAATTTATTTGATACAAAAATTGTACTTTAATAATAAAGGTTTCGTTAAACTAGAGAACGAAAAATCGATTCAGCAAGAAAGGGAATACGCCAAGGTTGCTGCTGTATTTCACCGATTCTCTTCAACATCTACGGGGAATAGATTGTAAGAAAAACTATGGAAAGATGGCAAGGAGAAATATCTATCGGAAGGAAAAAAATTACAAATATCAGATTTGCAGACGACACTGTATTACTGGCCAGCACAGAGCAAGAAATGTTTGAATTACTATCAAGAAAATAGATGTGGTCGGCAAAGAGGCTGACTTAATACTGAATAAACATAAATGTTCAATGCTTATCATCCATAAAGAAAAGAGAATCCAACAACCACCGACTTTGCTGCGAGATATTAAAATTAAAGATAAATTAATTTATTTGGGTGCGTGCATATCAAAAAATGGTGGATCCGAAGAAGAAATAAGGAGACGGTTAGCTCTTGCAAATGTCGGGATCGGAAAACTAAACTGTATATGGAAAAACCATAAGATCTGTAAAACAACAAAACTGTTACTCCTTAAAATGTCGATTTTTTCTATAGCGACATACGGCTCAGAAACCTGAACGATTAATAAATTGATGAGGAAGAAGCTTGAAGCTTTCGAAATGAAGGGATACCGAAAAAAATGATTCTGTTTTAAAAGAACTGAAAATCGAACCCACTGAACAATTAGTACCATCCATTGAAAGACGCAAGCTAGGCTTCTCATGTAATACGAGCAAATGGGCTGGAGAAAACAGTTCTGCGAGGAAAGCTTAATGGAAAAAGGAGTCAAGGTAGACCGGTAAGTCGTTGCATTGATCAAATCACGAGGTTATGTAAAGCAGACACACAGCAAATCATGAATCTGGCGCAGAATCGATATAAATGGCGACGTCTCGTAACTTGAATCAAATAAGGTCACGACATCCGGATTAACGAAACGAGAAGAAGAAGATATATATATAAATCAACTGTGGTTTATTAGGAAATTTTAGCGAGAACTTTGGTAACTTTATAAGAAAAGTGGTTGTTTTTTAAGACTTTAAAAGAAAATATATATATTTTTTAACTTTCCGCATAATTATTTTTACTCGGCGATGGCTATCTATCATCGAATAGGAAAACTACAACACTTGCCCAGTTTATATCCTTCGTTACTAGATGTCGCCATTCAATTCGTGCAACAAGTGAAGTGTTGCTTTTCGTTTTAAACCCCCGTCTCTTATATACTTATATATGAACCCCGTTTTTCGTGTGGTTGTTGATTTTCAACAAGTTGTTGTCGAATAATATTAAAGGGTAAACACCGCATATCGTCGTCCTCGACCTGGTGGCGTAAACAACTTATCAAGTTTTTTCTTTTTTGGGGAGTATATTCTTTACGTGAGATTCCTCGTCTAGGACTTTATCGTCAGTCGGCTAGTTTTTATATTTAAACTTTCGAAAATACATAACAGCGTTTCTCTATTTCTCTATTTCTGGCGAGTTTTTCTACGTTAATGTTTCGAACGAGATGATTATTTTTCGAGTAACAAAACAGGATTTGCGTTATGAGCTACTGAATGGAAATCAACATTGAAAAATGATACCATCATGCAGCTGCTGAGTCGTCATAACCGACTGAAATGTTAATTATAGGAATAAATATACAATTTATTAACCCGTAATACGAAAAAAAACGACATTGTGAATAAATGACGTACTCGTTTTTGCTCTTGTGTATTATATTTATATATATTTATATATATATATATAAATCATTACGTCGTACACAACACCAAAACGGAAATTACAGTCTATGCACTTACAGAATAATTATAAAATAAAATCAACTTCAGAAGCATCTTACAAAGAAATCATCTAGAAATTCTACATACCCGCCTTGGTTTACCCTGAAAATTGCTCATAAAATAAAACTGAAAACTAATTTTATAAAATCTTATTGTAGAACCCGTAATGAATTGATTATATTAAATTCAGTAAACTACGGGCTGAAGTTAAAAAGCTAATAAGGAATGCTTTTGGTGATTATATTCCTATATTCAAAAGAACACCAACAATTTTTTGGATTTTGTTAAATATAGACGTAATGACCGCCTACTTCCTAGCGTAGTAAAATATAGAAATACATCTAGTAAGAATATTTCAGGTGCTTTTGCAGAGTATTTTTCATATGTACATGTGACTGACAACTTTAAGACACTTGAAACCTCTGTAATTAAAGATGGTAGACGCTTAAATCTTATTCTAATCGCCGTAAATGATTATAAAAAATTTATTAAGATTCTGAAACTGAAGTGTTGTGTTAGCCTTAATAAATTACCAGCAATATTATGTTCGGTTGAGTAGTTGTTTTTATCTGCTTGTTTAATGTTCTTATTAGAACAGGTAAATGGCCTGTATTGTTAAAGATAGCTAATGTTTTTCCAATTTTCAAATCTGGAGATCGTTTGGCAGCTGAAAACTATTGTCCTATCTCCTTACTATGTGTACCCATAAAAATATTAGAGTCCATTTTATATTTGCATCTAGTTATTCCCGAACAGAGGTCTAGATTTACTACAACTAATACTGTTACATATACGAAACGAATTATACAGATTGGAATTAGATCCTGTTTAAGTTAGCGCGTGTGCTATGTATTATT
This sequence comes from Coronaproctus castanopsis, assembly GCA_032883995.1. NCBI lineage: Eukaryota > Metazoa > Arthropoda > Insecta > Hemiptera > Monophlebidae > Coronaproctus > Coronaproctus castanopsis. The sequence continues at coordinate 72,893,084 of CM065053.1, forward strand.
TAACGTATACCAGTCAAAGCAATATACAGGGAGTCTGATTTGAGACCCCTATTATTTAATATTTTCATAAATGATATAGGAATTAACTTACGTTCAAAATTTCTATTTTTTGCTGATGATTTCAACATTATTAGATCAATTAAAACTGTTACTGATTGTGAATTGTACAACTGCTTGCAAACTTATGTCGACTGCTTAAATCATGCTTCAGGTTTCGTGTGGCCTACAATGAAGCGAGGCCCGCTTTTCACAGAATACAGGCAGGAGTTCTACAGGGGAGTGTCCTTGAATGTCTCCTGTGACTATTATACACACGTGATTTGGAGCCGGAGCGTGTACGGTCTGTCATCTGTTGAACGCACGAGCAGATATGCCTGAAGGTACCAGTTGACAGCTCGCAACTCCTCAATTGCGCCATCAGATCATCTGGCTGGAAAGTTGTCTAGGTCTTTGGAAGGAACGGGTCGACGGTATAAACATAAAGTGACTCGTCCGAAGTTGAGGTACGCCGGCTCGGGGAAGGTGGAGGGCCTTCCAAAAGGTGAAATAAATTTACTGACCATTGTCTAGCAATAGTATTACTAACTTAGTAATCCAAGAGGTTCTACTCGCTGGAGTATAACCCATTTGTTTAGTTTCATTTTTCTATTACTAACAGATGTACTTATTTAATAGTAGTATTAAGATCGTAGACAAAAATATATAGTTTAAAAAAATATGCTGATCATTTTGTTGTGTTATTTCCACATTAATTTTTTGACATAAAAATTTTTATTTAATACATAGTAATAGACCAACATGTACATTATACATGTATTTTTAGTTATTATGTTACCTTTAGGCTGATATTAAACTGAATATAAACGTATAAATTTGATTAAGGTTGGGAAAAACCAATGAAAGGTCGCAGGAAACTGGAATGAATGACAACAGACGTACAGATGATCGATCTAGCAAGAGACTGTTTAGTTAAAATTAGTAATTATTGCATATCTTCTACAAGAGGAACAAACAACATAATGAAGATGAGGATGTTTTCGTACGGGGTATAGTTTTTTGATTTTTATGATTAATTTAAAAAGAAATTTCATAATTCTAACAAGATAAAATTCGAACTTACCGGTCTGTGTACTGGTATCGAAGAAAGTGCTGCCTGTTTCGATGATCATCGTAGCTAAAGTACCGTCAGTTATCTGAGCGCTCGAATCTCGTCGACCTCTGTAACGGGTACAATCGTCCGATTGCGATGATTGTCTGCGAAAATTACGACATCTGATCATTTCTTCGGTAGTCGATTGACGTCGAAATCCGCGCGCTATCAATATTTCTTCCGTAGTCGATTGTCGTCTTATAATTGGCGCGCGATTATAGATAACCGGCGGTGGACCCCCACCTCCAGCTCTGGATGGCGATTGATCTCTCGACGAACAGGTCGAACAGGAATCCGGCGATTTAGTTTGTTGCGATCCCCTACGGTCGGCGTGATTGGTAATGTAAGAAGTCGATTGACGTCGTAGTTTACCTCGACGAAATTGTCTAACTGGCGACGATTCGCGTTGTTCGCGATCGGGCGAAAGATGAGTTCGGGAATCGCGTCTACCCATCGCGCTATCCGGCGACAAAGAGTCACGTCTGGTTTTCCGAGCGGCCGAACCTAATTCTATATCGCCGGGAGGTAATAACGGTTGCGAACTTCTACGTCCACCGGCGCTAAATCCGGGCGGCTCATCTATAGCGGTGGATTGTCTTTGCAAACGAGCCAATTTCGACGATGGTAAATCCTTGCTGGGACGTCGTTCCGGTGACGAAGCGTAACTTCTGGAATCTCGTCGTTTACCTGGTACCTAATCGAGAAGACAAAAATATTACGTATAAATATATATCACCATCACATTGTGCTCAATCTTAAGATTGGTTTTTGATTTCCATCTCTGTCGATTCTGTGCCATCCGTTTCAGTTCTTTATACGATGACGTCGTCACATCTTCTAGTATCAGTGAAATGTAATCTGTTCGCGGTCTTCCAATCGAATTTTTTCCCGGATGCATTCCTTCTTTTAGATTAGCCCTTTGTGTCGCCTATCATTTGGGTTCTTCTTTTTACTATTCTGTTTAACAACGTCGGTTTTTCATCAATTCTTCTCAAAACTCCCTCGTTGGTTACGCCTTATCTGTCCATTTTATTTTTAACAATCTTCTGTAACACCAGAGTTCTAATGTCATCAGCCTTCGCTTCCTAGCTTTAGTCATACAAGTTTCGCATCCATACAGGCAATGCTGAATACATACACTTGCAGCGGACTTGATCTACGTTTCTCGATGTCAATAAGCTTTTCTTATTACAAAACGCTGCTTTGGCTTGGGCACTTCTGCTCTTTATATCCTTTTTACTCCTACCATCTTTGGTTATTACGCTTCCTAAATAACAAAATTCGTTTACTTGTTCTATTTCTCCTCCTTTTTTTTTTTTTAAATGGGGTGCCTTTACAGCTTACCCAACGTGATACTGTGGGGACTATCTACATCTTAATCAAGCATGCTGACTTCTCTAGAAACGTCGCTATATGGGGGAATAATTGTAGATTATCCAGATGTAGATTATACGGAGGTGTAATACTCGAAGAACGTAGCAAGATAAGATAAAGCTCCGAACGGAACGGCGCTACAGCAGAGCATTCAAGAAAGACATGACCGGGGTTGTAGACTGCCTGTTCTGAATGGAGGGGACAGAAGAGACTTTCTCTATTTCTTCCTTAATATCGATATTAAATTGATTACTTATATTATGATATTTATTGCATACTAATATTTTGGTATTCCTTTTATTTATTTTCATATTATACTTCTGCAGGATGTTTTCCACTACTTTAAAACTTTTATTCAGTTCTTTTTCTGTTTCAGCTAATACAGCGATATCATCGGCAAATCTAAGCATATTAACATTTCCCCCATGTATTCCTTGAAATTTTTCTTTAGGTTTTTTTTTTTCATCGCTTCTTCTACGTAAACATTAAATAACATAGATGACAATACACATCCTTGTCTTACACCTTTTCCAATTTTTGCTTATCTTTCATAATTTCTAATTTTTATAATCACCCGTTGATTATTATATAGATTCTTTCCTTATATTTTAATCCCATGTTTTTTAGTATTATAAACATCTTTTTCCATTCGACATTGTCAAATGTTTTTTCTATATCTATAAATCCTATAAATGTGCTTTTTCCTTTCATTATTTTTTCTGCAATAATTAATCGCAAGGTTAATATCGTTTCTCTGGTACCTTTGTTCTTTCTAAAACCAAATTGGTATTAATTTTTGTTAAAACTTTTGACGCATATGACAATAAACTGATGGTTCTATCTTCTTCACATGTATCAGCCCTTTCTTTTTTCGGTGTTGCGACTATTATATTATTGTTAAAATCATCGGGTATATTTCCTATCTCATATATTTCATAAATGATATTATACAATTGTGTAATTCCTTCTCCAATATTCCGCGATAGTTCGGATGGTATTTCATCTATCCCAGGTGCTTTACCTGGTCTTAACTCTTGTAACGGTCTGTCAAATTCGGCTTTTAATCGCCTTTATCTTCTATATCTACCATATTTTTCGATAATTTCTTCTTTATCATATCCCGCATGTAATTCTTCCAAGTATTCTTTCCATCTATCTGCTATGTCTCTATTTTCGATTAGCGTATTTACACATTTTTTTTTTATATTTCTATTTTTTGTTCTATAATTTGAAAAATTCTTCCTTATTAATTTGTATGCTTCTTCAGTTTTTCCTGCATCAAATTTTTGTTCGACCTCCGCACAATTATTTTGTATAAATTTTTCCATTGCCTTTTTACCGATTAATTTCATTGCTCAAGTATTTGTACTTTCGTCTTTACCTTTGTATATTCTTCATGTCTCCATTGTATCTAAAATTTCATTATTCATCCATTTTTTCGCCATTTGTTCTCTTTTTCATTACTTTTGTTTTTAATTTTGTCCATCTTTCTTCAATACCTTTACTCCCTTTTGTTTTAGTAGACTGACCGATTTTTTCTTTTATTTTCTTCTTAATATCATCATTTTTCATTTTTTCTATATTCGATGTAATTTTATTGTTTTTCTTGAGAATCTTAAATTTTAAACAACATAATATCATAACTACTAGATTATGATTACTGTCTATTATATCTGTCCCAGATAACTTTTGCGAACTTTAGTTTGGTTACTAAATCTGTATATAGTCTATTTGATATCTATTGTTGTCTCCTAGGCTTTTCCACGTGTAATTTCTTCGATTGTGATTTTTATACATAGTATTCGAAATAATTCAATTATATTTTATACAGAATTCTATTAACCTTTCTCCTCTGTCATTTCTGCTTTCTAGGCGCCATATGTACCTGTAATTTTATCCTAACCTACTGTGGCATTCCAATCGCCCGTTATTATTAGATTTTCTTCCATGCGTAATTACTTCTTCAATGTTTCTATATATTTCTTCTATATAATCATTATATTTTGTCGCCGGCATATACACCTGTAGAATAACAGTAGTTGTCAGTCTAATCATAATTATGCTTTCATTATATTGCAGATGACTTATAATTTTACTTCCAAAACTTTTTCGAAGAACTATTCGTACACCTGATGTCCCATTTACTGATTCTGTATGTATGATTCTATATTCATGACTCCACAAATCCCCTTGTTTAGCACATCGAATTTTGCTTGTCCCTAGTATATCAATTTTCATTCTGTCCATCTCCTTTTTCAGATTTTCTAACTTTCCACATCGGTACAAATTTTAAAATGTTTTGACTTTTCCTGTAGTACTCTCCATCCGGCCATATGAATGGGGGAGTATTTTACGTCCAGAATTTATTTTTATAACAGAAGACATCATCATAATCAGATAAAAATGAAATCAATGATTCCTCAGAAATAATAATGGAGTGGTTTTCTGTTGCATTCTCCATGCTTTTTGTCAGGGTTTACGTCCTTAACCTTTGGGTAACAAAACCCTTACCACAAGGCAGCGATTTACCAGAGGTGTAGCCTGGTGAGGCATTTATGGCGGCCTCAACTGGCCAAGAGTGAGATGTCGTTGGACTCATGTAGAGTTTGACAATCTCTCTAAATCCTTATTTTCATTGCCCTGTCACTACTGGAATCACCTGCATGAGGATTTTTACCAGTAGCCGCTCCTGGTCCGCGACTGCCTACTTGACTAATGTCTTATTCGGAGCTAACCAACTATTCTCCTTCTGTGAACGTGCCCCATGCCGGTTAGAGCACCGGTTCTCTGAAGGTACAAAATACCCACTAGATATATACAGAAACACATCAGTAACAGATGGAGGCTCTCACAAAAAATATGCGACTGGTAGAGATTGCAGAAGTTGCAAAATCTATGGCAGACGCTCAATCAATATGGGACAGCACAAATAATGCTCTGAAACAGGCAACAAAAGTACATATGAGAGAAAAAACACGGATTACTGATGAAACTTGGGATTTAATAAACAAAAAGAGACCAATTAAAATGAATGGCCCGAATAATGAGGAAACCTTTCGCAGTATGAAGAAATGAATAAACAGGTCAAACGAATATGCAGGAGAGACAAAAATTACTTCCTAAATAACATATGCAAAGACATTGAACGGAATAAAGACAATGAAACCACAGATATGTTCCAAAAGATAAAACAAATTACAAGGCAATTTATCCCACATCATACGGCAATAAGAGATGAAAATGGGAAACTACTAACCGAAGAAGACAAAATTAGATCCAGATGGAGAGAATACTGTGGTAAGCTAATGAAAGAAGAACATAAGGAGGAAATAATAGAAACATCAATGGCTGTAACCGGAAAGGAACCGCCGATATTAAAAGAGGAAATCATTCCAGCTTTAAAAAAATTACGAAAACACAGGGCAGCGGGGGAACATCAAATTGTTGCGGAGATGTTCACAAATCTAGGTGATGCGGTGATCGAAGTTCTGCATGCAATCTGCCAGAGAATCTGAGATACATTGGTCAAGTGATTGGACACGATCAATTTATGTGCCGATCCACAAAAAAGGAGCACGAGATACATGTCATAAATACAGAACTATATAATATCGCATGCTAGCGAGGTGTTGCTATACATCGTACATGAAAGACTAAAACAATACGTACTACCGCAAATACCATCGGAACAAACAGGTTTTATCGTAGGTAAAGGAACAAGAGAGCAAATTTTGAACATCGACAAATAATCGAAAAATGCACATAACTTCAAAGCATATTTATGCTTCATAAATTACACAAAAGCTTTTGACTCTGTGCGGTGGCAGAAATTGTGGCAAATACTTAGTGATTTTGGTATTTCAGCACATCTAATTAACCTAATAAGATCTCTATATGGTTCTAATAGCGGAAGAGCGAAAATTAATAATGGACTCACGGATGAATTCGTATTAGAAAAAGGAGTCCGTCAGGGATGTATAGTGAGTGGATGATGAGAAAGATACTCGAGAGATGGGAAGATGGAAATTGCAGGAAAAAAAATTTAATAATTTGCGATATGCAGTCCTTGTTAGAAGAAAAGCTCAGTCATCTCTTCCAAAAACTGGACACCGCAAGCAAAGAAGCAGGCTTGTTAATAAATAAAGATAAGACTAAGATAATGATCCTGGATGGGAAAAGTGAAACACAGAACCGGAAACATCTGAACTACTTGCAAATTGTCGATAAATTTGTATACTTAGGATCACTCATTACAAAAGACGGAAGCTCGACGGCGGAGATTAAACGACGAATAAGAAAAAACTGCATTAGTACGACTTACGAAAATAAGAAAAAGTCACGACATAAACATGAACACAAATGTACGTCTCGTGAGAATGTTCTCGGTATTTCTCTACGCATCCGAATGCTGGAAGCTAAACAAAACAGATATCCAGAGTACCGACGTTTTCGAAATGTACTGTTGGAGGCGAATGTTGAGGTCACATGGACTGCGAAACAAACCAATCTGGAAAATTTTAAAAGAATCTAATGTAGATACCCGATTACGGCGCATAGTGGAGAAATAGCCACCTTTTTCGGCCACGACGAGACAGCCTAGAGAAACCAATCATAGTAGGAATGACGGAAGGCTGCAGACAAACAGGAAGACCAACAACGTGGTACATGACCAAAATCAAAACTATCACTGGTATCACTTCGCTGCAAGAGATTATTAAACGCACCGAGGATCGGGATACACGACGGTCGATTATACGAAAAAATTATGATTCATAATTTCACGACACTCGGAATGAGCACACGACTCTGATGATGATGATGATGTATGTATGTATGTATGTATGAACGACAAATAGACTACATTCATCAGTATTCATCAGTTGATGGAAAATAATTGAAGAAGAACAGAAGAATAAGGTTTGATTTTCGGTTATTAGGCTACAAATTTAAGAATTAGATTTATAAATTACTTCTATTCCTCAATCCTTTGATTGGTGGTCAACTAGAAAAGCATAAGATCCTTAAAATTGTGCTCCGCGCCTTCTCTTTCAATAGTTGGTTCGTCTCTATGCTTGTATCCTCTATTATCTGGATGACGAATTTTCGCCGAGAGCGTCCTCTTTTTATCTCACCCTTTGTTGGTCCTTCTATCATTGTCGCCCGATATCCCTTATTTCTTGATACATGCTCCTATTCAGCCACATATCCCATTAAGGATATTTTCCCGTTGTTTCGGAGTACTCGCGTACTTTTTATTTTGTTTGTCCATTTATTTTTACTTTATATATATATATATATATATATATATATATATATAAATTACTTATTTCTTATAAATGATCAACTTTACCGCGTCTAGTTAGACGTTAGAGTTACACATAATTTTACACGGATACAATTTTTAAAATTAATCATAAATTCGTTTATTTAGGTGTAATTGATTAATTTAATTTTTAAAGTATCGCGCGTTCGATGTATATATAATCTTATTAAATTAATTAATAAATTGCACAATGTTTTTTTTCGTCGTCCGGCCATAATTCTGATTTATATGTCGGACGATGTACCGAAATTTAAATCTTGTCTGTTCGCGTTCGAGATTTATCGAAAATTGGAAAGCCCATTTGTACGAAGCACTTCTACATGATATTGTTTCCTCCTTACACTAATATGAGGGCGGATAAGTGTCACGTCGAATGAATTCTAACTACAATAAATTGACGGGAAGCGAGGCGGAATAAATAAGACGTCGTCAAATTAGTTTTCGGCGACGAAAATTTTTATTCCCTTTACCAACTCGGTAAAGAGAGAGAGAGAGACATATACACATCGTGATGGAGGGTTTTTACGTAGTTTTTTCCACGTCGTAACCAAATCTGCGTTGAAATGTTCGGCGCTTGGTATTTTTCTCTGATTGACAGAAATACACGGGATTCGAGTAAATTCGTATTTGAAATCGATCAGATTTATTGGCGTATGACAGCTGGAACGAAATAAATTGACGAATTAATTATTTGTCTAGTATTAATTGCAATTTGACTTGCGAGAAATAGTCAATTCAATAATAATTTATAACTACGAGTCATTATCGTTAATATATATATATATAAAAAATACATAAACGGCTGAAGTATTAAAGTGTTCACTATCAGGTTAAATTGATTTATGAAACTAACGAGAAAGTGTTCGAAACGACAGGTATATGTAATAAAAGTTCCTCACGAATCGGTTTAATATCGGGGATAGCAAGAAAAAAAAAAGGCAAAGTTTTTGTATTTAGAATAAGATCCCGAGCTAATTTTTCGACGACATCGTTTCAATAAATGCCGAAGTGATATCCGGACGAACGATAGTGAACTATTTTAAGGTTTTATAATGATCGGACTCGGGTGATAATTAGACAGAGAATCAGCAACAGTCGGTAAAAATTAAATTCCGATTGATGTCAGAAGGTAAAAAATCTTTCGGGATGAATGATGTCTACGGCAGAATTGTCGCTTAATTCGGAATATTCGTTTTCGAGAATCGAAGTAAGAAAAAGTACCGAAAACGGTGAGCAAACTGAGAATATATTAATATACCGACCTGCGTCGTCGAATCTCTTCTGGAAGATGTAGGATGGGTCGGCGAGGCGGCGCCTGTTTGAGCGATCGGTGGTGTCGTACTTCCGACCGGTTGCGGTGATACCGATCGCGGCGGCGAAGCGTCTGTTTTATGCTCGACGATCGGCGGAGTATGACAAGGCGGTGAAACTGACGGCGAAGTAGACGGGGGTGTTACGCTGCTGGTTATTATCGTCGGAGCGGTAAGCGCTTGTGTACCGGAATCGATTCGATTATTACTACCACCACCACCACCGGCGGTAACTATAGACGAAGTCGCTTCGACCGTGAGAGATTGCCGACGATGGTTATAAGATGACGATAATTCTGGTCTGGAATCGCGTCGACGATGATGTTGCGCGTGTCGATGATGATATTTCGGACTGGTACACGTCAACGATTCGCGACGACTAGATCTACCGCCGGATTCGTTCGAACCGCGTCTGGTAATCGATTCGCGTCGGGCGTTACTGGACGGATAAATAGTGTACGACGGCGCATCGACGGTCGTATTGTACAGGTACGGATTTCTCGATTGTAACGCTCGAAATATTTCGATACGAGCGTTCGAAAATTCGTTATCGACTTTCGATTTCGACGAAGACGTTCGTACGCCCGAATCGGCCGACGATTCGCGTCGTTTACGAACGGCACTGTCCGGATTGGTATTTGATCTGCCCCACGGTAACGATCTGGCCAGATCGGCCAACGTTTCCCGTCGGCATAAAGGTTGCTTTTTCCGCATGCCCGGTACGTTGATTTCTTTAAACAGATCGGTCAACTGAGCCAACGAACTGCGTCTACGACGGCGATTCGGCGGCGACGTTTCTTGAGTCTCGATCGGCGGATAGATATTCGTAATTTGAGCGGACGAATCTCGACGGCCGCCTAAACGCGCTCGTAAAGTTGACTCTTCCAACTGTTCGCGTACTAAATCGTCCCAACCGTTTCCGCCTTGCCATACTAAGCCGACTTGATGGCTTAGTATCGGTAGATTACAGACGAAACAAGTCACGGTCATTGTTCTGTAAAACGAAACGATAATTGAATAAATCAAATCGGATCAAATTTTAATATTTGTTTACAGTAATAAATCATAACACAATAATAACAATAATAAGACAAAGGAAGTAGAAGAAATAATTATAAATAAACCATACACCGGTCTTATGAACCTTTTCATACATTACCGCGGTGTAAACATAGAAAATCCACGAACGTGTGTATACATGCGCGTAAAATATACATAAACATTTACACACATAATGATAATATTTTAGAAGTAATCCGCATAAGTTGCGCGAGCAGCAGATTTCGCTTCAACGTAATATAATACATTTAGAATATATATCATATATCATCATCATCATCATCATGCCATTATCGAACGTTGGCTAACATGCTGGCAGTCCTACGTGTGTGTAAAACTGCTCGGAACAAACATATTACTTGGTAAATTGTACCAATCCGACAGATAACCAGGTTAGCTTTTTTCTTCCCGTGGTCTTTTTTTCTTTGCATTAACAGGTGGATTGTATCGTTCTGGATGTCGTCTTATGTGACCGAAGTATATTAATTTACGATGCCTAACTTCTTTTACTACTTCCTTGCATTCATTTATACGTTGTAGTACTTCCGATTATCTGTCCACTTTACGCGGAGAATTCTACAGTACAACCACATTTCGAAGCCATCCACTTTTCGCTCCATTACTTTTGTAATTACCCAGCTTTCACACCCGTATAATAATACCGAGAATTAATCTCATTTTCAGATCTAATTTTATATTTCTGTTACTTAATATTTGTTTTTAAAAATGCGCCTCTAGCTTTTCAAATTCGAATTTTTATCTCTTTATGCATGTCCCATTGTTCATTTATGTTACATCCGAGGTAATCAATATTTTTAATTTTCTCCACTAATATCCACTTAAATGTTCCTCCAAAAACCTTAACCATTTACATTCATTCATCCATATTCACTTTCTATTTTTCACACTCCCATACACCGGCACTTGAATATATGTACATTACACACATGCATTCCGATATTCGTATACGTATAGGCTTGCACTATAGTTTTTTTTTTTTTGAAAACCAATGAACAACGTATATGCTTATTTTTGTTTGGTAAAAATTCAAATGGTACCTCTGGTTTATTTTTTCGGAGTATACCAACAAAAAGTAAGTTTCTTTCCGTCGAACAGTTTTACTGCGAACGGAACGCTTGTAAACCAATTATCTGTTGTAGTATTTCTACTACTATCTTCCACCGATCTAACTAATCGCCTAATTATATCTTGGACTGAATTACTCATTTGGTATTGACCTACGAATGGGGAACAGTACTGTGTAGGATCGGAGTAGTTATTATTTTGTTTATACCAAAGTCTCGAGGGAAATATAAAGTTCGCGCAGGCGTCATAAGGATTTCAGAGATTACTAGTGAGACTTGGCTTAGCCAAAATATTTGACGAGTATTCGATTCAATCATCTCAACGTCATATTAACTGCGCGTAACGGGACTGCGCACGAAAAAAGACCATTGTTAAATTTAGATTATTAGCGAAAATTACGCGAGACATCGTTGATGAATTGCACGATGGGTGAAAATAAAGTTTTAATTATAAACGATAGAGCAAACGGTTCTTCAATACATTTATAAAATCGTCCGCAGGATATTTATAATCGATCTTAAAGCGAATGGTAAATGAAGACCATAGCTGAAAAACTAGACGGACTTAAACGAAAATATACATCCGAAACGAATAGCATGTTTTAATACGTATATATATATACATGTATGTGTGTGTAAAGGGTTTTCGAAGATGACAGAATGAGAAAAAGTTTCTTGCGGAGGGGTATAGACGTAAAATCGACTAACTGTAAAGAGAAACTGGAGAGTTTAATTGGGAAACTTTTTGCCTTTAATGAAAATCGCACATTCGCAATTTTTTTTTTGTTTTCTATTTTTTAAGTTAGCGCAGGAAAATATAAACCTTCAGGATAAATTGTCCATTGGACGAAAAGAGAAATGCGTATAATTCGTCAGTATGACCAGGAACGAAGCGATATTTCGTTAAGAAGAGTGTATAAAAAAATTTAACTTTAAGTAGTGGAAGAGCTGTGTATACTGTCTGGTGTATTGTCTGCAAACTTTCCATAGACGACTATCATTGGGCTTAAGCGTCGAGAATGTTAAAATTGTGATTTTTAAATTTACGCAATAGAAAACTAACAAGGCTGTCAAGAATATTAAACATATTTTTCAAATTTCGTTAGTAAAATGTTAATTTATCTCCATTGTCGCATTTAATTCAAACAGTAGTTGTAATTATAACATTTTTAACCAAATCAAAATCTAAGACGTTAGCTCGATATTGCACCCAAAGCTCGGCACTCTCACCATTACTGTTTAATGCGATTTTAAATACAATCACGCGCGACATACAGATCCCTATACCCTGGACAATCCTGTATGCAGACGACGTTGTTTTAATTGTCAAAGGATGCTCTCCAAAATAGAGCTCAAATATGGGTTGACCAGTTGGAGAAGTTTTTTGTTGGTATACACCGAAAAAATAAACCAGAGGTACCATTTGAATTTTTACCAAACAAAAATAAGCATATACGTAGTTCATTGGTTTTCAAAAAAAAAAAAAACTATTTACCTTAAGTGCTTTTTAATAAACTTCACTAGGGCCAACCAGGTGGAAATTGTTTGATCAACATTCAGGTAATTTTTAACATCAGAATGAATTTCGTTTAACTCGCGATAGCTAGAAGCAAAATTAGAAAATTCGAATTTCGATGAAGAACTTTGAAATATTCTGACGCAAACTACTCTCTCAATACACGATGTTCTATCATTCATTCGGTTTATAAATTTAAAAAATATACTTTTTAACACCGTTAAGACGATAATCGCTGAACTAAAATTGATTAAAAATAAGTATATATTTAGTAAGTTAGGATAATTTTAGAAACCGTTGTAGATTTATTATAAATATCTATATAAATACCAAAACTAGTATGTAATTCTATCATTTTTTTTTATTAGTTAATAAGCGTAATTTGCAACATGTTTATGCTACTCGTAATAAGTTAGATATCATCCTATTATCTGAAGTTAAAATTTCCCGACTATTTCGTAATTTTATTAGCAATTTTACGATTTATATATATCATAGATATATTTATAAATTTCTAGATGAAATCCTGTAAATAATAAAAATTATTCTAATCGCAGATTTTAATGCAAAAAAACAAGTTATAGAATTGATTTATTCAGCCCGGTAACATTCTTTTTAAAACCGCGTTGCATTCAAATTTTTGTATCTGTACTGCTAAAGAATCTATATACTTTACCCGATGCTGAGCAATATCGAACTTCTTCTTCTTCAGCGGCAATTTCCCGTTGGTGCGTGGTGTTCCATATAAATAGACCGTTTCCATTCGATTCGGTTGTTTGCTAGTTCTACTGATATATCTGCATCTCCGAGATCCTTCGCTATAACATCGTACCATCTTTGCTTTGGTCTTCCTACTGGTCTTTTACCAGGAACTTGAGAAACGTATGGGCCGCCGATATCAGTGAGCCACTTCCAGCGTCCTAAGCTCGTACTACGTGGTCATACCACCTTAACGGGCTTTCACGTAGTTTACTTGCTGTGAGGATTCGTTCATTTCTGATTCGATCGGATAAACAGATACTCATCGACCATCTTAACATACGCATTTCCATAGCACGCAACGATTTTTCTTCACGCCTTGTTACCGGCCAGAACTCACCGCCATACGAAGGAACTGGTGTTCTGTAAATTTTTGATTTCAGTCGAATGGGCACGTGTTTGTCGCATAATACGCCGGTCACAGATTCCCATTTCAACCATGTTGTGTTTATTCGAATGCGAACTGTTTCGGATGTGCCACTGTCACTTTGCAAACAGGAACCAACATATCTAAAGCTATTTGTCAGATTGTTCAGCCGATAATTGTATGGACCCAATTGTATTAACATTAGTAGTCATGTATTCTGTTTTCTTCATATTTACTTTGAGGGCGAACTTCTCCAACTGGTCAACCCATATTTGAGCTCTATTTTGGAGAGCATCCTTTGACAATTAAAACAACGTCGTCTGCATACAGTATTGTCCAGGGTATAGGGATCTGTATGTCGCGCGTGATTGTATTTAAAATCGCATTAAACAGTAATGGTGAGAGTGCCGAGCCTTGGGTGCAATATCGAGCTAACGTCTTAGATTTTGATTTGGTTAAAAATGTTATAATTACAACTACTGTTTGAATTAAATGCGACAACGGAGATAAATTAACATTTTACTAACGAAATTTGAAAAATATGTTTAATATTCTTGACAGCCTTGTTAGTTTTCTGCTGCGTAAATTTAAAACAATTTTAACATTCTCGACGTTTAAGCCCAATGATAGTCGTCTATGGAAAGTTTGCAGACAATACACCAGACAGTATACACAGCTCTTCCACTACTTAAAGTTAAATTTTTTTATACACTCTTCTTAACGAAATATCGCTTCGTTCCTGGTCATACTGACGAATTGTACGCATTTCTCTTTTCGTCCAATGGACAATTTATTCTGAAGGTTTATATTTTCCTGCGCTAACTTAAAAAATAGAAAACAAAAAAAAATTGCGAATGTGCGATTTTCATTAAAGGCAAAAAGTTTCCCAATTAAACTCTCCAGTTTCTCTTTACAGTTAGTCGATTTTACGTCTATACCCCTCCGCAAGAAACTTTTTCTCATTCTGTCAACTTCGACAACCGTTCACACACACACACATATATATATATATAGAATAAAGTGTGGTAAAAATAAGATATAGCGTGTTACGTTCAGGATCGGTATTACGACGAGAAACATTTAATTTCAGTGGATTGTATTAGGAAGAATTTCTGCTAATTATATATATATATTCTTTTTTTTTATACAATCACCTATAACTATAATATATGTAAGGTACTGGATTTTCTTATCTGGAATTTTTAACCTCTCACCTACCGTCCAAAGGAAAAAAAATTATCTTTTATTTTTTACTACCTTCATAAATATTAAACGTTCGGTTCCTATTAAATCAAATACTTTTTCATTTTTCATCTTTTGAATCTGCAGTATTTTCCACATTTTTTTTTTTAAGTTAGCGCCACAATGTACGCTTCTTCATATTTTCTTTCTGTCTCGCTTACATGTATACATTGATCTTACGTAACGTCGCAATATTTTATTTTTTAAATCTAACCTGGAAAAGTCTTATAATAGCAAAACGAAATGAATGAAATGTAAAGTTTGGCCACGTGCTTTGACTTATCGGAAGAAAATCCGAATTATCGATGTTGAACAAGATATCGTTGTATAATCAAATTCTGAAGACTATACGGGTGTACAGAAGTCAACTTTGGGGCTGTGCTATGCGGAGCAATATAGCGATAATATAGAGCGCTTCCAAACTATTAAGAACTATCACGCAAGTAATCTTACATTGCACAAGGACATAGGTGTTACACCCGTGAAAGATAAAATACAAGGTATAGCTAGTGAATACGAACTTTATTATCGCACAAAAACTTTAACGATTGCTCCACTGGACAACCGTCAGAAATCAGGCGGGGATTAAAACGAACAAAACCTACGGATCTATCATTGAATAAGTAGCGATAAATGCAAAGTATTAAAATACGTTTAGCGAAAACTCTTATCGTCGGATGTCTTTTTCAAAAAAGTTTGTTAGATAGCCTAAATTACGGGGGAAAAGTTATTTATTTATATATTTATTCTTAATAATGAGGTTGCCTTTACAGCTTAACACAACGTGATACTGTAAATAGGAATAAACTTATATTTCTAAGAACGTGGACAACTATTTTAGAAATATCGTTATGTCTGGAAACATATGTAAATTCTCAAGATGAATAACGGACGATACATTGTATGGAGGGCCGTTAGATGATGAGCGCAGTAATTTAAAGTACAGTTCAGAACGTAATGTTATTAAAGAAGACATTCGAAGAAAACACGATCAGGATTGCAAATTGCACTCCCAGTATGGAGAGGTTTCTCACGACAGAAAGTTAGGAATATGTAATTGATGGTATCTAATAACGGGTAACTGATATATATATATATATATATATATATATATATATATAAATATTAGTAACATGTACAAATTATGCCAAGAATGTTCAGTATTTACTGCAGAATGTGTATCAGTACTACAAGCCTTGTCAATTCCACCGCACTTAAATCTTCGCGGAAATTACCTTATTATTACCGATTCCAAAAGCGTGGTGACGGCTGTAGACAATAAACGCAGCGTGTCAGATACATTAATTCGTTTAGTTTCGCTAAAACTTAATAATTTGGGACGTGTGGGAATATCTGTGTCCTTCTTTTTGGGTGCCGCGGGTCATGGAGGTATTCCAGACAACGAATTTGTTGACTTATTGGCTAAAGACGCGTCGTCTAGAGGTGTAGAGCTCTCCTTAATAACTCACAAAGATATCATTCACTTTATTCAGCTAGAGTATAGGTATCAATGGGAGCTAATGTACACTAAGAGCATTAGTCAATCTCCTCTCACTTATTACTATCACCTCCAGCCGTCTATCCCCAAACTCCCGTGGTTCTATCTCTTTAAAAAGATTAGTCGTAAGGGGATCGTACTCATCAGCAGATTGCGATTTGGACATCATTTGTTGCCTGACCGTCTTTTCCGTATGCAGCTTAGAGAAAGTCTCTTCTGTCCCCTCCATTCTGAACAGGCAGTCTGCAGCCCCGATCATGTCCTTTTTGAATGATCTGCTGTAGCACCGTAGCGTTCGGAGCTTTACCTTATCTTGTTACGTTCTTCGAGTATTACACCTCCGTATAACGTAATGTTCCTTTTACATCTGGATAATCTACAATTGTTCCCCCATATAGCGACGTTTTTAGAGAAGTCAGCATGCTTGATTAAGATGTAGATAGTCCCCACAGTATCACGTTGGGTAAGCTGTAAAGGGTCCCCCATTTAAAAAAAAAAATATATATATATATATATTCTTCTCTACATATGTCTGCTTCCAAAGATTCCTGAAATTTATATGCAAAAAAAGTGAAAACACCGAATAAGGTCACTTACAATTATACATTTACGTACACAGCATTTCGACCTTTACGAAGCTATCAAACGCGTAAACAAACGTCTTAACATAAGTATATATGTGTTTGTGATCATATATATATATATATATATGTGTGTGTTTGTAGAGTACACGTGCATATATATTCGGTTGTAGTATATACTTAAGAGATTAGTCGCATTTTATAATTTCAAATGGGTATAATGTATAAAAATTCCATAGGTCAACTCATTTATCAATAGTCGCTTCACCATTTATTTGTGTAAATGTCGTTTATGTGTAGATGCTTGTAAAATTATATTGTGATATATATGTCACCGTCCCATCGTGTGCGTGGTCGAACCCTTCCTCTTTTATTTATTGGATGCTGATTAGTTAATCCGATCGGCCCCGCCTATTGCCATTAAATCTAGACTATGTGTCCTACTATCTCCATTTGATTTTTTGAATATCTCGGTCAGCGTCATTTACTTTGGTTCTCCGCATTATTTCATATATCTTTATCCTTATCTTGTAAAGTTATCCTCAACATTTTCCTCTCGCGTGTTCTTCGTGTTTTATGAATTGATTGACTTTAGTTATGCTCCACGTTTCACTTCCGTATACCATCACTAACAGGAAGCATCGATTAAACATCTTTCCTTTTTAAACTACAGGTATTTTCTTTAATTTAATACAAGCTACCCGTTTAATTTGTATGCATGGTTTTTTTTTATTTCATTTCGCTATTCGCAATTACGTTACGGCCTAAGTATATAAATTAAAAAGTTAGACAAGGTATCAAATAGAAACGCATGGAAACATAAGGAAGAGGCTTACATCCTGCAGTGGATTCATAATGGCTAATAAAGAAGAGAATATATAATATATATATATGAACAAATACTTATGCTTCAATGAGTTGAACTTATATTTGAACGAATTATTCTATAGCGATTAACTCCTACATAACGATGGTAGCCTCCGTTAAAATTGCGACGCGAATTAGCGAATAAAACAATTTTCGAATTAGAAACTTAAGATTTCAAAATTTTACGATTGAAAAACGAAAACTTGTAAAATTTTAAAATGGTAATAATATTTCTTAATTTACATCGTCTCTTTCAATAAATTCGGGGACCCGACGAACGTTAAAATTTTTTCGATTAAATTCTTTTCTTCGCTTTTACCACTATTCCGTTTTAATTATTTTAATTGTTTTTTTTTTTCATCTTAACCAATTTTGTTTTTCCTAATAGTTTTGTATTCGCTTCCGAGGAAGAAACTCGTTAAATTTGTTGATTACAAAGTTTTCTATTTTTAATTTTTATTTTGTTTTCATCTTTACAAACTTAATTTCCCAATTCCATTTGTCGCGCCTTTTCTGTTTTTTTTTTCTTTTTCGCGTAAATCGATTATCTACATTCCAGGGTCCAAAACATAATTTATAAACGGTTCCGAAATTACTTCGTCGTCCAGTTTAACCCTTTCAATCGTAATGTTCCCCGTCCATTTTTGTTACTTCAATAATATAAGACATACATTTATTTTGTTTCAATTGTGAAAATACTTATAAATATATTCAAAATTATCGAAAATCGACTAAGGAAAAGATAGTAAGCCTCCAATAATTCCGGGTCTTCCGCAGCTAAACTATAAGGCTATTGTGTGAATATGTCGAAAATCGAATAGATAGTTAAAAATCTTTGATCAGTTGCGATAAGGGGTAGAGTATATAGAGTGTTTGAAAAATGACAAGAATACGATTAAACAACGGTTGATCATGAATATAGATTTTGTTTCTGGTGCTGGCCCTAGTGATGAAAGATAAAGGAAGCTGATGGTTAGATCTGGAGAAAAGATTGGAAAATTAATAAGAAAATTAAAGTGGTAAAGTTTGTAGTAAATTATTAAGGTATACATATATAACAACAATAACAAAGTATATTTGCATAAGTAATAAACATAAAAGAAAATATATAACATGGGTTAAAAAACATTGTGTACACCTTACCACAATAACACAGTAAGAATATAAAGAATAAAGCAAAACAAAACGTTAAATGCTGCAGGAAAAAAGCAAATAAAAAAGAAAATAAACAAGTTTTCTAATTACAAGTAATACATGATAGTATAGTTAAGTCTATAAGCTACAAAAATATATTGTTTAGGTTGTAAGTTCTTAAATAATTACTATCTATAAAAAAAAAGTGATGACACGGGTGTCGAAGGTGCTTACTAAGTAAGAGGTTAAATTATAATTAAAAAATTAAAATTAATTACTACATAATGTATGGTTTAAGTCGCCTGCGTTTATATTTGGAATACATGAAACGAAGTTGCTTAGAATCGTAATTGGCAATCGAGAAGACGAGTACATTGTTTTGGTATGAGCATTTAATAAAAAATGTCAGTCGATAGCTTTAGAACAAAATCTCTAATATAGGTCGATTCTGGCATTTGAGAATACATCTGAGGCATCTGTTTTGACTTGTAACTTGTTAAAGGAGGTTTTTGATATAGAGCTTCAGGAAGGACAAGCGTAGCAAAGTATTGGGTTAGTACTTTGTAGAGGATTATCTTGTTGTTAATGTTGAGGAAGGACTTGTGGTTAAGAATGGAGTACAAGGAACAGGAGGCATTTTTTTTTCTTGATTGTGATATTGTTTATGTGTTTACTGAAAGTAAGTCTATTGTCGAGGATTACACCAAGATAACGAACCTTATCACACCACACTAAATTGTTTCCCTGTACCATCAGATTGTCTCCTACGGGAGAAGAAAATAGCTTCAGTTTTGTTCGGGTTTTGCTAATTTGCCATTTATTGTAGTATTTAAGTATCAGCGATATCCCATGCTGAAGTCTATTACGAATATAGGAGCTGCAGAATATCGCAGCATCGTCAGCAAATAGTAAGGAGACATCTGAAAAGACAACGTAGGTAATTATTTAACTGGTAACGAAGATCTATAATCTGCGCATATTACACTTCCTATTCGAACATTAAGCAAATAATTTTGATTCTAATTTGCCTATTAAAATTATCATAATGTGTTTATATTAACACGTACGCAAATATAACAAATCATTCAATAGAATAAGTTTCAAATAATATATAATTCGAAGTTGATTAAAAATGTAGAATTTAATGTAAAGCGTATTATTTAGTTAAAATACACATCATTTTAATACGAATTGTCTTTTAAAAACACAATACTAATTTCAAATATATCCGATAGCCCCTTATTAGTAGTTATATACAGGAAGCCTCTCATAATATATGTACATACATTATATATATATATATTAAATTATATTAATAACACGGGTATTTGTTTTAAAATATGTACCATTTAAATCGCGCGTAACGGAAGTTGCTTATTAATCGAACTTTCGTACGCAATTGTTGTACGTTTTCGTAAAATTAGGCAATGTTTTAATTTCGTAATAGTTCCAAATTGTTTCATTATAACGATTGCGTAACAGAAGTTTTTATACGGAATTGACCATGCTCGTTTTTTTAAATACTCGTTCGTTAAGTTTCTTAATTAATTTATAATTATCGCAATTATTCGATTTGCGAAATAATTCGTTTATTGTATATTTTTATCGTTCGTAGTAGAACCTAGTCGAGAGCAAATTTGGACGTCAACTCTACATTTTACTAAATGACTCGTACCGCCAATGACTACTTTGTCATGTAGTTTCTTGTTCGATCACACACACCCGGCTCGTCCGTCTAATTATACGTTTGCTTTCGACCGATATACCTTCGGTGATTTCTTTATATTCCTTGACTTTAGTAATCGACTACCCGAGTTGATCTGCGCGCAGTAAAAATAAAAGAACAAAACAAAAAAGAACAGCCGAATGTAATTCATATAAGTATTATTATCGTGTTCAAATATCCTGGTCCTCGTTTGTACAAATATTGATTAATCCGAATTCGAATCCCATATAGGCGAACGATGAGATTTTTATCTCTAGTTCAATTCGGCTATTCGTCTAAACTGGTCGATTAATACCAGCTCCCCCCCCCCCGGGAAAGTAAATAGGACGAACAAGAGCAGCACGCCATATTGACTAACGTTGTGTCGTTTGTTCGATTGTCTATTATTTTTATTTTATTTTTTCTAATTACAAAGGAAAAAAATATTCGAAGAAAATTCGACGGAATGCGATTCCGCTATATAACCGAATATATTAATATATAACGATGTACTTAAAATTCAATTTAAATTCGATAAAAATTAAATATATTTCAGTTACACTATATAAACAGTTAATAGTTAATTATTTGATATTAGTATATACGCGATGCGATTAATCAAATTAAATTAGTAAGTAAATTTAAAAGGCGTTGCCAATTCTTCATGAACTCTATTATTAGACGATTGGATTTGATTATGAGTAGAAGATTTATTTATTAAATACTTCATTTTTAAAAATTTATTAAGCAAATTACAGTTGTTTTTTTTTTTAATTGATATTTGTAGTTTTCTATTCTGCAACGTCGTTGTTCGAGCTTAATCAAGAGAGGTTGCCTCTTAAAATTTGCCATAATTAATAATTAGAACATTTTAACGTACATTCGAATTTACACGGGTTGTGCACTACAATTACTTAGAATTATACGGAAGTTAAAAGACGATGTAAGATACTTGCAAAAGGAAAATTTTAGAAATTTGAACTAATGTTGGTTGAGTTTTAGATTTGTCGAAGTGTCTTATAGTTTTGCAGTTTGAACATTCGAAAATAACATGTTCTACCCCGCTTAACTTAGGAGAATTTTAAGCCAAAAAAGGACGTAAGTGATTTTTCCACGCCAAATTAATAACTGGGAAGTGCGAAAATTTAATATCGCGTCTATCTAAAATGTTAGGCATCTTTGCAAAATTGTAATGTAGTAATTTTTTTCAAACAGGTTTGAATTCATCGCTTTCGTAGTAGATAGCTTAATTCTTGATCTAGATTTCCAGTTACAAAACTGAAATTCGTTATTTTTTAATGCAAATACGACGGGGCAGCTTTTCATTAATAGCGTCGCGACCCGAATGTACTGGATGTGCGCGAGATATTCCAAACAAATAGTGAACGTTACTTACACAGGGTAGAATACCACCCGAACCGAACCGAACCGACTAGGCAGCTGACTTGCTAGATAGTATGGAATTATTGCACCCCCGATAGGCATTCCGCATCGGTTTGATTGATTGGTCGGGTAAATCATCGATGAATGATATGTACTATCCTGTCAGGACGACCCACATAGATAAATTGCTTATTGTAAGCCAGATCGCAATTTTAAAATATATATATATAAAAAAAGAATTAAAAAAATTAACAGGTCGAGCACGTCCGCACGCGTTAATTAGAAATTTCCTTCGTAGAGAAATTAGTTTCTTCGCGAACATTTTTATCATTAATCCGTTTGGATATACACGGAATAATCTGCGTATTAATTAAAAGGGGGTGTTTTGATCAGCAAATTGACGATATTTCCCACTCAGTTTTGATATCGTGCTATCTAATAGTTAAAAGATATTTCAAATGTTCTACCACTTTAATTTGGCACACTTTATATACGACTTCTGAAAGATCTTAAGTTCTAAGGACTTAGTTAAAATGAAACATTTATCGATAGATAGCTGTAGTTTTATCTTTCCAATTTATTTTATAAATGTAACGAAAAAATCGCAAAACGTTTTTGATAAAATTCGCAAAGATTTTCGAGAATTAAGTCATTATCGAGCGAATTTGACAATATTTAAAATTATGTAAATTTCGTACGAAATATATAAGAAATATTTATTAATTTAGAAGTACAATTTATAAAAAAAAAATTAATTTTATAAATATACTATTTTTCGTTTTGTTAATTTTTGTAAATTGTGTACGTCTAAATAAGTACTTTTTTAAAATTCTTATATATTGCACATATTTATCCCGAGAAAATGGGGGACGGAACGCAATTCGCGTGCTTCACGTTTAGTGTACACACGAGAGATTTGCTTTAGTTTCACTTATTACGGCATCCTATAAGGAGAAGAAGCGTTTTGCGTGGAATGTATTTTCGTATTCGATCACGACAGTGCGAAGAAAGTTTCGAAAAATAATTACGCGATTTCTTTTGGCGGGTATATCTTACACATCCCCGACATCTGGAAGATCTGAATTCTCAAATTTCCGAAGAAATCTCAAAAATTCAGCGACCAATGCTCGAAAAAGTGTTCGAAAATGTTTTGTCGCAACACGACGGTCATCCGAACGATATCTTGTTCCACAATTCTCGATTTTCTATTTTTAAATAAGATTTCATTGAAAAATTTTGTTCGAGTAGTTTTTCAGTTATTCAAAAAATAACAAAACCGTCCGTCTTCTCTGGGTCACCGGATGCTTTTAATCTCGACGTTGAACGGGATATAGGCGGGAACAATTTTCCAGTTGATCGGTCTTAATAGTCTATCGCTCGTATAATAATTTTCATATACGTTATTTTTTTTTTCACGAAATAATAATCGAACTGGCATTCTTCCGCAATTTATCTTGTGAATAAAATAAAAAAAGATTCCATTACAATCGTCAGCCTTGGATGAGTTTACCTTCCAAAGGAGAAGTCGAAATTTTCGTCACGAATTACTTTCATACATATATATATATATCGACTCCTTAATCTTTGAAAACAGATTGATACACACACAAACGCGCACTAACCAAACGTCGGCATTAACGAAGCTCGTACGTGTCTGTGCGCATCGAAGCAGATTGTTTCGACGGGTTCGTTTTTAAAAAATGGCGTGATGTTGATATATCGGAAAAGATTTCTTGAGGACGTAAAATTGATGACGACGAAAACTTTAACGATATAAAAGGATTTTCGTTAGACGCTTTCAGGTTGTCTATTTTTCCAGTTATACAGAAGATCTAACTTTACTATTTTTATTTTACTTTACTATTTTTATTTTATTTTTTTTATTAAATTTTTTTCTTCGTTAATCGGGGAATGCGTTCCACCTTTATAAGGGATTTTCTCTTTGTTAGTTTATACGTTTCATTTCATTTTGTCATCCCCAACAACGACAACGGCCTATCTATCTAGGAGACGGACATAGTTTTGTATTCAGAGGTACGACCTTTTCATCGATAGAATCGTCTCAATTTCGTTTTTTTTCCTTTTAAGTTCGGTCTAAGACTTACCGAGAACCTAAAAGGATGAACGATTCCAAAGGTTGAAGATATATATATATATATACACATATCGTTTACATCTTAATCCGTACCTGAAAGCTCGAGGAATAGACTATTTCCGTTTTCAATCTCCATTCCTTTCAAACCGCCCCACAGCGAAATCTCGGATAATATCTGGACTAGATCCATTTTTCAATCAAAAGTTTTTATCTCTAATATCGCAGTACGGAGGATAAGGTCTTTCGTTTAGAAGCTTCTTATATCTTACACTATAACGCACATAACATACATATATAACGAGCGGAATATTGGAGAATTTTCTCGTACCCACTATCGACTTAGTATAGATGGAGCGGTGTAGCGTATAGCGCCGCGTTCGTGTAGGTTGTAAATACTTATCGGAATCGCCGGATTAAAGTTCGAAGTACCGCCTATAAATAAACGATTTAATAATATAACCTCTACCGTCGAGATAATTAGATTCTGTACTGTGCAACAATTTTACATTTTTGTCCCGGGGTTTGTAAAAAAATAACATTTTTCGAAATTTAATATAAGTAATTTTAGCATCACGTCTAGGTGTGTTTATTATCACCGGTGACTAAACATTTATATAAAAAAAAATCTGTACCCCGAAACGCAGGAATGAAGTGTAACTTAAAGACATTTACGCTAAAAGACACTCATTTAATAAACTCACGATTTCGTACAAACTAAACGAGCGCACCGTTATGCTTAATCCACATCGCACGTACATCCTTTGTGCAGCGAAGATTTCAACGAAATAACGTATAGACACGAGCGCACGCGCAAGAGAAAGAATACGACATACTATCTAGATTTATACTAATCTATACGACATTATATAAACTATAATGCCGGTGATTTGCGAATATTTTCATTATAATCACTGCATTCGGCTATTTTTATCGCACGTAAACAGAACATTTATTTTTCTAAATTTCTATCTGTCTGTCGGTCTGTTCCTAATTAACTTGAAAACTATTAAAGCAATAATGGCGAAATTCGCACAACTTATAGCCTACATAATCGGATTCGTTTTAAGCTTTGTTTCGCATTGATTAGGGCAAAACTTATAATAATTTAAAGTTTTCAAAAGTATTAAACAGGTATACAAATCGTTTCAAATTAATACGTTTTCCATAAACGTTGTGCAACACACGACCTCCACTAACCAAACATAATATATATATATATATATATATATATATATACTGTTCTGGATTTTTTTGTTTTTGCGTAGTAAAAGAAACAGCGATATTGTATTTAAAAAAATAATTACACAGTCCATGCCGTGGTGAACTTGTAGTATATGTATATATATATATTTCATCGTCGTATTGTTCGTTGCCGAACATAGTGACTAGCCATTGTACGTGTACTTATGTATAAGAATGAACTAGTATTCAAGGCACTATTTATATAGGACGCAGGTATTCGCCCATTTATAGGGAGTTGGGTGCCACTGGCTCTTTTCTGTGATAATTTAGAATTATATAATGATGAAAAACTTTCTGTCGCGTGTTGCTTCCAAACACTCGACCGTCGAGTTGATAGTCGAGCACTTTAGCAATCACACTATCGCGACAATATTATATATAATATTATTTTTCTTGCGCATGCGCGCACGGCTTTTTCAAATCTTCGCTCACTATGTGCCTATGTGTATAGGCCTTTCGTTTTACTAGTATATCATGTTATTCGTATTGTTATTCATGTTGTTTGGTATTGAATATTGAATACTTACTTATAATTTTTTTTTTGTTGCTTCGCATTGAGTGCTACATTTTTACTCGTTTAATAAATTTTTTGTAATCGAATATAGTAGTTTCTGAAAAAAAAAAAAGGAGGTAGTTCATTCAAACAAAATATTTAAATATCGAATTTTTGTTGAAACAAAATGTTCGAGTTTCTAATTTTTGCTTACAAGTTACAAAATTGCTCGACACTTTTATAGAAGTTTCATAAATTACATAAATTTATTTTATCGGAATATTATAAAATACGTTCGATTAATTGTTGAACGTTTAAAATTTACAAAAATTTTCTATGGCGCAATTTAAACGATTAGAGCTAATTTTTAAATCTTTTCCTATTAATATAATTTACGAAGAAAGTCATAGTTGACAAATGCCACAGGTGATTATGATTCGGAAAATTATTCTGACGAAAGTTAGGAAAATATGCGATTCTGATACCGAACGTAATTAAAGTTTTGAAAATACTAATTATTCTAGGAAACGATTACTGTACTTAATCATTCTTATTACTATCATTACTTCTCAATTTCATTCCCATCGTATTACTTCTTCTTTTCTCACAATCTTGTGCTTCAATGGAGACATTACATTAACACCTGTTCTTTCATCCAAATCTGCGTTGTTTACATTAGTGCTGGTACGATGTTTTATATTTAAAAAAACAAAAGCAATTATTGAAATTTAAATTTCATCATGAAAAATCAGCATCGTTTAATAAAATATTGCGTACTCAAAAAATGAAATATTTATTATTTATCGATTATTTTCGCAATTTTAAGTTGTAAATGCAATATCGTTGTGAAGTTAAAAAAAGGTTAAATATACCTCGATTGGTCATCGAATGAGATAACGTCGAATGAATTTTAATAATGTTATCGGATGATTTTTAATTTATGACAAATGTTGCGGAAAAGATGAACAGACTCTCTATAAGAGTAGGCAGAAAAAGAAGCGACGTTAAGGCGCGAAAACGTTGATTCGACGAGAAGTCATCATTTCGAGTGATAATTAATTTGAAGCGCCCTCTACGATGCTGACCTAAACAAATAAAATTAGATGGAAAATTTTGATCGGAAGAAAATCAAAGTATCGCATGGTTGGTTTAGGGAATTATCGTTAAACATCATTTGCAGTCCTGAAGAAAATGAAAATACTTCCTAACGCATTCCTGTAAATTTACAATCTCTCCTGCATAAATGTATATGTGTGTGTCTCATAAAAGAAGGTATAGGTTGGGTAATGTACACTTACGTTGACTCGATATCCGGAAAATGGTGATTTGTATATCCATCGCAAAAAATTGTCTACCCGGCGCTATGATTAGACGTGTAATATTATAAAATACTTATGATCAATTTTGAAATATATTGATATAAATTTTATACGGACCCGGTAGAAAAAAGTTTTATCATAATTAAAAATCACGTGAAGAATATACGAACATCCGCTGTTTTAAGGTAAGAAATTCTAATTCGATATATTAAACCCAACGTGTACACATTACACTCTAAACTCATAATTTCGTACAAATTTCATATAGGAACGCACTGCCCGCCGTACTTAACTTGACATGGCGATGATTCAAATGTTTTCATTCTCAAATCTAAGTCGCACATATACCCTTTGTGCAGCGAAAATTTGGACGAACTATACACAGCGTCAGTATTCACCTGAAAGTATCTTGTCTGTTAAGTATGATTTAAATGGCGTACAATATTTATGTGCTAAGTTTTTATTATGTTAAATCATAAACGTGTACAGCTAGACTTTATCAAACGCTTTTTCTATGTCCGGGAATAGCGCAGTACAATAGTTTCTTTGTTCAAAACTGCTATTGATAACTTGAACTGTTATATGTATTTTAATCCGTCGTACCGTGTTATTTTCTAAACGAAAATTGTAATCACCTTATTCCCTACGAGTACTGGCTTTATTCTTCTTAAAGTAAGTTTTTCAAATAACATCGAAACACTGAGTACGATACTTATAGTTATGTACGGTGGTAATCTTTTCAGGTTTATGTGTATCATTATTATTAGGAAAATTACCATATTATATGGATTAATAACCGGTACGAATTACTGTTTTGAAAATTAATAATATTACCACATTCCTCGATAAATTTTTCAGCACTTTTAAAAATTATTAAGTCATATCCCACGGATTTTTTTTATACCGTGGTGTTTCTGTGTATATAAGATTTTACTTCCATTTGTAATATCGGTCTTATAGACAAACACATTTGCAATAGTGCTTGTAGGTGTTTTTTTATATACACCTCTTCATCAGTTATCATACTATTGACTCTATAGAAAACATCACATTAGCAAATATTTCAGCTTCTTCCTTGCGTTCTTGTCCATCCACGGTTTCTCATTTTTAGTGGTGATTGTCGAAGTATGTGGTTGAATTTTAATTTTTTTATATTCTTCCATAGCGAATTTGGCGTCCAGTGTATCATATGTTCTTGAAAGGTATTATTCCTCCTGTTTGAAATGAGCTTTCCTTTTGTTTAATTCATTTTTATTGATCGGGTTCCTATCATTGTGCCAGATTCTCCTCCATCGTCTTTTTTCAGCGATCACGTCCTTGAGTACTTTAGGATGGTTAGTAAATGATTTGATATAATTAATCTGGATTTGTAAGTTTTATTAAATAAAATATTAAAGAATTAATAAATGCAATGTGTTAATCGACAATCCATTTGACAATCACGTCATTATCAAGGGAATACAGTAAAAGTTACTTATACGTGTTTGTCGAAAAGTTTTGCATTAAATAAAAAAAAAATTATACGGATAATTTTGTTTTTATTTTGTTTTATAATATATATGGTCAACATCATTATATTTTGATTACCGAACATCGTGACTAGTACATTGTAAACTATTTCTACCTACAAAATTGGCCAGTATCCAGCGCGTTGATTATATACAGTGCAAATATACACACATATGATGTTTCGTGGAATGAGTTGGCCTTGTTCGTTATAATTAAAAGTTGTTAGATCATGAAAACTGTATACCGTGAGCTCGGTTTATCATCATATAGCAACAAAAAACTAAAAAAGAAAGTGGCGCGGTATTTAACGGTTTACGCGACAGGTAAATACACACGTGTACATTCATAGTACATCACACACTTAAGTGTGCGTATATGAGCGAGAAAAGTTGTGCGTGTACATCACGCATATTTAGGTTCTTTCAGCAATTCACCCAAAAATGCGTTTTGTACGCGTGTAAAAGTGTACGTGTTGTATAAATGAGTATGCATATATATATATATATATATATATATATATATATATATATATATATATAATGTTGAATATATTGGAGAGTAGTGATTGTATAAATTATAAACCAAACTAAATATAAGACAGTTTAATCATTATTAAGTTTTTTATTTTTCAAGAATTACGTAATTTTCAACCGTACACAATAAACATTACATCTATGTTTATTGTGTACGCTTGAAAATGACGTAATTGTCGAAAAGCTTTGCGCAATAAAAAACTTGATAGTGATTAAACTGTGTTATATTTTGTTTGGTTTATTATATATATATCGTGCTTAATGTATGCGTTTAATCATTCAAATTGAATAAAATACCTTGTAATTAAGTTATTTTTAAAAATATTCGGTAGTATTTATTTACAGCGAATAATAGTAATAGCCGTTAAAGTTCTCATTTTCAAATTTATAACATCAAAAATATTTGTAAAAAAAAACTTCAAATCACTTCCGATCAACTTAATCTTGAATTTTCAGTAGAAAAATCAGCTCCGATGGTAATTAGCGAGAGAAATATTTCTCAATTTTGTAGCCGTTTTGGGACTACTGAATTAATTTATAATCGGCCTATTTCTACTGTAAAATCGGTAAAATATCTTGTAATAATCCTGGACGATGAAAAGTTTAATCAACACGTTAAATATCTTCTTAATAAAGTTAATAAGAGATTTTTTACGCTCCTCAAAATTCAACCTAACATCGTTGGAATTAAGTATAAAGGACGAATCATAAAGGAGCGATTGAACCTTTGTGTAATTATCAAGTATTTTCGTTATTAAACTTAATTAAGTTTAAAAAAAAATTAGCCCAGCAAAGGAAACTCCAGCTTAGGCTGTTATTTCAACTGTGTCTGCACGACTTTTTACAGAGATCTTCCCTACTGACTTAACAAGACGGTTTTGATCTAAGAAATAAATACTTTTATTCGTAAATCGATTGCAATTTAACGTGAAAGATTCTTTATATTCTCATTTCGGTTACGAGTTAAATTATAATTTATTTAAAAGAATTCTTTACTGAGAGCATTAATGTAGTAATATTACGAACAAATCGGAATAGATGGATTAATGGTTTGCAATATTGAAATTTAGGATTAAAGATGATTCGGGATGTAAATTTCTTTACCATGCGAGTAATTTCGGAGTGTATTTTAAGCGTTTTGTCATAACTCTTGTCCGTATTGTAGTTCTGACGGTGACATTTTTTCTCATTGAATGTTCGTATGCTGCAATAAGTAAATTTTCGGGTTCGCTGGTAAATAATTTTATATGTAATTTAATAATTGCGTAGCATTACGGATAACGTTGAGTTATTTTTAATATGTTAATATCGTTACGCGTTATAGATAAATAATTTCAAGTGTACTTGTCGCGACTAGACTTTTGTATCATCGCATAATAAACGTATAAACACACATGTATGTATTTGTGCGCTTGTTCGAATATAAGTTTATTACTTGTGCACGTTGTTAAAATCGTTCGCTGTCTTGAAGGAAGTATGTAATAACCTCTAAAAAATACGTAAATAAATGAATAATAAAAAACCAGTATTTTTTCGAAAGGCAGCAGAAATCTCGGCGTTTGATCCATTATGGCGGATTAAAAAAAAAAATGGCACCACGGTTCTGTTTTTTTCACTCTGAAGGGAGAAAGATGAAGCCTGAAACGTACCGTAAACAAAGTGAAAGTACCCGAGGTTTGACAAATTAACACGAAGCAACATCCATCGGAGTAATTTCGAAGATTAGGCGGACGACGACGTCTGGAAAAAGAAATTCGGAATTATTTAAAAGTTTGCAAAAAACAAAAAGGAAAGCTCGAAAAGAAAATACACTACCAAACTTTCGTCGACTTTTCTCTGCGTAGTGAACTTTTCACCATTTATTATTATTATTATTATTGTTAATAGAAGAGTGCGACGTTTTTTTTACTACACTAATTCCTCTAGCGACTGAGTCAAATATACAGAAACGCATACACATGCACATAGACACGGATGATATACAGCGTTTATATTCGTGTATGTTATATATATAGAACATCCCCAAATGAATACACCATATATTCTATATTTAATACCTAGTGGCGAGTTATATATATATATATATATATATATATATATATATATATATATATATATATATATATATATATAATACATATACATATTTTCGTTTATGTTCGCGCGTATAAATAAACGTTCGTACGTACGTAGTTAAATGCGTAATTACCGAAACGTGCCTTTTAGACCGATATCAAACTTTTAATACACTTGGGGTAGTGACTTTTTCTTTTTTCCAATTAATTCTAACGGGGCCTTCCCGGTAGATAGCGGTTGGACCAACTTTTCTCCCCGGCTTTGTATTAATTTTTTCAAATTTTTGTAGCTGATTTTACTCTGGGGATCGACCTCGGTGTTATTACGCTAGAACCTTTTAATTTCGGTTTAATTACAGAAAAATCGACTGGGACTATTGTATAAGGACATATATATATATATATATATATATATATATATATATATATATATATATATATATATATATATAAGACCATTTTCGTTGTAAATAAATCCGGTACGTAATTGTTATCGTAATTTGTTAAACTGTTTAGTTTTAAGAATTTTCTTCGAAATTTAATACCTATCTTAATAAAGTTCTACAAATTTGTCGATATATGTACACGGTGCGTCTCATAAGTTCTGGGACTGGTGCTCCTAACCCCATAGAAAAATACAACAATTTTTTCAACACGATTTTTATTCGAAGTAGTCTCCCTTAGATTTAATACAACTAATACTTTCAACTTGTTTAAGCCCTTAGAAAACGCCTCGTTAGTTTCAGTCTTCCCGACCGAGGACTGTCTTATCAAGCAACATTATAATCTTTATTGACGATTTATACATTACGAATGGGCAATAACAATTGCTCGATACGATAATGGCGTGGTCTACATATTTTCACGAGACTACGCTATACATCCTGGAACATGTTAAAAAGAAAAACATGCCCGCTTTTTATTTATTCGCTTTTTTCTTTCGCTGATAACTCGTACGAGTTTTATAAAAGTAAGTAGATATACCAGCGGAGCTCCACAGACAAAGTAGTTGTATTTATTTTCTGTTGTAGGATATTTTACAGAACCTCAAAAAGAACGACTTCGTTTCGGATTATCTCAAATCGTCTTTGTGAAAGAAAAATAGAAAAAGTTACATTAACGAAGCACGAGGTAAATTTACGAATCGCTTAAAATTTGACATTTGGTGGCTTAACAACCTTTATTAAATGCAATTTTGACCGGTAGGTTGGAACTATTTATATGTACTGCCACAAATATGAATTGATTAGAGAACCGTAGATGTCTATCATAAATTAGCGCCGGGATATGAATTTGCAGAACATCCGAACGTGCAGGTGAAATTAATTGCGTGGCGAGTTGGATGTAGAAAAATTACGAAGAAAAATGAAAATGTACTGGCCGAATATGATTTTTAAAAATAATAACAGCATTCTGCGATACATAAAAAAACCCCAGTAAGTGTATAAACCAGGTGTTTGTAACGCAATTACATCGGAGATTTCAAGTTATCAACTAAAAATGGACCCATTTAATCGTTGCGCTCTTGTACCGGGGCAAAAAAATTAATCCCGTACGGTCGTTTCGGGTTTGTTCCATCTGTGGTGTGCCGTTATGTTTAAAGAAAGATAAAAACTGTTTCCAACTGTTTCGTAAAGATATTTCAATTCTTATTAAATTTTGTATTATATTAATTATATATTTTTTTAGTTGGTTACCTTGATTTTGATGTTCTACACATGAATATATACCGATGTGAATAATTGCCAGATCGCATTTTATATATATTAATATAAAGTAGAAAATAGTGGTTACCTACAATAACCACCAATTTTTTCGACATTTAACCGGTTATAAATTATATATATATATATATATATATCGATAATTTCCAACTGATTTGGAAAATAATTTAGTTTAAAAAATTTTACATATTTTCTTTTTCAAACTTACTCGAAGGAGCGGAAAGTTAAAAAACCCCGTATACTTCAAAAGAGTTAATACCGGATTATGGTAAAATATACGAACTGCGCGATATTGATCTAAAAAATTTCAGGCAAATGGAAATGAATATAACCAGAATGTAACATCACGCTGCGCGAAGTCCCCGTTGTGAATTTACGGTAGTCCCCCACTTTTTAACGTTAATGTTTAAAGGAATTAAAACTAGTTTTTATATACAGTTGGCAATTATTCGACATTCTTAATTTAATTTAATTACTTATTTCGATCGACTGTTGTAAGCTTTCTCCTAATTGCTCCATGCTATCCGATCTCTTGTTCAGTCACTTGATGCTAGAGATATTTTACAAAAATGTTAAAGCGAGGAAATAGCAACGATTTAAGAGAATTATTTAACCAGTGTCTAAATGAAAACTCGATACAGCGAACTCGGAATGAAGTTGACGTCATACTCATCAACAACAATATGTACAGACCAGCTTACTGTGTTATTTATAAGGTATAATCATCGATCGAATAATGAAACAGATAGCTAGCCAGTCAACAGCGAGAACAAACAGAATTCGGATTAGGTTGCAGTACGATAAGTGTGCAATATTCAAGCGTAGCGAATATAATCTCGAAATGTATATAACATATATAGTATTTATCGACCATCAAAATGCAGTTGACGCTGTAGAAATCTGTCCTAAAGACCTTTAGAATACGGTGTAGACCCGGATGCGTCAGAATGATCGATGTCGCGTCTGAAATTAGCGGCTCAAAAGCGAAACACACGGATATCCGAACACGCAAAAGTTTTTTTTATTTTTTTAAATTTATTTAAAGCGGCGCCATGTACTGCTACTGTGGCCAGAGACACGGCTTGTGATATTTATATTAGGGGAAAGAGTTTAGTACGTTTCAGAAATTGGAAGGTGTGATCGATCGTGTTAGGATTATCAGAAATAGTGGATGAGAATGAAGAAGGTCGTCGGCTTCAGACTATCATGCACGACATTAGATAAATTAAACTATCTTCACACAAAGATACAGAATAGCTTTTCTCGACGCATTAACATGTTAGCAGTTTTTTTCGATATTACCGTAGGAACGCAAAAGTAATAGACTAGTGCGAGTAAAGTACCTGAAGTGAAACCGAGCAGGAGGCTACAAGAACAGACGATAGATTGACAAAAACGGATTGTGGACGCCTAGAAACGGCATGGAAGTATTAGTAGGTTCTGTGCTTTAGAGACGCGCGTAAAATTATATACTATAAATATCGGTTTTCAATTTTTTCCCTCGATTGCTACACAGTTAACTATAACGGATCCAGGATTTAATTTCGTTACTTTCGCAATTTTGCTGTAAAAAAAAAATCTGCTTAATCTTATTCGAATAATCATTTACAGATTATTCCGGTTAATATTTAGCGTATTCACGGCATCGTTTTCATTCCTCCATTGCGTATAAGTCGATATGATTTGGAATTTGACGAATATCAAGGATAATCGTTTTGTACCCGAAAAACCGAGTACATATTTAAAATTTACCAGGGATATATTTACGGATATACCCATTTTTACGATGTAAGCCGTGTTCTTCGAATGTCCTTCTTTAACAACATTACGCTCTGAACTGTATCTCAAATTACTACTGCACCCGTCTCGTAATGGTCCTCCTTATAATTGTCCCTTCTGCATATTGAGAATCCACATCTGTTCATAGCGATTTTTCTAGAGAAGTTTGTAAAAATTTATTACGGTATCACGTTGGGTAAGCTGTAAAGGCATTCCCATAAAAAAAAAAAAAATGAAAAAAATAATAAAAAAAACAACGATGTAAGCTTTAAAAGAGAAATTTGATCAGGTGAAAAAAAAATGGTTTTATTTTTATTTATTTTCGGATGCTAACCAGTCTTCCGCCTAATGACCAGTATTAAATCCAATTATAAATTAGTACAACAACAACCGAATAACTAACCGGTTATTTTAAATAAAGAATAATATTTATCGATTTATAAGAACAGGTTTTACGACATCATATATGAAATATGTACGGGTATTGTGAGAATATATATTCTTCTCATAAATATTTCATATTATAAAGGTCGGACAACATTATATCCTGTTTTCACGTACCCAGGCACACACACATATGTATATATATATATAGTGTGTGTGTGTTTGGTATGCTTTAATATATAACAGGTTTACCAGACGTCATTTATTATTTGCACATTGTGTGTTACGTTCGAAATGTGTATGTTTGTTGACGTACGTTCCATATTCCGCGAAAGTATACGATAGCTATGATCGAATAATAACAAACGACTAATTCGATTTTTCAGGAAAAGTTACTAATTCGATTTTTTAAATCTAAATGCGACTAATTATTCGGTTTTAATTCTTTTTTATAGGTTTTCTTCCGGAGGAATATACGCGACCATAGATATAACGTTAAAAAGTACGAATAAATCGATTACTTAACTATTACTTCCGACTGTTTTAAAGACTAAAACGAATAATAAGTCAATAAACAATATTCTAATTTGAAAAAACGCTTGAAAATAAATAAGAAAGTGGAGTTACAACCGAAAAATGTGGATAAAATATTATTTAATTTATAAGTTTTTCGTTATTTTATTTCATTAATATTGTATAAATAATTATACATTATTTAATTCATCTTCAGTTTTGTCAGCGATTAAACTGTTCTTCTATGATATCCTATTATTTTTTTGTCCGATAATAGTTATAATAAATATATTACGCATACGTGCTAAAATGGTTTCCCTTAAAACTTTCCAATAATATAGAATTATCAAATTAAATCGAGCTTTATTTTTACTTCCTTATGTATAATAACATGCTGCAAATGTAACGCGCGAGTAGCAACATAAACGATAGAATTATTTTCTTAAATATACCGTGTTTATTAAGAGAAAAATAAATTAAGCTTATAAAATAATTAGGTGACTGTTGATAAAAAATTAAAAATAATAAATATGTTATGAATGTTGCATAAAATCTAATGTAATTTAGGATACAGGTGTACGTGCGTATGTAATATTAAGCTAACTCTGGCATTTTCAAATGCATACACACACACAATAAAAATCGGCGTTACTAATTAGTCGATAATAAGAATTAGTCGATTTATGGCCATGATTAATCGTTATAAAATATTTGTTCCTATATATTCGTTTTGATGCGCGAACGTGAAATACAGACGCGGCGAACGCGGGTACGCTTACGCGATTTTCCTTACTACGTGAAAATCGATAACGTAATTAGACTGAAAGGAACGAATAATTGTTACTATATCGTTACCCGCGATGAACTATATACTTAAAAATCGTTATAAAATATTCGTTCCGATATATTCGTTTTGGTGCGCGTACGTGAAAACGTATGAAATACACACGCGGCGAACGCTTACGCGATTTTCGTTACTGCGTGAAAATCGATAACGTAATTAGACCTGCAGGAACGAATAGTCGTTACATCGTTACCGGCGATTACTTCGGTCTAGTTCGCTTTAGAGTTTTGTTATCATCGCAGCTGTCGGTCGAATGTAATTACTTCGCGACTTGTTTCCTCCTTTCCGCTCCTAAACGACTGTTATTATTGTTATTCTGGTTTACGTCATCTAAATTCAGTTTCACCTAAGGAGCGTTATTACCTCGTCAAATCGATTCGCGTTCGATAATTATCGCGTTTAATCGTTTTCATTTTTATTTTCTTTTCTTTTTGGACGCTTAATTTATTTCGGAATTTTTATAATAAACGAAAATCATGACGAACGTAATTTCCCGAACATTACTTTTATTTACATATTATTGCGCGACATTTACTACGTTAATATCAGGAGATCCCATCGGTAGTAGGAGTGGTACTAATAATTTTAAACTGTTAGTAATACACGCGAACGATATGCATTCGCGATTTTTAGAAACGGACGTCAGCGGTTCGGTTTGTTCTAAAGAACACGTCAATCAAAATCAATGCTACGGCGGATTTGCTCGAATGAAACGAGCCGTGCAAGATGCGAGACAGGAAGCCGAACATAAGAACGTTAGTTCGATATTTTTATACGCCGGCGATACGTTCCAAGGGAGCGTATTTTATTCGATTTTAAAATGGAAAGTAGTAGCCGACTTAATCGATACGTTGGGCATAGACGTAATGGTGAGTTGATATTAAATCTGGAATATGTTCGTGATTTGCGAATATTTTCATTATAATCACTGTGTTTGGCTATTTTTATCACACATAAACAGAAAATCTATTTGTTCAAATTTTTGTCTGTCTGTTCCGATTTAATTCGAAAACTGTTAAAGAAATAATGATGAATTTCGCACAACTTATAAGCCTATTTTATCAGATTCGTTCTAAGCTTTCATTGATATCGCAATTAGGACAGAAATTACAATAATTTAAAGTTCTAAATACGTAATATATACGTGTATATATACCAATATAGTTGTGTTAGGGGCGTAGCCTTACGTACATTATAGTAATATAGTTGATAGTTGAGTTGAGGCGTGGCCGAAATAACAGACGGATATATATATATGTGTACGTATACTATAATAATATAGTTGCTTTGGGGCGTGGTCGAAATAACGGACGGATATATATATATATATATATATATATATATATATATATATATATATATATATATACGTAATATATACGTATACTATACTAATATGTAAACCTGTTAAAAGAAAGATACAGTGACATTGTACTTAAAAAATAATTACATACGGGAAGCCGTGGGAAACTTCTAGTCTACATATATATTATTTGAATGTTCTTCAATATTTAGACAGGTGTAACATACTGGATGGCGCAATATGTTTAAAAATTATATATGTAAAAGCGGATGCATTTATATCTGTGTGTGTGTGTGTGTGTGTGTATATATAAACACATATATCTATATAGATATAACGTAAGTAATGTTCTATCGACTAAAAATTCGCTAATGAAACGCAGCCTACTCGAAAATTGATGTAAGACAGATCGAACGACGAATCCTGAATATTAGCCGATCGGGAATGATTTAGCATTGCCTCAATTAAGTTTTCTTACATTCGTAGTAAGCTAAGACTTATTTACCGACAAATTGGAAAGATAGCCGAGCTGACCTACAGTAGTCTCTATCAAAAAAAATTCTTGTATTTTTGGGGTGATTATAAATTTGCTATAGTGAGTCGAACGCGAAGTGGAAGCGATACGTCACAAGTCCCTTCATATATATATACACGCACACACATACATATACATATATACGTGTATCACCATCAAAATAATCGGTAACTCAGTGATTGAGTATCGTGACCTCTATTTTAACGCATTTGATATAATTTTTTTCATCTGACTCTATTTCGGCTTTCCGCTATAGCTTGAATTCTTGTTAATCCAGTACGATTCGTGACAGTATCTATCCACCGAGTCGAAGGTCTTCCTTTCCACCTTTTCCCTTCTATCTGCCAATTACTACGGCTTTTACTAAGCTGTTCTCATTTCTTCGCATATGTTCATAATATTTTAAGATTTTCTATTTGCATAAAGTGTGAAGGCAATGTTCCAACTTTAGCTCTTTCAGAATTGAGACATTTTTCTTCTTTGCCGTCCATGTTTCGGCATTCTGCGCCATATCCATATCTCGAAGGCATCAATTCCCTGTTATGTCAATATTAAAGTGTTGACAAGCCTTATTTTTGTCGAACTAGTAATGGAATTGTCTTTCCAAATGATCCAAGGTATGTATATGCACTCAAATTCAGTTGGTAAATTATATGAAAAGATCATTAACGTAAAATAGTCCAACATTATTTATTATAGCGATAAACGACTTCACAACATCTGTACTTGCGTCTATACGTTCTACTTTGTTCGCAGATGATTTTACAATCAGTATCGGTTGTAAAAATCTACAATCAGGTGCTCGGAGATTACAAAATGCAATCAATAAAGCGTACGAGTGGACAACACAAAACGGTTTAGAATTCTCGGTATCAAAAACCAAATGCATCCACTTCTGCAAATTAACGAGCTGTGATAAAACCCTAGTCCTTACACTAAATAATATGTCAATCCCTCGGACAAAATCAATCAGATATCTCGGCCTAACATTCGACGACAGACACACTCTCCTGGAGGCAACACATAAACGAATTAAAACAATCGTCCCTAAAGAAATTAAATTTAATGAAAAAACTATCTAACAGCTCTTTTGGAGCCGACAGAGCCGTCTTACTCAAAATTTATCGAACAATAATACGTTCCTGCTTAGATTAATGGAACGACAAAATCATCGATTCTGCGTACTTTCGATCCGATTCATCATTCAGATATTCGATTGGCTCTTGGAGCTCTTCGCACTAGTCCAACAATTAGTCTATTAATTGAAGCCAATGAATGGTCGCTAAAATTTTGTTGAGGTACTTAATGATGAAGCTTGATACGTATACCAAAAACAGATTACATACAACAAACATACAAAAAACAAAAATGTTACGTCATCTCCCGCACTCAACAGGATTATTTCAAACTCATATTACAAATATCAAGAAGAAACCTCAACCTTTCAGAACAAATAGATCATCGCATAATACCATCGCTACCACCGAACAAAAGAACAAATTTAAAGATCGACGTATCATTGGCTTTATACAACAAAAATATGATGTCAAAACAAAGAGCCTATGACAGACTAATGACATCATTTAATTCATATGAAAAATTCTATACAGATGCATCAAAGACAACTCAAGCTACGGGTTGTTCCGTCATCGTTTTACCAACCAAATTCTCAGTGCTATCCGCTGAACTAATGACAATCAATCTATCGATTTGGCTAGAGACTTACGCTTACAAAAAATAATTATTTTTACCGACGCACTTTACAAAGTATTAATCTCGATCTCTCAAAATCTTACCACCCGATATCCCGAGATATTCACCTGTCAGCTAACCAACACATCATATGCTGGACCCCTTCACACTTCAACATAAAGCGAAAGAAGCGGCAGAGATGTTTCCAGTGCCAAAAATTTAAATCAGAATACAAGACGAAATACATAATATCAAAAACCAATTTCATGAGGCATGGAACTTACGCTGGAAGCGTATTCCCATAACCAACAAACTCCGAAACGACAAGTTGAACACAGCTCTATGGAGAACAATTATCCCATCACGACGTGATGATGTTGTACTAACTCGGCTCAGAATTGGACATACTGCATTAACTCATACTGAAAATCAACCGATATGCCGCTACTGCGGACGGGAGTCTCTAACAGTCGAACACATGCTAACAAAGTGTAGGCCACTTCAGAAACACCATTATTTCAATTCACACGGCAGTCTCTGATAATCCTGCGGAACTTGAAAAAACCATTCAGTTTTTAAAAG
Source organism: Coronaproctus castanopsis (assembly GCA_032883995.1). Taxonomy (NCBI): domain Eukaryota; kingdom Metazoa; phylum Arthropoda; class Insecta; order Hemiptera; family Monophlebidae; genus Coronaproctus; species Coronaproctus castanopsis. The sequence goes on from CM065053.1 coordinate 72,934,059, forward strand.
TAACAAATATATATCCGTTCATTTAATTAAAATAGCTTCGGTGCCTGTAACCAAGTTGTGGTGCACGGCACAAAAAAAAAAGATTTTACATGCTCCTTAAAATTCAGCCAAATTTAGGTGGAGTTAAATATAAAGGAAGTGTTATTATTTACAAACGTGTAATAGAATCAATGTTTAATTATTGTTCAAGCATATATGTACATAAACTAAATTAAAATATGTTCAATAAAATCCTGGCTAAGCAAAGGAAACTTCTGTTTAGTGTTGGTCCGTTATATAGAACTGTGTCCACTATGGCAGCTCCAGTTATTACTGGGATCCTTCCTGCTGACCTTAGTCTTTTTAAATTAGCTTTAATTTCTGAGTTTAAAATGTTTAAAATATATAACGATAAACTTAAATCAGTTAAAACTAACGTATTAGAATCTTTTATATATCAATTTAGTATCGAGTTAAATTATAATATATTTAATAGCGAGAATTCTTTTATTAAGGAAATCAACGTAATTATATTTGATTTATGACAAAAAATATGGAGCAATAGTTTGCTAACAACTTTTGAGTTGTTTAATAGCATAGAAAATAGATTCAACGTCATAGACAAGCTAGAGATAAATTTCTATTCTAGTCAAGTGCTGTCTGGACACGGCAATTTCGGTTCGTATTGTTAATATAAGATCGTCAGACATTTGTTTATTTTACGGTTCCGGCATATATTCGGTTGAACATTTTCTATTTGAATTTTATCGAAGATATTTGTAGAATTAGCAGTTTTTGTGGCACGCTTGTGAATGATCAAATAGTAATCAATAACTCGGTAGGTTTAAATATTCATAATGTTAAGTCGTTTAATCGTTATGTCAATATCGCTTTGCATAGATGTATAAGTTAGTATAAGTTAAATAATGCTGTGACTAAACTAATGTATCGCAGCTAAATAACAAATATACAATATTAGGCGTATCTATATTGTCCATTAGTTAACAATCCAATTGATTATCATAAGTTAATTTTTAAAATATCAGCTTTATATATATACAAGAATAAGTAGGTAAATATCTATTATAAATTATTCACAGCTTATCTAACAGAAGCAAAATGCATCGTTAATTTTGCACTTACTATTTCTATATGCCGTATAGTGGTTTTTTCCTGAGAATTATTGTCCTTATTTATTACCATAATTATTTTACTTGCGTGTTATACCAGTGCAATTGTTCCATAGTTCTCACATTTTTTGCTCGAACCTTTCTTGTATATGTATACGTACGTATATATATATATATATATATATATATATATATATATATATATATATATATATATATTTATACGTATATGCACATATTTATATACATATTCGTATTGATAGCCGTAAAATTTACCGATAATATCCTTCCATTTTTCATATTTACATATGTATATAAATATATACATATACGTATTTATTAATTGCATATATATATATATATGCATATGTGCATGTTTATGTGTGTATATATGTATATATGGTTCCAGGCGACTAAAAACTATCTATACGAAGGATAAACATAGACGTGTAAATCATAATCTACAATAAACTTCTGATCAATTAATCTTAGTAACTATATAGTATAAATTTTGCTTTGTAAATTTATCTTTGTCGTAATCATCGTATATATTAAATTATTATTTTAAGTATACCCGTTTTACAGGATTTAATGGTATTTTTTCCTGTTCATTTTCATTATATATTTTAATAAAAAATAACAATGATAAATATAGTAATATAGCAGTTTACTTTGATAAGGTATTTTTAACGGTACACAGTTATCATTATCGTTATTATTTTATGCAAATATTTCTATGCAAATATTACTATACATATATACCATTATTTTGTTTGTATATATATATATATATATTTATATATATATATATATATATGCCCTGCGGGGCACATGTTGTTGTAACTAGAGTCACCTTCTCTAGTAAGTAGTCATATTTAAAATAATCAATAAAAATACTATTAAAATAACAGTCGATAGCATTGAAAATTATAGGTCTACAATAAAAATGTTGGATTCCCTTCAGGCTGAATATCACACGTATCAGGTAAAACAGGAAAGAGCATATCGAGTTGTGTTAAAAAACATTCATCCATCTGTTGACAAGGATGATATCAAATTAGCGCTGGCTGATGAAGGTCACGTCGTTAGGGACTTATTTAATATTCAAGATAGAAAAACGAAGAGCCATTGCCTCTTTTCTTTATAGAGCCAAACGAAAATAATAATACTATATTCCAATTGCGGTCATTGTTAAATATGAAAATAACAGTGGAAACACCGCATAAACGAGGTCTTGTACAATGTGTACGTTGTCAACAGTATGGCCACTCTCGTAACTTCTGTAAAAAAACGCCAAGATGTGTCAAATGTGGGAAACAACATTTAACAGCCAACTGTACTAAAGACAGGGAAACTGTTCCCACCGGCTCTTTATGCAGTGGCAGTCACCCTGCAAATTATAAAGGTTGTGCTGTATACTTGGAAATATGTAAAAGAAAACATCAACAATTAAATAACCAGGTTAAAGCAGGTCATAATAATAAAAATCTTGGCATTATGCAGCAAAATATACCTGTTGATTTTCCTGCACTTACAAACAAAATAAGAGATACCATGAGTGGTCACACTGAGACACCAGTTGCACAACAACAAACGTTCGAATTAACCACTTCGAGCACGTCTTACGCTAAAGCAGTAAGTAGTGGTCGAAGGGAAAATCGTGAACAAAATCATTTTACGAATGTTACAGCAAATAATGAAAGTAACATTAAAGTCAGTTCTGGATGTGACCTCCTATCAGCGTTACAGCAGTCATTCATGCGCTTAGAAAATATGTTTACTACACCCTTTAATCGCATGGAGATTACGTTCAACCGGTTGATGGATGTACTCACAGCTCTCATGCCGAAATTAATTTTAAAATGAGTTCAATACGAATAGCTACGTGGAATATAAACGGGTTGAAAAAACATGAATCCGAGCTTGAAATGTTTACTCTTAGTCAAAAATTAGATGTAGTGCTAATTTCAGATATACACTTTACGTCAACAAATTATTATTCCTCGAGGAATTACAATTTTTATCGCACCCGAGAGGTAAACCTCGTGGAGGCACAGCAATTCTAATACGTAGTAATATAAAACACTATGAATTCAGCCGTCTTCAATTACCTCACCTCCAAGCAATAATTATAAAATTAATTAATAAGACAGGTAAAAACTTAACAATGTCACACGTATATTGTCCACCCAGATATAAAATTGTACAAGCCCAATTTCATGATTTTTTCAATTCATTAAGCAATAAATTCATCTTAGGTGGAGATTATAATGCTAAGCACACATTCTTTGGCTCTAGATTAACAACGTCAAAAGGACGGGAATTATTTCAGTGTGTATCAAAGTCAAAATTGACCGTGTTTTCTAGTGGTCATCCTACATGTTGGCCATCAGACAGAAATAAAATACCGGATTTACTTGATTTCTTCATTTGTAAGGGTATTAATACTTTATATACTAATGTTTTTTTTTTTTTTAGTATATTTGATAGAAATACAACTTTATATTATGAAACTTAAAGTGACAATCCAATTAAGTTTAATGCCACTCTAAATTCCATTTACAATCTTAACTTACATTTTTAATTCGATATAATACTATTATCATCTAAAATGAATAGTAAAAATAACAATATAAGAACATTAAATCTTAGTATATTAAATTATAATTTTTTCTCTAATGTTGAAACATCATTTGACTCTTCATCGGATCGCTCTCCTATAATACTAGAAATAAGTCAGTTAGTAATAATTAAGAAAACAAACTTTAAATTTTACAACAATAAAACTGACTGGTACTCTTACACATGCTGGATTGAAGAGAATCTTGATCTCAAACTACCATTAAAAACAGGCGACGACGTTGATGAAGCGATTCAATATTTTAAACATACATTGCAAAAAGCGGCATGGTTAAGTACTTCAAAGGAGACTGCAACTCGCGATATTAACTACCCACGCATTATTAGAGAAAAAATCAATGCCAAAAGAAAAATTAGAAAACTGTGGCAGATATCAAGGCACCCGGCTCACAAAAGCGATCTTAATAAAATAAACAAAGAATTAAGCGCATTACTGAAAATACATAAAAATGACACTTTAAGATCAATTCTTTCCAACATGGGCACTAAAAATGACGATCATTCATTGTGGAAGGCCACTAAAGCTCTTACAGGCCACAGAAAGTGATTCCACCACTGCGGAAACATAATGGCGAATGGGCACGATCTTAAAAAGGCGGAAGTTTTTGGGTCACACCTAAAGGATGTGTTTAAACCACATCCACCCGATAACGGATCGGAGTTAATCTATAATCAAATTGAGTTCGACTTAGCTGGCCCCTTCCAAATGTCTCTTCCAATAAAACCTTTTTCTCAGTCCCAGATTAAGAGAGTGATTGTGGGTAATTTATCAATGCACACAGCTCCAGGGTACGATCTAATCACTGGAAAGATGCTTAAATTCCTACCGAGAAAGGGCAGAGTACTATTAACCACAATATTCAACGCTATCATACGGTTGGCTTACTATCCCTCACATTAACCACAGTATTCAACGCTATCATACGTTTGGCTTACTATCCCTCACAATGGAAAATCGCTCAGGTAACCATGATAGCAAAACCAGGTAAACCTACTAGTGATCCTTCATCATATCGACCTATTAGTCTTGTACCGATAGTATCGATATATCAACATTTTATCCTGTCAATGCTGGAGTTCCACAGGATCTGTTTTGGGGCCAATCCTTTTTCTCATATATATGTCCGACCTTCCCGTAAATACAGATGGCGGCATTAGCCGTATTCGCGGGAGATAATGATCCGGTGGCGGCGTCGAAAAAATTACAGCGCGGTCTAAACGACTTGAACATCTGGGCACGACAATGGAGGGTTAAAATTAACCCAACCAAGTCAGTACATGTTACATTTAAAACTAGGCGGAACACATGCCCTCCTGTTGATCTTAATGGTAGGATCCCAGGATCCCACAGGAAAATAAAGTCCGATACCTGGGTATGTGGCTTGATCGCTGCTTGACCTGGAAGGAACACATCGGAATCAAAGTTAAAGAGATAAAACTTAAACTACGGAACATGTACTGACTCCTGGGCAAAACTTCCGAATTACGTCTAAAATCGAAATTATTGCTCTACAGAGCAGTTATTAAGCCGGTGTGGACATATGGCATATCACTCTGGGGGACAGCATCAATATCGAATATCAAAATGATGCAGCGATCCCAATCAAAAATACTAAGATTAATAGCCGGTGCACCCTAGTATATACGAAATGAAAATTTGCATAAAGACTTAAAAATACCAAAAGTGCACGAAGTAGTTCGTGATTGCAGTAGAGATTACTTGCACAGGTTAGAGGGTCACTCTAACCAGCTGGCGGTAGATTTATTAAATCATGCCAATGAGCCTCGCAGATTGAACTATCGCACACCTCTAGATTTTCCCCACCAGTTTGAATGATTGGAGAGGTAGTTCGAAGAGTCATTGTTGAATGACATCTCCCATCCTATCATAGCTTACATTCCATTTGCTTATTGGCTACATCAGCCAGATTGAAATTTGTATATATATATATATATATATAAACAAAAAAACTCGACCGTGATAAGGTGCTAGTCCCACGGGCGGAGAAACGAAACAACAACCACTTGAGTTCCGTACGTCCACGTCGTGCAGGGTGGTAATTTCCTATTCGGCGGGCTTAGCGCTGATTAGGAAAGCTAAATCGGAACTCACACAACATCGCTGATAGGAAAATGAGGATGGTTCACTTGCCAAAGGTGTTCCTTCTAGTAAATACCGTTAAGCTTTTTGCTGCGTTAACAACTGCAGACTATCAGCAACTCGCTCGTGGCATATGTGCCCCAGTCGGATTGGTGAATTCCAATCTAGAGCAAGTAGGCGAGTATCTAGCGCCTTAAAACCGTGTCCTTTCGTCTAAGGTAGTAAACCCTAACAGAAAATCATGCGGAAGGCAAGGGAAACTACAGCATTAAATCCCCAGGAGCAACTATTATTATGAGTAACACAGATATGGCAAACATTACTGGTTCAGGTTGGGTTATATACACCAGACCCGCAGGAGGATAGAGCAGGCTCCTTAGGTCGTCAACATACGAACCCTTGCAAACATGATAATACCTGGCAATACTAAACAACGAAAAAATGCATTTAACATTGCCATCTGGAAGGTAAGATCATTGTATCAAAAAAAGGAAACTAGCTAATATGGCATTAGAAGCTAAACGACTAAACATGGATATAATGGGAATCAGTGAAACACGATGGCTAGGAAACGGAAGATATAAAGTGGATCAGAACTATGTAATAGTATATTCAGGAAAAGATCTACGTGAAAGCGGCGTTGCTATGTTAATAAAAACACAACTAGCTAGCAAGATAAGCGAAATTATTCCAAAATCCGACAGACTTATGTTGGTACGACTAAATGTCCTAAGCCTATGGTATTAATACAGGTCTATGCTCCCACCGCAACAGTGATGAAGCAACGATTAATAACTTTTATAAGGAACTCGAAGAAATGAAAAGGACAACCAAAAACAATGATATCGTATTAGTCATGGGTGACTTTAATACGAAAGTAGGGGAAGATCATAGAAGTCAGGCTGTGGGTAAATTCGCCTTATGGAAGCAAAACGAACGAGGTGAAATGCTCGTAGATTTTGCCGAAAAAACTAATATGGTGATATGCAACACACAAGCAACATAGAAGAAGGCTATATACATGGATAAGTCCTAACGAAAGGACAAGAAACCAAATTGTTTATATTTTAATTGATAATCGCTTCAAGAACGCAATTAAAAACTGCCATATCTATCCGAGAGTTGATTGTAATACTGACCATAGTTTACTAGTCGCTAAATGTCAAATAACACTGAAGAAATGTAAAAGAAAAATTGTTGAACAGTTACGGTGGCTAGATTACGATAAACTGAAAATAAGTGAATTTCGAGAAAAATTTCAAACAGAATTACATAAATTAGGAGAGGAAACAGCATCTCAAAATGATCTGGATAAAATGCAGAAAACATGTGGACTACATGTAAACAAAAGATGCTAATAGCCGCTAGGAACATAATACCACAAAAAGGAAGAAGGAAACACAAACCGTGGATTACGCAAGAGATTATAAATCAGATAGATAGTAGACGGAAGCTGAAAGATAGAAGAGGCTTAGATTATAAAAAACTGAATAAGAACATTCTGACAAAATTCTTAGAGACAAAGAGCAACTGGTACTGCGAGGAATGCATAGAAAGATCAAAGAAATGATGAAAATACATAAAAAACGGAAAAATAACCTAAACTGCATACGGAACAAATCTGGTCAATATTGAATAACTAATGAAGAAAAAGAAGAAACGTGGTCGAATTATATACAGGATTTGTATACAGATGATACTCGTTCTGAACAAAATCTTAAAACAACGAAAGAGGAAGCGCCAAATATCGAAATGTGGGAATTGGAGAAGGCTATACAGAAAGCCAGAAGGAACAAAGCATCAGGAGATGATCATCTACCGGTTGATTTGATAAAATGTATAATGCAGGATGAGAAAAAACAACTTTTACAGCTTTTTAATAAAATATATAAAGAAGGCACATTGCAAGAAGATTTTAAAAGCGTAAATTTTATACCAATTCCAAAGAAGAGTAACTCGCAAAAATGTTCTGAATATAGAACAATAGCACTAATGAGTCGTTGCTCCTTTCAATAATAAACAGCAGAATAGAACGAAAACTAGATAGCAACCTGAGTGATACACAGTTTGGTTTTGTCCCCAAAAAGGGAACTAGAGATGCAATAGCTTTACTAAAAATAATAATATAAAGAATCTTGAATGCAAACGGAGAAGTCTATGCATGTTTTGTAGATTACGAGAAAGCGTTCGACCGAGTTAAACACGAAAAACTTATAGCGATACTGCGGAAGTATAATATTGATAACAGAGACCTCCAACTTGTTAAACATCTGCATTGGGAACAAAATGCAAAAATCGAGATAAATACGGAATTCTCGGATAGGAAAAACAGTATTAAAAGGGGCGTACGCCAAGGATGTCCACTCTCACCCAGATTATTTAATATATATGCTGAAGAAATTAAACAAATTGCAAATATAGAAAAAACGGGAGTGAAAATAAATGGACAACGTATAAGCGAAATTAGTTACGCAGATGATAAAGTATTACTCGCTGAAACAGAAAAACAACTCTAAAAAATGGTGGATAAAATGAATAAAATCGGTTTGGAATATGGAATGAAAATGAATACTAGAAAAACAAAGATCATTAAATTCACAAGAGCTAAAAATAAGAATGTGCATATTAACATCGACGGAGTGAAGTTAGAAAGCTTAACGGAAGTTAGATATTTAGGTAGCCTTATCGCTGATGATGGAAGAGATGACAAAGAAATCAAATCGAGAATTGGCATGGTGAAACAGGCATTGAGTCATGCACTAAAGGATTCGAGATTAAGTTTAAAACTTGAGAAAAGAATAATGCGTTGTTATGTTTGGTCAGTACTACAATACGCATGCGAAACATGGACCATAAGTGCAAATAGTAAAAAAAAAGAATAAATGTTACCGCAGGTTGTTAAAAATTCCCTGGACAGACTTCGTCACCAATAATAATGTACTAACCCGAGTAGATGAAAAGAAACCAGTAATAGTTGACAATATTCAAAAAAGAAAAATGAAGTACATAGCTCATGAGATAAGAAAAAACGGAATATTCATGTTGGCGGTACAAGATACAAGGGGAACGCTGCAGAGGAAGAAGACGACTGGAAATAATAACGTCGAATTTACCGGATAAAACTTTTCAAGAAACAGTGATCAATGCCAGAAATCGGATCATATGAGTTGCACGCTATCTCTTGTCTCAAGAGTTGCGACTATGATATATATATATAAGTATTCAGTGATTTGCCTAAATTCGTAAAGTCACGAGTAAAAATCATCAATTTTAAATTATTTCTGACGTAGGGTTTGAATAGTTACGCTATCTTCAAGTTATGAATAACTAATCAGCATGTTAATCATCGTTTCATTTTTATGATTTGAGTAAGTTATTTATAACTCCAAGGTAGCGCAAAGTTTAATTAGAAATAATTATACGATTAGTGATTTTTACTTTAAAGTATTTGTTTACATAATGTAATATATATATATATATATATATATATATATATATATATATATATATATATATATATATAATGTAATATATATAAATATAATGTAATATATATAAATATAATGTAATATGTCTATATATATGCATGTAATATATATACACGCATGTTCTGAATAATTAAAAATAGATCACTATGAAAACCGTGCGGTCGTTTTGTTCAGTGTCAAAGTTAAGCACGTCTTTTCTCTCTTAACCTTTCGTATCGTCGGCGTTTATCTATCGCGATCGTCTGTCGCTTTCGCGTCGGTTATCGGTAGTTCGTAATCTCCACGTGTAATTTTATTCTCCATCTTCGTCGTGTCTATCGCGCTTTCTCGGCCACGGGTTTTACCCCGTTGCGTCAACGTTCGATCGGTTTCGTTGTTTCGCGTTACGTTATCACACATCGGATATTTATACGTTGTATTTGTGTGGTAAGTCAAACTAAACTATCTCCTATCTAGCATTCCCGCTCTATACGGCGAGCTGTTGCTTGCCGTTAATATGACTTCATCTCTCACTCTTCCACCATGACACCTAATAAAGTTTCTTATCCAAATGTTACCAAAAAGGTCTCACCACTTACTTCGTTTAATCATCCCAAAGTCGAACAGGGCTTAATCTTTCAGTCGTTGAAAGATTACACACTTCGTGATCATTTAATGGCCATTAAGGACTTAGTCCAAGGCTCGGACAAAATCCTAGCCGCTTCTAAAGTTAACAATAATAAAATAATTATTTTTCTTAAAACTGAAAGTCTAGTCAGCTCATTTATGTCTACGCACGGCGGCTTCTCGATCGGTTCTACCTTCATCCAGTGCTATCGTCTTAAACAACCGGCGAGAAGAATTATATTTTCCAATGTATCTCCGGTTATCCCAAACAATGTATTAAGTGAATATTTAACTAAAGGTCTAAAAATCAATCTCCATACTACGAATGAATCCCTTCGATGACCTATTTGGTCACATCGTAAGTTGGCTTCGCCAAATCTATACCGAGGGAAACTTTGATACTACCACCCTCCCCAAATCTTTCGAGTTTTCTTATAACGAACGCAACTACAGAATATTTATCTCACCTGACGAACATACTTGTCTTTCATTTGGTTCCAAGGGGCACCGAATCGAAGAATGTTCATCTGTATCTCTCGCAAAAAGCCTTCGTTACATCCAGTAAACAATGATCATGTAGAAAAGATCCCTTCTGTAGTTCCAAAAGAGGACAACAACCTGCAGTCGATAATACCATCAACTCCCATCAATTTGTCCCATTCCGAAAATATAAAAAGGCAATTATCTGACACCTCGAACGCATCCGACTCCAATAATCTGATCAAACCAGAAGCTAGCATTCTCAGCTTCACTACACCTTCATCTATCAAAAAGAAAAGAAAAAAAAGGCTCAACGGTTGAGATGGAGGCAACCCTTTGCTGTTCTGAGATCGAATCGGACCTAAATCTTTCTGAGGATAACTTAGACAAAAATAAACTGAAGCAAAATTCAGCTACTTCAATTAAAGATCTTCTAAAACCCGTTGAACATACTATTAATGAAAAAGTTAACTTTAAACAATATCCTATCTCATTTTCCAACTTCTCTCTATTAATGGACTTAGTCAAGGGTAAACATATTGCAGATATTAACCAAACTCTCACAGACTTTAAAATCTCTCCATCTGACTTATTACAAATATTAAACGAAAATCACTCTTCACTATCGGAAAGGTCGACCAAACTCAGATTCACTAAACTCGAACAAAAACTCAAGGACATTATCAGTTTCACTTCCTAATTCGTAACTACAAATAATTTCACTTCATCGTGTTTATCATTAACTATGATCAACAATAATCGTGAAACCATACTTTCCTGGAATTGTAACGGCATTTTCAAACATTACGAAGACTTCAAAATTATCTCTCATCAGTACACCTCGTCTCTAATATGTCTACAGGAAACTCATTTGAAGCCAAACAATAATTTCAGTATCCAAAATTAGAATATTCTTTCACACTCTCATCTATCGGCTCAGTTTGCATCAGCCGGGGTTTTTCTAACGGTAAAATCGAATATTCATTTCCAGCAAATCCAAATTCAGACCAGCATAGAAATTGTTGCCGCAGAAGTATTTCTGTCCACTCCACTCACCATAGCATCAATTTATTTACCCCTTAATGAAGAAATCAATCGTCAAGATCTCGTAAACATCATATCTTCGCTCCCGCGACCGTTTTTATTATGCGGAGACTTCAATGCTCACTACCCCTTATGAAATAGTAATAAACACAACAAAAAAGGCCGAATTTTAGAAGACCAGATGTCGTCTTATAATCTTGGTGTTATGTGCACATCTGAACCAACCCACTACAATTTCTCATCAAAATCTTGGTCTTGGACAAAATTATACTTTCTCCTGATCTTGCCGGTGAAATTCATCTCTTCGGACACTCTGATTTGTTTGGCAGCCATCGCCCTATTATTCTTTTTCGAACAAGTAACTTATACTGTCCATCTCCACCACAAAAGAAAAGGTATAATTATCACAGAGCTGATTGGAATGCATTCCATAATTCTATAGCCGCAGTCCACCGATCTATTGATATAGACAGTTCAGAATCGGACAATTACATGCAAATTTTCACAAATGAACTTGTTTCTCATGCTAACCTTTATTCTCCCGAAGTAAAGAAACGTGTTAATTCGATTCCACGGTGGTCCACTGAATGCACTTCTGCAATAAGGAAAAGTAAAAAAACTGAAGGCACATCCTACACTGGAAAATCACATCAATTTCCAAAAGTTACGAGCCCAAACACGTTTCACTCCAAAACAAGCGAAACGTAAATGCTGGTAAGATTTTGTAAAGTCAGTTAATCTTAAAACTTTAACTGCAATAGTCTGGAAGAAAATTATTAGTATCAATAGAAAACCACCCCCAACACCACTTTCCTGTATCCTTATAGACAACAAATTCATACATGACATAGACTCAATCTTCTCCGCATTTGCACGATCTTTGATCACTCAGGCTACTGATCATCGCGCCTACACTAGTGAAAAAAGCAGTAGTAATTTAGATTTCGACTTTTCTTATAATAGTCTTATCAAAATTAGTGAACTTAAACGCGCAATCCATAATATGAAATCATCATCACCAGGCCCAGATGGAGTCCATATCTTGATACTCCAAAGAGCCTCAAATACTGCAATCAACCTTCTGTTAAATGCATTTAATAGCGTATGGACATCTCACTCTTTTCCAAAAATCTGGAAAATTGCTGATATTGTACCGATTTTGAAGCCTAACAAAAATCCTATGCTGATTAATAATTACCGCCTCATCTCATTAACATCTGCTATTTGTAAAATTTTTGAAAGAATTGTTAACAACCGTCTCTTCTGGCTTCTCGGGTTTAGACAACTGTTAACCCTAGTGTTCAGTGCGGATTCAGACCTTGAAGATCTGTTCCTAAAGAATTTAATACAAAGTTCCTTTATTAATAAACACCACGTTTTAGCCGTCTTCTTTGATTTGGTAAAGGCCTTCGACCGGATTCCTGTATACAAGGTTTGATCTACCCTTCAAAACTGGAATATTCGCGGACGTCTTGCTATCTTCATTCAGAACTTCCTTACTGAGTGTCAATTTCGCTTTATATTAAACGTTACGATGTCATTGTTTTATAACCGGTCCACGGGGCTTCTTCAAGGGTCAGTTTTAAGTCCTACATTATTTAATATAGCCTTTAATGCCATTGTAAATGAGATTGTGCCACCAGTCAAATGTGCTGCTTATGCCAATGACCTTGCCATATTTATCTCGGTTCCTTATATCAGTCTTGGTGAAGATTCCTTACAAGATGCAAATAAGCATGAAATGGAGTTTTCTCCTTCTAAAACTTCCGCAGTTCACTTTAGTCGAATAACTGCCAACATGGACTTAATGTTTACTTGAATGGCATACGCATTAAAACTTCAAACGTCGTTAAATATCTTGGGATAATTTTTGATAACAAGCTAACTTGGAAACCTCATGTAGTGCATATTAAATTGGAATGCACTTCCAGACTTAACATTATCAAAATGCTCTCACACTCAACATTTGGATCAGATAGTTCAACTCTGTTAAAGATATACCATGCTGTTATAAAACCTAAAATTGACTATGGCGTCAAAATCTACAGTTCCGCTAGTAAAAAGGTCCTTTCACCCTTAACATAATCCATCACATAGCAGTCCGACTGGCCATCGGTTCGTTTCCAACGACTCCAGTTTGCAGCATCATATGCGAAGCTGGAGAACTCCCTCTTGATCTACATAGGCAGCGTTCTCTACTTCTCTCCTTCATTCACTTCTCCTCAAATCCTAATCTTCCTTCCTACTCCTCAAACTTTGGCTTCAAATCTTCCCCCTCAATTCTTGCTAAACAAATAGAAAATATCCTGTCCTCTCTTCAAATCTACCTTCCCCCAGTTTTTCCTTCCTCCCTTGACATCACTTGGAGTGAGCACACTATTCCAATAGAACTCAAATTTTCAAATAATTATACTCCTAAACATGTAATAAAAGCAGCTTACCCAGAAATGATTTCACGGTACCCATCTCATTGCTTATACTTCACCGATGGCTCTAAAAACAAAACTGAAGTAGAAGGCGCTTTCGTTTCCTTCCAGGACTCTATAGTTCATTTCTCCACTCCACCCCATTACTCAATACTATCGACGGAATTATATGCCATCAAAATGGCCGTAATGGATATTTTAAACATTGCCGTTTTTAATATGCACGGACTGTCTTGTATCATTACAATGCCCTTAGTGATCTTTATGACCCTAAATTACACCCCCTGGCTAACGAAATTGGTCATTGGATCATAACTTCTAGTAAACATGTAGTTCTCACACGGATTCCATCGCATGTTGATATACAAGGAAATGATCAAGCGGATAGTGCAGCAGTAAGAGAAGGCCCTCATTACCGTCGAACACATTCTTCTAATTCAACTCCCAACGTTCTATCCTCGACAAACCGCTCAGACTGCTAAACATTCTTTCCTACACGTAAGATGCTTCCAATAGTTTATTAAATTTCTTTAAATCCTCCAATTTATATAATCTAATTTAACAATCCGTACTTCCAATTTATTCTTCCAACTTTCTACTGATTCTCACTAACCTTACGTTCTCTCTCCTTTCCCGTGCCTCTGGCCTAGCTGCAGTACATGGCACGTAAATTTACGGGTAATCTAGAGGCAGGTAAAGATAGATCGATGAAAATCGATAAATTGCCTCTTCTGTGGCGGTTGTAGCTATTTAGCAGTTTTTAATGTTTTATGCTAGATTCGCCTAAAGTTCAACTTGAAACGAATCGTTCAGCAATCCGACTGTCGAAATATTCAGACGTTTTCGATCGCACTTTCTCTGGGCGTTGTGCTTTTGTTTCTTTTAATGTCGTTTAATCGAAGTGGATGACCTCGTATGTGATTCGTTAAATCAAAGTCTGTAGTCTGCAGTCCCTCTGTAAATTTATATAACGACGTCTAAGGGGATGATAAATTACTGCGCGCTTTTTGTAATGGTCTTCCTTATAACTTTTTGTCACTTCTTCACCCTGATAATTTACATCTGTTCCCGGACATAACGATATTTCTAGAGAAGTTGTCCGAGTTTATAGAAATATGAGTCAGGAATTATAGTATCACGTTGGCTAGGCTGTAAAATGTAATTCCCATAAAAATTAAAAAAAAAAAAAATGGTAACGCCCAATATTATCTCGTCTCCGCGTACCGATTTTGTTAGCTATGCGTAAAGTGTTGCACAGCATCTTCTCACGAACATTTGATTCGGTCTTTTTCGCTTCCAAACGGGATTCGTGTCAACCGTCGACCTTCGAATGAACCCCCTTTGGTTTTATTAGCCAGACTGACCGTCCAGTGTGATGATGAGTTTTCCTAATCCGCTTTTGTATCGGTCATTCGTACGTCATTATACGTCTTAACAACGTCTATTGGCCTACTCGTTTCGGCGTACCCATTCCACATGATACAACATAATAGGCGCTTGGCTCACTTATGTATAACGATTTGTTCTCGTCGTTAATTTATATAACTTCTCGGTTTATTGAATTTCGCAACTTAGTCGTCAGATTAACGTCCGTTTTAAAATAAATCTGACAGTCGTCGATAAATGTAGAATGAAGTCGTTTTCTTATTATTCTTGTGTATAGGTGAATTGATCGAATCCGATAAATTCGTCAGAATACCTTGTGTAGTGTCCGACTTAAATTATAGGAAGGATAAGATTCCTTTTCGAATACATCAACTTTTGTACGAGTTTCATCGTTAATTTCTATTGTGCATCTTGTTTTTGCCTTGATTTTCCAGAAGTGATCCTATGTTTATATAGTACTTTCAAGTTTCAGTACCTTCTAACGAGGTAGGTGGCATTATATTTCCTCGATCGATTATCGTTATTTTTGTTTTATTACTTATATTTAATCATTTAATCCATAATGGATATACTAACGCTTCCGAGCCTATATAGACGTTTTTTCATCTCTTCCATATTCCCCGCTATTAACGTAGAGTATCCAGCTGCAAATCTAAGATTTGTTATCTTTCATCATCCCGTCATTTCATTGCTCTAGGACTAGTCCCTGTATATATTTTGTGTACAAGTTAAAGATCATAGGCGACAAAACACGGTTTTATCATATACGTTTTATTTAGACTAGTCGAAGAAATATTGTTATTATTATTATTTAAAATTGCGAAAAATCGTCTCGATACGCCGTACACGAGGGAATAGTTCAGCTCCCGATTCTGAAGTCGTTATAGAACGACTAGAAGTTCCGATGAAAATGATAAAGATAATTATTTCGCAACGATAAAAATTAATGTCTAACGTTTATCGTGGATGCGTCGTAAATCTCCGGCATCTACACAGACGACCATTACGGAATACTTTGACGTAATCTGTAAATGTAACGCACGCTCTGCTGGCATAAGTTGTATTCGGCAACGAATGAGAAAATCACGTATGATTAAACTAGGCGTGTATTTGCAACGCTCTGATAAACATTTGAAACGTTAGATAATTATAATTGACGAGAAAGAAAGTGACGAAAGAATAAATGTAAAGAAACGAGAAAGAAATAATTGAGATGGTTGTAGTTGGTGTAAAAAAAAACAATAGAAACCGTCCATATACATGAAAACAGCCTTGTAACGCTAGATAATAAATGCATATATATATATATATATATATATATTCATCATTATGTAAATCTTAATTATCAGTGATAAGGTAGTGGCACCTCACTCCGTATATCATGTGCGCCCGTATCTGCGTTCCATATAAATAGTGTGCCTAAAAATAAACGTACAATAAGCCACGACGTTCGGCAACGAACAATATGACGATGATTTATATATATTAATATATATATGTATATATATATATATATATATATAATATATATATGTATATTTATGTATTTTTATATATAACAGATATACACAACCACGTCCATTTTTACTCATACATACATGCACACTAAATCAAATAAATATTGTGTGTTAATGGATCTTCATTATCAAACTAAAAGCTGATATTTATATGAACAAATTAGAGAATGATGTGGAATAATAATGATAAGGAAGATATGCTGAACCGTTTTTATATGTTAGCTAAGTAACTGTAAGAAAAACTTTCAGTTCGTTTGGGAGGGAAAACATTTTCGGGTTTCGAAAATAACCGGAAAATTGATACAAATATATGTAGGCGACCTACACAAATAGACCAAGTTGAAGATTCGTTTCATCCAAGAAAAAAGTTCATAACTTAGCCAGTTTAATTGTGTCCGGAGAACAAATTCAATTTTAACAGATCATAGAAAATACGAAGAGAAGAAACATAATAAATTAAAAGATAATCGATCATAACTTAATATAGTTAAAAAAACAAAAAGGCGGAAGAAATCTTTCAATAAAAATATAAAAATGATAAAAAAAAAATATTCAGATTTAGTTAATTGAGATACATAAATTTAAAAAAAAATGTTCAACTTATAAGGAATATTAACGAATTATTGAAATCAATGAGTAACAAGAAAATAGAAGACGAAATTCGAGATTATATACCATTGTGGAAAAACACATACAGGAAAAACAGGCGCAGAATTCGCAATAAGATTTAAATTTAAATATACGAACACAATGATGAAAAATCATAATTCGGAAAACATGGTTAAAAATTAAAACACAAAATCAGACGATGTTATTCAAAAATTATAGAATTTCTTACGGAAGAGCATTTTATAGATAAAAACTGGAACAAGAGAAAATAAAAAATCAATTGAAAATTAGTTAAATCACTAATATTTATTTTCTTAAAGAAAACACAAAGCTTTTCGGCATTTACGCCATTATCAAGTGAAACTTTTTAAAACATCATAATTTTAAAAATATGAATTAAATATAATTACTTAAAAATATGTAATGGTGATTGTGAAAATATGCTCCAAAAATGCGTCTGCTTCTGTTCTGTCTATTTTTTGATTTGTTGAAATTTAATATCAATATATTTGTTTATTAATTTTGTTTTTTTATATTAATTTTTTCTTCAATACTATTTTCCGGATTCTGTAAAAGTTGTGTACTGGTGGAATTTGAAATTGTTCATTAACTGTTGCGATGTATGATGTCCAAAAGTAAAATATAAAATATAAAAATATACGAACGCAAAAAATTTCTTTAAAAAACACAATTTTACAAGTAAAATGAAAATAAATATTAAAAATCTGATAATGACCGTGGTGAACAACACAATCAACTATCAATATATAAAATTTACAAAACAATAGCCAGATAATAATTAATTTGAATATGTAGTTAAACATTGAAAAATACTTATATTATATAATAAAAATTAATAGCCAGTAAAATAACAACATATTTTACAATATACTTTTTAAAATTAATTCTTCATCAAAATTTACCATTGAATTTAATAAACTATTTTTATTTTTATCCCTTTCTTTTATAATTTCCATTTTTTCAAGTAATTTTCTTTTTTTATAGTGTTTTTCTATATGTAAAATTTTATAATTTACATTAATATTATTTATTTTATGTTCTAATTCTACACACAATGTTTTCCAAACAACGATTTTTCATCATTATTTGCATATGAATTTAAATGTTCTTTAAATCTTGTTATGAATTGTCTACCTGTTTCTCCTATGTATTCTTTTTCACATTGATTACAATTTAATTTATAGACTCCTGAATTTTTTAATATATTTCTATTTTCTATTTTATTATTATCTTTGTGTTTTCTTTAAGAAAATAAATATTAGTGATTTAACTAATTTTCAATTGATTTTTTATTAAAAAATCACTACATTCCACATTATAAAAAATTAAAATAAAAAAAAAAAAAGAAAATAATATAAGAAAAAGAACGATCATTTATCAAATTCGGGTAAAATTTTGATGAATCGTCGATTTCGAGAAGTATATTATAAATTTCATCACGTTTATGTTAAACGCCGAGCCTAGATTATTCTGATTTTTTTTTTGGGTGTGGTTATGTATTCAGTACACACGCTGATATTCACTATCAGGTTAGTTCAAAGTTCAGTTTTCAATCGGAAGTATAATGTTGCTTGTATCTAGATTAACATACATCTCATTTTAATTTTATTTAAGTTGTTTCTTAATACTATTTATTTATATTTTCGTTCGCTCGAAAATGGATTAATAGCCAGAAAATTTTTTTGATCATTTAATATATTAAATTTAGTGATTTTGACCGCATTTTAATTATCGTTTATATTTAAAAAATCACTACATTCCACTCGAGTTCATATTATTATACGCAAATACAGGCATTATCAAAAACTACCGGATCTAATAATCGAGATAATAATGAATAACTATAGGACGAGATTAAAAATTGGCGTATCGAAGAATATAATTCAATCAGAAGTAAAATCTCAAATCATTCCGGTAATGCGCAATGAATTACTAGCATATCATACTTCATTTGAATACGAAGGAACTAACGACTTGAAAATTTTGTCAAAAGAAGCAGGGGTACATTACGTTACTTAGAGCGTTCTTTGGCCAAGATTTAAAACCGAGGATTATTCTGAAGAGCGTAAATAATTTCTAACTAAATTATTTAAAAATCAACTTGAGCTTAGAGCCAGATTACACGTGCCTGCATGACTTGAACTATAAAAGCCTTGGTTGTGAACGATTAAACAATTACGAATAAATTAATAAGCATTTATATATATACACATCATCATCATCACTAAGTGCTGTCTCTGTATCGGAGGTAGGCGATTACATACCTATATACATACTTTGTTGTATAGTGTAAGTCAATCATAATGGTAGACACGCACCCGGCAGAACTGATTGTAATCGCTTTGTTGTCATGACACAATGCAGCCCAGGGTATTTTATAGTGTACTAAATTGTCACTAGCGCGCATATGGTATTGTGCGTGGGCCTTCACGTGATAATATTTAGGATTATTTATATTTTTGTTTTTCCGATACTAATTTTTGCGTCGCCGATCGTATTGGTCCCTTCAGTATGGAAGTCCGTGCTCTAGCCACTAGGCTATCCTGATATATATATATATATATATATATATATATATACACATAAAACAGATTTATATGTTACATGGGTTGTATACGGGAAATACATATATAAATGAAATAAAGTGATTAAGTAGCCTGACACGGTAAATATTGTATTATATTATAGAAGGGATATTGTATTATATTATAGAAGAGTATAAAAGCCTGGCTATTGGTGAAGAGAGTACAAACGAAGAGAACGAAAATATAAACACACACACATCAATATATATATATATATATATATATATATATTCATTTATACGTATATATTTACATATAATGGGCTGCGGGCTCTGCTTGTACGACTTGAGTTCGAATCCCAATAGGACGACAACTTTTCACGACAAAAAACTGTCTACCTAAATCAGTTATCTACTGCTCAATTGTTCGAAAGATTAGTAACAACTTGCTGAACATGTGGGACGAAAATGGTAAACTACTCCCTGTCGGCTCGTGTGGGGTTGGTTCTCCATCAATTTCCGTCTATTTGAGAGTATTGTTCAATTTTCCAGCCAATGGTACTTTGCTTTTTTACATATTATATATATATATATATATATATATATATATATATAATTTGTGGGCATAACCGACTTATATATCGACTAAAATTACCTTTTTTAAAATAAACGACTAATTCGGTTTTAACAAAATAACCAAATAAATCAGTTGTTTTCTGAAAAAATATATATCTTTTTAATTTGTTTATTAATTTAAAAAATTGATTAAATATTCTTTTTCCTTCGTATACGATGTTTACATACATTTATAAATCCTGTAAAGGTGTTATTTTGCCCATATAAGCAAATTTAATGTTCTATTTAATTTTACATTATATGCTAAGAAGTGTGTGATATGCTTTAGAATAAAAAACCGACTAATTTTAAATCGGACGAAGTAAATTCGATTGAATTTAGTTGAATTTCGACTAATATCCATTAGTGGGGTATATTATTCGGTTATTTTGGTTTGATTGAAAGTAATTACATTTGTATTTTTTTTTTTTTATTGGGTTTATCAAAGATTACTTCGGATTTAATAATAAGAGTTTAAGTAATTATAATTTGATGTAAATAATTTAAGGATATGGAATGCGTCGGATTTTAGTTATATTTTTATTGGAACAAATTACTGATTTTCTAAAACACTGATTACATATATTCACGTCGTATTAAACTACATTTAATTTAGTAATGGGGTTTTAAAATTTGTATGATTACGTGATTCATTTCACAAAAATTTGAAACCAGTATAGAGTAACTTATATTAGTAGATGTTGTTAAACCGACTGGAAAGTCTGGATGTAAATCGATATTAGTAGATTTCACTAGAATAGATTTAAAATTAGTCGGTTTTTGAATACGGTGATTTTTAGTTAAATTTTTACTAGAATAAATTATTGATTTTGCAAAACACCGATTATATATACTTATTTAGAGTTCTAAAATCTGTCTGATTAGAAGATTTACTTCAAAAAGTTCATACATTTCTAAATTATCTGTTAGTTACTCTTCAACTGAATACATTTTTTAACATATTTTTTTGAAGTATAATTAGTTTAGTTTATATCGGTTATTGTTATACAACCTATTATCATTTAAGGATATGTACATTGTACCAACAAAGAATCAAAGTAAATCTGACTAAATTAAAAACCGAATAATTAGTATTTTTTTAAAAACGGTTTTACTACTAATTAGTTGGTTATGTGAAGTAGTTGGTTATGCCCATCACAAATATATATATATATATAGGATGCTGCGGATTCCCTGGACCGAAAAGAGAACAAACCTGTCGGTGTTAAAGGAAATCTGTCCAAAAATACGACTGCGAGATGTAGTAAGGCAGCGAATAGTAACTTACTTCGGTCACATCATACGTCAAAATAGTTTGGGAAAGTTAATTTTGGAGGGTATGGTCGAAGGTCGGCGAAAACAAGGAAGAACGCCTACACGATATACGGATGGAATCAAAGAATTGCTAAACATTACATCACTCCAGCAAGCGGTTCGATATGCAGAGGACCGAAACATATGGCAGACGCAGTTACATAAAATCAAGGTTTCATAGTATCACGATGCTCGGATCGAGCCTACGATGAAGAAGAAGATATATATATATATATTTATATTGTTTTTGCATGCAATTTGCATTTAAACAATAAGCAGCAGTTGTTATTATCAAAACTCGGAAAGAAGATAGCCTTCCAATGGATGTTATTCTTAATTATTGATGATTACTTTTAGCTTAAATTAATCTACAATTATATGATTATGAGTAATCAGGATCGATTTTGAAGCTGGAGATTATTGAACCTGTGTAGTATTCTATTGAATTTTACACAGTCTATCATCAGCAAATATATGTATATATATATAAGGGGGTCCTCGTGCCTCCAAGGCATTAAACGTCTGCTTTCAAATGAAATATATATATATATATATATACAATGTGTGTTTTATTATGAATTCTTTGATTCTGTCTTTAATTTACTGCCATTTGTACGTTTCTTTCCAAGTATGATTTGAATTTACTTCGAAATGTAAATTACTTTTAACGGATGAGACAACTTGTATATGTTGTTTGCAGTTTGTATACACGCTTTGAGAGGAACTCGTATGGCTGTAAACCAACTTATAAAAGGATGTACCACTAGCAGAGGCGTGGGGTAGAAAATATAATTTAAAACTTACAGTAAATCAAAACCATTGTGCATATGTAAATACGCATATATCCATGATGAGTATATATACGATGGAGATTGTATGGGTGTGTAAAAGTATATTGACGTTTAATTTTATAATTCATTATTATTCCATTTGGAAAAAGGAATACGCCGTCATGTTATTTGCGTTAAACGATTAGAATGCGTACCAGTAATTTTCATCGTTAATCCCTGGGGAAATGAGGTATAAGCAATCTTGTCAAACACGCGCAAACAGAATTTTAATATAATATATATACATATATATATATATATATATATTACGGAACGTTTTCCCGTTTAAAATATTGCAATCCATTCCGTAGGGTTCTACTTATCAGAATTAATATCGAAAACTCATATACTTAATTAAAATTGAGTGCCGTGTACGCTCACGTGGCGATCAATTAGAAATGTGGAAATTGTTCAAGTACAAATTTTTTTCTCCGCTATAACTGCGTCCGTATTCAGTCTACGATGTATAAATATCTACACTCGTGTGTGCACCATCATCATTTAAGCGTTCTCTGATGTAAAAGTAAAACTTTCGTGATACACGTCAGGATTTGTTTATCTGTTTCTTGAAATATGAAAAGACCTTTCATAACGTTGACCATAATAAACTAATGAATATACTGAAGGGAACAGCAGTAATCCAACGCGATTCGAGAATAATTCAAAATTTATACTGGAATAAAATAGCTGAATTACACATAGATGACGACGATAAAATTGACTTTCAAGACAGAAGACCAAGTTGTATTCTGTCGACTTTGCTTTTTAATTTGTGTGCAGATAGAGTTCTTAACTTTGCGCTTTCAGAAGGTAAGCTCGGAACAAACGTGAATGGGAGAATACACTGATTTTCTAACAACACCGATAATCTGTAAATTATGATTAATGCGTTGAAAAAAATTGGGTAAAGTGTTCAGCCTAAAGATAAACGTAAGAAATAGCGAATGGTTGCAAGCGGTACGCGTGATAAATCTATCAAGATTGATGTAGTTTAAATATCTAGGATGTTTACCTACCTGTAGATTACCTATAGATTTACGTGCCGTGTACTGCACCGAGGTCAGAGGCACGGTAAATGACAGACCGTAAGGTTAGTGAAAATGAATTGAGAGTGTGAAGAATAAACGAGAAGGACGGATTGTTAAATTTGATGATATAAATTTGAGGATTTAAGAAAATTTTGGTAAATTATTGAAAGCATCGTGCGTGTAGGAAAGAATGTTTAGCAGTCTGAGCGGTTTGTCGAGGATAGAACGTTGGGAGTTGAATTAGAAGAATGTGTTCAACGGTAATGAGGACATTACAGGTTGAACAAAGAGGAGGAGGAAGATTTTGTAGGATATAGCTGTATGGACATATTAGTATGACCTAGGCGCAGACGAGCAAGTACAACCTCATCTCTTCTGTTTGCCGAGTGAGATGGAATCCGGAGACATGTAGTGTCTCGAACTGATCGCGGTTTGTTGGTGAGTGGAAGTGCAAACCACTGGAGGTTCCATGATTTACGCACTGAAGATTTTATGAAAGTCTGGAGATCTTTCATTGGCAAGCCTTCTCTTACTGCTGAACTAGCCGCTTGATCATTTTCTTGTATATCAACACGCGATGGAATCCGTGTGAGAACTACATGTTTACTAGAAGTTATGATCCAATGACCAATTTCGTTAGCCAGGGGGTGTAATTTAGGGTCATGAAGATCACTAAGGGCATTGTAATGATACAAGACAGTCCGTGAATATTAAGAACGGCAATGTTTAAAATATCCATTACGGCCATTTTGATGGCATATAATTCTGTCGATAGTATTGAGTAATGGGGTGGAGTGGAGAAATGAACTATAGAGTCCTGGAAGGAAACGAAAGCGCCTTCTACTTCAGTTTTGTTTTTAGAGCCATCGGTGAAGTATAAGCAATGAGATGGGTACCGTGAAATCATTTCTTGGTAAGCTGCTTTTATTACATGTTTAGGAGTATAATTCTTTGAAAATTTAGTGAGACTGAGTTCTATTGGAATAGTGTGCTCACTCCAAGTGATGTCAAGGGAGGAAGGAAAAACTGGGGGGAAGGTAGATTTGAAGAGAGACAGGATATTTTCTATTTGTTTAGCAAAAGTAAGAATTGAGGAGGAAGATTTGAAGCCAAAGTTTGAGTGGGAAGGAAGATGAGGATTTGAGGAGAAGTAAATGAAGGAGAGAAGTAGAGAACGCTGCCTATGTAGATCAAGAGGGAGTTCTCCAGCTTCGCATGTGATGCTGCAAACTGGAGTCGTTGGAAACGAACCGATGGCCAGTCGGACTGCTATGTGATGGATTGTGTTAAAGGTGAAAGGACCTTTTTACTAGCGGAACTGTAGATTTTGACGCCATAGTCAATTTTAGGTTTTATAACAGCATGGTATATCTTTAACAGAGTTGAACTATCTGATCCAAATGTTGAGTGTGAGAGCATTATCTTCACCAAGACTGATATAAGGAACCGAGATAAATATTGCAAGGTCATTGGCATAAGCAGCACATTTGACTGGTGGAACAATCTCATTTACAATGGCATTAAAGGCGATTTCACTCGTAGATCTTACAACACCTAAAGAGGTTAAACGCCTTATCTCCACTCTCAGGCTGGATCAAATTAACATAAAAATGCTCGACAGTCTACCAACAAAAGCAATAGTCGCCTTGGAGGTTCTATTTAACTCATGTTTACGCCTATGCTATTATCCTGTGTCGTGGAGAGTATCGGTAACGATACCTTTGGCAAAAGCTGGGAAAGATTCCTCTTCGGTTCAAAATGTTAGAGCTGTGAGTTTAATCAGTAATATAATTAAGGTTTTTGAAAAAATAATACTATATTAAGATTGGGGGCATTTAGTGACAGTGAATCCATCATAGCTGATTCGCAATACGGTTTTAGACCAAAACTAAGTACGACAATCTAACTGGCCAGTGTTTGTGACAAAATTACTGATAACTTTAACCCGAATAAACATTCGGGTGTTGTCTTGATGGACATAGAAAAAGCGTTTGACACAACATGGCATGATGGAATCATATATAAATTAATTAAATATAATTTCCCTCTATATCTTGTTTTTACTATTAAATCTTATCCGATGAATAGAAAATTCTATGTGAAACTGAAAAACAATAACTCTGATATAAGGTACGTTAATGCTGGGGTTCCTCAAGGCAGTAGGCCCATTCCTTTATATTATATATATTAATGATTTACCGACAATACCAGGAGTAGATATAAATCTCTCTGCTGATGACACCTCTCTAATGGTATCTTCTTATAGAATAGACACTATAAGTAATAGATTAACTAAAGCAATTGATGTCATGTCTAAATTCTACCATAAATGGAAAATAAAAGTTAACGATGAGAAAACAGAGTCAATAATTTTTACCAGACGTAGGCCTTCATTAAATCGTTTCGTTAAAATAAAAATCGTTGAACTTGACTGGAAGGAACATGCGAAGCATTTAGGCGCTTCATGGACAGAAGACTCGCATTTACAAAACATATTAATAATTGTGTAAGTAGAACAATACGGAAAATGGGTTGTCTATTTCCTATATTTAATAAAAGATCTGCGCTTTCAACGCAAAACAAATTTTTATTATACAAAAAGGTAATATTACCAAAGCTACTCTATGCCTTGCCAAATATCGTCTTATACTAGCAATTATAAACCGCGTGCAAAGAGTCATTGCCTTCGAATCATTTTGAATAAACCTCGCGATTTACTTCAATCAAATCTCTCCATGATGCGTTAAAATTCCCTTACGTACAGGAAATGATTAAGGATAAAACGAAAATTTTTTTTGCCGATTGTAGATATTCCGACATTCCAATGGTAAATTCTATAGGGGATTACGATTACCCAGCTTTACGACACAGGTATAAAAGATATAAGCATAGGTGTATAAAACACATCCTTCTACAGTAAGCCAGCTACAAATCCTTGTTCTTAATAAATAAGCTAAAATATTTTTAAGTATATTGTTGATACGGTAAGAGTGTACGCACTCTGTTATTTTAAATGAGCAGGTTTTTTGTATTAAAATTTTTCCTGCAATCGTATAATAAGGCGTAATTTAAATAATATTTTATAAGATTTTGTATTAATTTTTTCTGGAAAGAATCGTTGATATATTCGGTACAGAAAATTCTATTGAATGGTAACTTTACTTTTTTGTAAACAGAAAATATTTAAACGTGCAAATATATTATTGTTCTTCTTCAATTAATAATCAGAAAATTTTCACATACACTCTCGTTTACCCGGATTGTGTACTATCCCTAACATTAACTTTCTCATGCATTAGATTTATATTTAAATTAAAAAGTGACATAAGATGATACATGATTTTATATTTACAAAATACACGAACGATTGGGAGAATCATATAGAGAATATGTATAGTTGAATTATCTATTTACATAAATAAGCATTTTGATATTACGCGCACATAACGTAAATACACACGCAAATGCACACCATATATATATATATATATATATATATATATATATATATATATATATATATATATATATATGATCATTAAATAACGACGCTTGTATTTTGAAATCTAGGACGAAGTAGTTGGAAAGCCAATTTTTGGAAATTTTGAACTAATGTGCGTCGAGTTTTAGATTCGTTTCGTCGAAGTCTTTATACTTTGGTCGTTCGAAAGTAACATGTTCTCTATCGTTCTACCTAACCTGCGAAAGCATTTATCATTTTTGCTCAAGTCAAAATGACGTAAGTACTCGTCAATTTTTCCATGTCCAGTTAATAGTCGGGTTTTATAAAAATCCGGTGGAAATTTGAAGTTGTGCCTATGTTAAAAATTAAAGCTTTTTTGAAAGATGTTGCATTCGACTGTATCTTTTTCCCGATTTGAATTTACAAATTGCGCTCTAGTAATTTTTTAAACAGTTTTCAATTCGTTCGCTGTAGGATGCTGTAGAAGTTAAGAAAATGGTATGTACTATCGGTAATAGATTTAATTCTCGGTCTAGATTTCCAATTACAAAACTGAAATTCGTTATTCCTTATTGCGAATACGACAGCTCGACTTTCTATTAGCCGCACCATAAATAGGGACGCACGAGTTAGTTAGAAATTTCCTTCGTAGTGAAATTATTTCATTCGCGAAAATTTTTACGGTCGACCCCTTTGGATATGGAAACAGCGGTAAATTGCAGCGTTTTTAACTAGCGATTTTTATATTATAATTCTGCAATTAAAATCTACTCCTCAAGTGTTCTGACATGAGCGATTGGCGATATTTCCCATCCATTTGTGATAGTATAATGTCTAAGTGATAGTTAAAATGTGTTGTCAATTATAACTTTTAAATATTTAAAGTATTCTACGACGTTAATTCGAGCGCCTTTAAATACGACTTTTGTTTATCTTAAATTTTAACGACTTAACGAAAAACGAAGCGAAACTAATATCATTCTGATTTATTTAACGTTTCGTTTGCAAACGTGTTCCAGTTATCGTCAGCGTGAGACAACGACCGTCGATGATATTAATCGAATATCATCGTTGGCGAGAAAAGTTTTTAGGAACAAACAACTTAAGTCCAAGTTCCAAACCGTGTCCTTGTCAACGAATTACATCGGGGAAGTGGAAGGTGTTTTAATTAATTGTACGAATCTAGTTTCGTAACTCGTGACCACATTAAACATTTTTCGATACGATTTTTAATGTATCCCACATCCTATAAAGCGCAATTTGTAGCGTAATTCTGTCGAAACTACGTACAAACGAGACGGTTTCTGCGTAGTTACGGCAGCTATCCATCGCAAAAATATTCATAAGAGATCGTGATATTTGAACGAATACATCTTTAACCATCTTGGAAACAGCTTCATTTTAGATGACAGCTTTAAAGTTAAAAACACAGCATAGCATCACGAATAGTACAAGTCTGTATAGGCATATTTACGTAGGATATAGACAAAAAAATTAATTTACAATAACGAAAAAGCTCATAAAGATATCGTTAATGCGTATTAATTGGTACTCGTTGAAATATCGGAGTTCAGACAGTCGGCTGAATGATCTAAAAGATTTCTTCTCACGAGAAACGGCCTCTTCTAAATCCAATTATTCCGCAAGTTTTTTTCGAATGACCTCTTAACCGTTTATTTTATTATAACTAATTAATTATACAAATATAAACAAGTTACGAAGATTATTACGCGTACAAGAGTAAACAAATAATTTCCATACGCTGCATCGAAGTCGTCAGTTGTTGTGAATTTTGTTTCCTCCGTCAATCAAACACTTATTATTGTTACTAATTAGAATTTTTTATTGTTGTCTGCCGGCAAGTAATACAGTATGCTCAGCAAATCATATTATCATCTGAAATCCATTCAACGTTGCTGTTGAAGGAGATCGATGATGTGTATATATGATTATATATATAAAATATATGTATGAAAAATTATAATTTGGTATAATTATATTTTGTGTGTAATGTTATATATTAGAAATGTAAATTTGAAGAACCGCTTGCCTTAAAGTAAATACGTTTTTGGTCTGTACAGCTTTCCCATGTTTTTTATAACCTACGTAAACCGGTTAATTCATGTTTATGTTAATATTAGCGTTTAGTTGTTCCTTTGCTAAGCTATTCATACACATTCTACTAACGACATATCTCGCTGTTCGTTTCTGCGTTAGTTTATATTGTTTTTCAGAATTTTCGACTATTACCTCGTTTACTAATTTACGATTTACTCTTATTGCGAACGCTATTCTAATACTCGTCGAGAAAATTGGGCTTAAAGGTTTTTAGGGTTTTGCGCCCTTTTTACGGCTCCTATGATAGATAGGGGGTTCGGATTGGGCTTAAAAGAAAATAGACGTCGAGATCTATAATTTACGTCATAACGTAAATGTTTTAAAAATTAACCGGTAACGAGAAATCGCGAGTTTAAAATTTGATTTTCGATTTTTAAAAATTTTTTCAGGCATTTTTGGTCGGCTGGTTAGTAGCTATATATGTATATATATATATATATATATATATATATATATATACATATATATAAATCGTCAATAATATATTAGGTTTTTTGCGCTATAAATCGCTTAAGAGATACGAAAAAAATCGTTATTAACTAAATAATTAGATGGTCATAGGAAATCTATTAAATAAATACATATATTTCGCCAGCGGATTAGTAGATATATGTCTATATATATAAGTGGGAGATTAGTAGCTATATATACCGGTTTGATCGATCTTTTTTTAATATATACATAGAAAACAGCAGCTGCAGAGGAACGTTTGGCGGGTAGGACATATAAACTATATACACGTACATATTAGCTGTAGGTATCGCAGCTACATACATAACTTTTTATTTATATTTATATACATGTATATATAATTTTTAAGTATGAATTCGAGATTATTAGTTTTTTAATTTATATATATATATATATATAATAACACGCGCGTATAAAAATAACCTTTTATAGCGGCGAGCGTGTCTTAAGTTCAACAGCAACTGCAGTATGACGTCATTTCGACGAATTTGGTTTTATCCGATGCCAAATTTCTATAGCAAAAATTAATCTCAAGAAAAATATGTATAAATTAACGATATTTTTGTTTTATGTAGACTTCCCACTTGCGGAAGCCATTCAAAGGGCGGGTTTACATTCCAACTAAACTGCCGCGCGGCAAGTTGTTGCATATAGAGATGGATATTCGTTGATAACTCGGCGAATTTTAGTCGGATTTGGGCAAACCTTTCTTTGTTTTACTCGTACTGAGTTCCCCATCGATACCGGTCAATGGGTAGCCCCTAGTTAATTTCTAAGTGTTTTTTGTTATTTTACTTATTTTTTCCCCATTTTTCCTTCTGTTCTTTTGTTATCTTACGTATGATATATTTTTATACGAAAATAGTTGTCAACAATAGTTTCGGTTTTTACACCTAAGCCCCCCAAGTATTGTAATATAATTAAATAAAAATAAGTTTACGCGATCGAGAAATAAAATTTTTTGGCATACATATTAATAACGATGAAATAGGTGTGTATCAGGATTCAGATATTTGGGAGCTTTTATGATACTAGTAATCAAAAGGAAATCAAAACAAGAATTGCAATGGCGAAACGAACGTTTAATGATTTAAGCGTGGTATTCAAGAACACAAAAATTACACTGGAAGAAAAGTATGGGAAACGAGAACGTACATAACTAGCGCAGATAGCGAAAGAAGAATCAATACGTTCGAAGTGTGGTGCTATCTATCGTAGGATAGTGAAAATATCACGGACAGATCGTATTACAAAGGAAACGGTAACGAGAAGGATTTGAAAGAAGAAAATAAACTAGACTTTAAAAGAAAGGAAAGGAAAATATATATTGCTCGTAAGATCAGACAAAACGGAATGACTGTCGTACAGTGAAAAATTACCATCGAAGCCAGTAAGATGAAGGCGAAGAACTATAAGAAAAACCAGAGATCGGGACAAATGAAGTATATTCCTGAACAGGAGATGCGACTAATATGATGATGATATTATACATGTGGCACCTATCGTTAAATTGTTTCGGATTGCGAAGGATGTACGAAGGATTCCTCGAATAGTTAGCTATTCGTGGACACAATGATTAATGAAAATTATTATATACACATATATAATATATATAATTCTCCTGTACGTGTGTATGGTACTGAACTCCTTCTAAACGGGTGGAACGATTTTAATGAAATTTTTTGTGTCTTCAGGCGGATTCGAGAATGGCTTAAATTTAAAATTCGGTCCAATTTAAATTGTTTATCGCTACGAATTTTTAAAAAATTGTCGACTTCCCACCTTTGGCAAGGCGTAGCGCACGACGTAAATATTTTTAAACGATTCCGCCTCTTGAAATAGCACGTTCTATATAATATCTATCGTACAAAGCGAAAAAACCGCGAAAAAATTCAAACAACCCAAAAATTTCAAGGACACCTTGCGATTTTTTTTCAAATTTCACTTTTTTCGCGATAAATCGCTAAAAATACGAAATCGGGGAAAATAGTTTCGACAAAAGTTATGCGGCATTAAAATTCGCGACTAATAGATAATATAATTTTATTTATATATCAAATACCCATAGAGAAAATTGGGATTAAATGATTTAGGGGGGTTTGCGCCATTTTTAACCACCCCCCAATAGATAGGGGGTTCAAGTTAATGTTAAACGAAAGTAAACGTGAAGATCTACCATTTATATAATAACATAAATTTTACTAAAAATAACCGGTACCGAGAAATCACGAGTTTAATATTTGATTGTCGATTTTGACAATTTTTTTGTTACAAATTTATTTTTTAATTTTTTTGTATAATTCCTAATTCTCCATCGGTATTTTTTATTTAATTCAGCAAATAAGTTCACATATTTCTTGATTCTGCGGCGATACAAAGTTCGCAGGGTCATCAGCTAGTATATATATATTCGTACGAATATAAAATGGTTCAATTGCTCTCTATTAGATTCGATTTTGTAATAAATCTATTATTTTGATAGTCCCTAGGAAATCACGAATTCGATGATGGAGTCCAAGGTTTAATTCCGTATTTGAAGAACGTCACCGTACCGATTGTAGCCGCTAACGTCGACATTAGCTCGGAACCTGAACTGAATTTGCCTATACTAACAGCTTCCAAAGTATTACAGGTGGCCGATAAAAGAATCGGTATTGTCGGCTATTTGACTCCGGAAACGAAGGTAAGTATTTTTTTTTTATCTAATTATTATTATTAATTAATTTTATTTCCGCTAGATTGATTATAATTGACAATTTAGGGCAGTCACTTTTGAATCCGCGGATATTATAAACGTATATATTTATATTCGTGACAGAAGATAATTTAAACCGAAAACAATTTAACCCAGTGTTTGATGTTCGTATTACAAAACATTTTTAATTGTTCCGCGCCAGTAGCAACTAGGTTTAGGTAGAAATAATTTATAATTTTTTAAATTTATCATTTTTTTCTATTTTATTATAAATTATTACTAAAGATATAAACATTACTCAAATTCTAAGCCGAAGACTTTTTTAAACGCGTTTAACAAACGAATATATAACATACGAAATCTAATACAACTGTTTTTGCACGAAAATTTGAATCACAATCTAATGAGATTTATACTGCGACTTCTTCTTTTAGTTTCGAATATTGATAATTGCAACTCAGCCACACATACTCGTATCAAAGTGCAACACACGTTTATTCATCTGTCCATTAGATATATGTATATATGTGTGTGTGTGCGTTGGTATATATTAGTCAAGGTGATAACCTACTATTTCATATCACCGAGTAATTAGTAACAACGTTTCTAAAAAACCGACTAATTGTTCGGTGTTTTATTTAGTCCGATTTATGAAACACAACATGCCAAATGAAGCTATCCCTAAATGTTAATGAGTTATATAATAAAGAATAGACAAAATATGTTTAAAATAAAGTTATAAAATATATTTCAGTTGAAGAGTAACTAACAGATTATCTAGCATTGTATGAAATTTGTATAGTAAATCGCGTAATCGTACATATTTTAGAAGTAAATTGAAAAGTTGAATATACTTTAATACAACATGAGTATGGATGTTTTAAAAAATCAATAATCCATTCTAGTAAAAATATAACTAAGAATCACCGTATTCAAAATCCCATTAATTTGAAATCGATTCAAATGAAACCCACTAATAATATCGATATACATCCAGACTTTCTAGTCGGTTTAACAAAATCTATTAATAACATAAGATAATGCAGAATTTTCTGAAATTCATCGTGTAATCATACAGTAGAACACCAAATAAATTAAAGTAATTTTAATACAATGCGAATATGTGTAATCGGTATTTTGCAACATTAATAATTTATTCTAGTAAAATAATTTTGAAAATCCGACTAATTTTCAATTGGTTCTAACGAAACCTACTAATATCGATATTTTCCGCGTTCTATATCCTTAAATTACTTAAATCAAATTATAATTATTTACTGTTAAACTCTTATTATTAAATGTACATCATACTGCCATAAGACTCACTATTGGAGCTTTTTCCACTTCTCCATACATTAGCGTTCTTTGTGAAGCTCTAATATTCCTCCCCTCAGTATTTACAGAAATAGGAGTACTATAAATATGCGGATTCGATTCAAAGCGCGTCCTTAAATCTTCCTTCATTAAATGCGCTTCAACCATCACCTCATACATTGGTACTCACTCTCCATAAGCAAGTTACTACAATCTTGAACTCGATGCAACTTACTTTACCACCAACATATCAACTAACTATAGCAACAACACCCCCCATGGGTGAACCTACATCTCAACATAGAACAATTCTCAAAAAAAGAATCGCATATCAATACTCGATAAAGTTGAAAGTCTCCTTCATTTAGATCACCGGCTTATTTAAATTCATTTAATTCCTATATTCTCATACCTCTGGCCTAGGCGGCAGTACACGACATGTTAACATAGAAGTAGAAGTAAATATTACTTTTGACGAAGAAACTAATTTTAAATTTTAAATATTTTATCCCATATTAGATTAAGTTATAATATTTTACTATAAAATAAACGAAAATTTTAATTCTTTTTACTGATATTCGTAAGATGAGTGACGTAAAAATTGAAGAAAACTGTGACGTCATGTTTAATATTTATGATAAGGATTTGTTCGAAAGAATGTTTAACTTCTGAATGTTTGCAATTCGAACATATTACATTAAAGAAAGGAGTAATGCAGTTTTGTCGATCGAAGATTTGTATCAACAAGTAAAAAAAGATCGCCTCGCTTCCGCATTTCCTAATATCGAAATGTTTTCGAATTTATTTATGCATGACGGTAAATAATTGTACTGGCGAGAGGTCATTTTCTGCATTAAAAAGTTTTTAAATAAGAAGTGAGAAGCACAACTTTAAATATCGATTAAATTATTCGACAACAATGTATACGGAATCTGATATTTTAGATCAAATTTATATTGATCAATCAATAATTGACTTCACACAAAAAAAAGCAAAAAACAAGTTGTATAATAAAAGTACCGAAAAAAAGTTTATTTTTTTAAAAATTATTTTATAATTAATTTCTATTACTTCTTTATATTAGTTTATATTATTTTGTAATTACTCGCGCAATCTGTATTTTGTATAAAAAAAATAGATTTTGTATTCGTTAACTTACGTATTACTTCTACTACTATCAATCACTCAAACTGGGTCTGCTCTCGGACCCCTTATGTACGTATAAATAATAATAAACGTAATATTAATAAATAATAATGCTGATGTAACAATGAGAGTAAATTAAAAATTTTGAAATGTATCGTAATAAGAATGATTACTATCACGAATGAAGGAAGTTCGAGCAATAATAAAAATAATTAAACGATTTATTCGCGGACCTTGTACTATTTTTTGATATGATTTTTGAACATGTTAGCGATGATAAATAATTTTTCGGTCCGATTAGATTTAACAAAAACTAATGCAATTAACAAAATTATATACATATATGTGATATACGTATGTATATATATATATATATTTATTTATGATGTACACATATATATATATATATATATATATATATATAAACATATATATATATATAGTACACTACATGTTTTATAAAATTTAACATTAATTATGTAATTGTATATTAAGAAAAAACGATATATAAATTTCCGTTTAAGGAAAGTCATTGATAACGATAGTGCGCGTGTATGTGTGTGTGTGCAACATCTAGTTGATAAAATACAAATAGATTAATACAACAAAACATCAGAGAAAGATGTAAAATATTGGTATCGAAATTATTACCTTCGGGGTTTACCTAGGTCGAAAATAACATGGTTACAAATGATACCTAGTGAAAATAGCAAATCTCAATATAATCGCTTAGATTTAGCAAATACATTAACATCATCATCAGTGTATCAGCCTGTAGGATGGTTCGCACCATGTACCAAAACCGCTTCCATTCTAGGCTGTCGCGAGTTTTCTTCTTCAATTCCGGATATATTTCACTTTCCTTTAGAAATGTATCAATAAGTAATGTTCGTGGTCTTCCATGTGGCTTTTCCCCCATTATCTTTCCTTCTATAACGTCTTTCAGGATATTTTGATTTTGACGTAATACATAGCCACTTAAGTCGCCCCTTTCGTATAATATGCTTCTTTTTTTATTTATTCTTTTTAGTACAATTTTGTTCTTTATTTTGTCTACCCAGCTAATTTTCTGTAGGCGCCGCCAACACCACATTTTTCAAAAGCTTCTAATTTGTCTCGGTCACGTTGTTTCATTGTCCATGTTTCCGCACCATATAGTGCCACTGTACAAAAGTTTTTACGAATTTTTTGCGTATATTGACGGACATTGTTTTCTGCGTTTTATATTTATCGTTAAAAGCCTTTGTTCCCATTGCTATACGATGATTAATATCTTTATAGTACGATCCATATTATGCATTATGGTCTGACCTAAATATCTATACGTTTTTACTTGTTCTATTATTTCGTTTTTTTTTATCTTTATATGGGGACAAATCTGGGCAATTGTCTTAACTTTTGTGTTTCTGATGTTAATCTCCATTCCATATTTTTTCATTACTGTATTTAATTTCTTAATCATTACTGAAAGTGTTTCGGGACTATCCGAAAGTAAAACTTGGTCATCGGCGAATTTAATCACCTGCAATCTTCTGCCTCCGATTTTAATTTCTAGTTTAAATTTACCGACCGTTTCATTTATAATCATTTCCGCAAATGCATTAAATAGGTCAGGAGATAATCCCTGCCTTACTCCTTTACTTATAACTGTTTTTCCGACTCGATGTCATTGAATTTGACAGAGACTTTCTGTCTGCTGTATAAGTTATAGATTAATGTAATTAATGTTTTTTGGGCATCCTATTCGGCTTGAAAAAGATGGGTCCAAGGAGCTCTGTCGAAAGCTTTTTCATAATCTATGAAAGCCGCATATAAATTTCTACCACAGTTTATCATACGTTCACCTACT
The DNA here is from genome assembly GCA_032883995.1 of Coronaproctus castanopsis. Lineage (NCBI taxonomy): Eukaryota > Metazoa > Arthropoda > Insecta > Hemiptera > Monophlebidae > Coronaproctus > Coronaproctus castanopsis. The sequence goes on from CM065053.1 coordinate 72,970,853, forward strand.
ACACGTAGTAGAGCAATTACATCGCGTGTTGAGCGGCCTTTCCTAAAACCACTAGAAATTCGTTCTACAAGTCTTTATTAAACAAAAAATCTAAAAAACTTAAATAATTAATTAGGGAAATTAAAATCGAATTGCTAGAGCGCTATTTACAAGAATTATCTGCCTTGAAAACTTCCGACTATAGTTTGTGGAAATCGATTCGAACTACCTTTTTCACTGATTAGAAGTCCCGATAGTACAGAACTCACGCATAAAGCCGATTAAAGATAAGGAAACCTTCAATAATAATATTTATACCTAAACCTAACGAATGCATTAAAGTCACCTTAAAAATATCAAGCCCATTACTCTCCGATAGAATCAAAATTATGGAAAAGATAATACTCACCAACGTCATCCTATTTTTTCCTATGACGATAACGTATTAGCGAAAAATCAATCGGTTTTTTAGAAGTGAACTTTCTACACTGCATACGGTGGCAACTCTATCTGCGATACTGTAACGGATAATTTTAATTTAAGTAAACACACTGGCCTTATTGATACGGAAAAAAAGCATTACTGTATGGCATTACGAGGTCTGTTATACAATATGATTAGACTGAACTTTCATCCTAATTTGATAATTCGGATAACAAGTTATTTAACTAATAGAAACTTTTGCGTATGAGTCGCAAAAGATTATTCCGCATCGAAGACCATTAATGCTGGCGTTCTTCAAGGCAGTATATTATTTTGTTTTTATTATATATTAATGATATTTCCAAATTCGAAGAAGAAGAAGAAGAAGAAATATATAATTACAACACGTATAAACAAAATCATGAATACACGAATAATTGAACTGCGATAAGAGATGTATTTGAAAAATTCGCGATAAATTGTCAAAAGTGTTATTTGACAATAGATGAGCAACTAATAAGTTTCCGTGGCTACCTTCCGACAGTATATTCCAACAAAACCTAGTAAATACGGCATCAAAATATTTGCACTCGTTGGAGCAAAAAATATTTACACACATAATTTGGAAATTTACGTTGGTGTTCAACCGGAAGGTCCTTACAGAAAAAGTAACAAACCTGAAGATGTTGTAAAACGATTAGTGCAACTCATCGAAGGTACAAATCGGAATATAACTGCTGACAATTGGTTCGGTTCAGTGTGTACATAGTCTTTTATTAGAAAAAAATTAACGTTTATTTGCACCCTGAGAAAAAATAAGCCCGAAATTCCCAAAGAATTTCTACCGCATAAACTGAGGGAAATAAATAGGTCTCTATTTAGATTTTAAAAGAGCTGTTCGCTAGTTTCCTACGTCCCAAGCGAGAATAGATCAGTTATTCTAATATCATCAATGAACTTTGACAAAAATATCGATCAATCTACAAAGGAACAAAAAAAAACCTGATCTGTTGGATAGAATGTGCAGTCAGTATAATGTATCTAGAAACTCTCGTCGTTGGCCACTGACCGTATTTTTCAATTTATTGAATATTGGTGGAATTAATGCCCTCAATATATACACGGATAATAATACTAGTATAAGCCGAAGCAATTTTTTGAAAACATTAGTTTTAGAATTAATGAAACCAGCTATTGAAAAACCAACTAACCAGCAGATGAAACCTAGGCAAATCAGGGAACGTGGTCAACAACTAGTGAAGGTTGATAAAGATGAATGTACTCCTCCTGAAGCAAAGAGAACAACACCAGGTCGTTGTTATTTATGTGGTCGAGCTAAAAATAAATCAACAAGAAAATCGTGTCATAAATGCAAAAAATGTATATGTAATGACCACAGCCGAGTAGTGTGTAATACATATCTCCTGTAATTTATTTATAAGATAATATTCTTACATTTATTCAATTTTTGTATATGTTTATACCGTGCCATAGTATTGTTATTCATATTATAATTTTGGGGTTTATAAATATGAGTTTTCTTGTCAAAAACTGTTAAAATGTGAAAAAAAAATAATACCAATTATATTTAAATCGCTAAAAAAAAAAGAAAACTCGTGGTGGACTACAATACAATAGTAGTCCGCGCGACCACTCACGCAATAATACTTCGCGCGACCGCTGCAGTGTTTATTCTTTTGTTTCAATTTTATTGTGAGGAATTAACGCTAGTTTATCGATCTTATTCTGTTTAATGTGGGTTACAGTGAAGTAAAATTCGGTATCAAATATTCTGTATCCACAGGTAAGACAAGAAATATGCAATATTTTCTACGCGATACGCTATTGAAAAATGCAGTTGTGACACATTGACTGCGTCAGTTAGAAATATGTTATATATAGAAATATCTTATATGTAGTGTAACACCGATGAAATATTCGGTCATAGCGCACGTATATCGTTGTCAGATCATGCGTTAATATATATATATATATATATACACGTATTATAACATATATACACACGGACGCCGCGATTACGTATAACAATTACGATAAGTGATATTAAAACTTACCTAATCAACTGATAACGCTAAAAACAACTCAGTTGGTCATGATCAAATTAATATAAAAATGATTAAAAATCTACCATTCAAAGCAATAGTTGCCTTAGTCAATATGTTCAACTCATGTTTACGTTTGTGTTATTATCCTCTGTCGTGGAGATTGTCGGTAACGATACCCATACCAAAACCGGGGAAGGATGCCTCTCTGGTACAAAATGTAAGGCCAGTGAGCTTACTTAGTAATTTAAGTAAAATATTTCAGAAAGTACTCTTAGTCAGATTAAGAGATTTCAGCGTGAGTCGATTTATCATATCTGACTCACAATTTGGGTTTCGGCCAAAACTCAGTACCACAATTCAATTAGCTAAAATTTGCGATAAAATTACCGATAATTTTAATCAAAATAAACATACAGGAGTAGTCTTGATGGACATTGAAAAAGCGTTTGACACAACCTGGCATGATGGAATTATCTATAAATTAATCAAATATGAATTTCCTCCTTATCTAGTATTCACTATTAAATCTTATTTAATGAACAGGAAGTTTTACGTGAAAATAAAAAACCATAAATCTAACATGAGATTTATTAAAGCTGGGGTACCTCAAGAGAGCATCCTTTTCCTTTTTATACTCTATTTGAATGACTTGCCAACCATTCCGGGAGTAGACATGAACCTTTATGCTGATGATACTTCTTTAATGGTATCCTCTTATAGAATTGACACAATCAGTAACAGACTAACAAGTGCAATTGATAAAATATCGAAATTTTCTACATAAAGTCAATGATGAAAAAACTGAATCAATCATTTTTACTAGACGTAGGCCTCTACTTAATCACTTCGTTCGAGTCAAAAACAATTACCTCGATTGGAAGTGTAAGATATTTAGGCGTAACTATGGATAGACGACTTACATTTACGAGCCATATAATGATTGTGTAAATAGAACGATATTGGGTTGTCTATTTCCAATATTTAACAAAAAGTGTGCACTATCGGCGCAAAACAAATTCCTCATTTACAAAAAAGTTATTCTACCAAAATTATTATATGCGAGCCCGGTCTGGACTAGCAATAGCAGTATAAATCAGATGACTACAAAATCATTGTTTAAGAATTATCTCGAATAAACCAAGATTTACTAAAATTAAATCTATGCATGATATTTTAACGTTTCCTTACATACAGGAAATCATTAAAAATACAGCGAAAAAATGTTTCGCCAACTGCAGCTCATCTGATAATGTAGTAATACATTCGATAGGAGATTAACCAGTCTCTGCGACACAGATATAACAGGTACAAGCACAGACGTATAAAGTAAGCCGGCTATTAAATTCTAGTTCTAGTATCAGCAAATAGACTAAGATATTTTTAAGATATTATATTGTGATAGAGTAAGTTATAATTTTATTCTAATATATTGGAACAGGTTTTTTATACAAATTTTTCCTGTAATCTATACATTTTTGATATTTATAAGCCTATCATATAAGATTTTCTATTTTTTGTTTGTCTGGGAAGAATTTTTGTTCTATATTTCGGTACGGGTAAATTGTTCATTTTTTAAAATTTAATGTAACTTAATAATAAGAAATACAGTGCTTCCACTAATTAAAAAAAAAAAAGTAAAGAAAATTACGATAACGATGACAGCTGTCAATTTAAAAGAAATTATTTAAACTTACGATTTTGTTTAGCATTTTCACCGAATGTCTTCTTAAAAAGAAAATCATTTGCATATTTAAAACGCTCGTGAAAAGCTTATTACGTATAAATTTTATTCTCTAAAACTTACGTACACGTTAAAAAAAGAATAAAGTAATACCACACGACTACTTCCTCATATTGTACCCCCTAATTTTGTTCTTTCCTAATGGTCTCATCGGAATTTCTTTGTGCGTGGAAAATGGCGTTCTATATATAAATAATATAACGAATACGGATGAAATGAAGTTTATGTGTGTGTTTACGAACTAACACCCATACATATATATATATATATATATATATATATATATAATATGGGAAAAGCCCGTTGGGCTAATACAAAGATGTCTTTGATGAAAATTTCAAACGTTGACATTACGTCTTAAGCAACTGGTATCGTTGGTTCGGCGAGTAAAGCAAGGATGAATATAGGTTAAAAGAAGAACATCTCAAAACCTGGATAGCAACGGATAGACAGCGCAATGTGCCTCAAACGATTCTTAAATGTTTGCAACAAACCGCAAAATAGGATTAATATATACACAAACATACCTAGAGATGACTGCAAAACTCGGTCACGAGTATGCTATATTACCATATATATATATATATATATATATATATATATATATAATATGTATATAAATTTCGTTGACATGAATGATATCAGTACAAGTTTAACAAGTCAATTTCGTCTGGTATCGCATACTCTTTTTCACACGGTCGTTTATTTGCCAGTTTAAACGATTGAAAAAATTTCTATGTACATTTCGTTCCTTTTTTCCTACCGATTTTTTTCTTTTTAATTTTTTAAATAACAGTCCTGGGAGTCCTTAATCATACTTTCATATTAACTACATATCGATTATAAGCATTCCAAGAATTATAAGACTAGGTCAGCTGGATGCGGACGCTTAAGACGGCGATTGTTATTGAGCATCTGTACAACTTCCATCATTAGTGCGCTGTCGTAGTCTCCCTTCGTGTTTAGTTGCCATGTCTTTTATGACGTCTCTTATGGATGGCACCTGAACATCGCAATGTGTATCGTCATTGCGCGAATATCGCGATACGCATATTATACACGCAGAATGATGTTTCGTCTAGCTGGAATTTGTTTTAAAATTCGAACTGTTTGTACATCCGCCATAAAACAGCACCGTGTATTTCCAAATCAGCGCGAGTAGCAGCTTACGGTTCAATTTTTGTTTCATCCCGACACGGACTTCCGGAGTGAGTCTTAGTCCACGGTACTATATAAAAGATGCCTGTGGGATCATCAGGTTTTCTAAATATACTCTATAATTCGGATCAACTTAACGGAAATTTGTAGTTTTATCACGGCATTCGTCTGATTATTATCCGCTACAAGAACTGCAGTATGCAAACGTCGCTTTTTTAGTATATCTGTTGGTAGATCTTTTGTATACAATAAGTATCAGATCGGTCCCAACACACTACACGGTGGGATGATCCGTGCTTGTATAGTGTAGTACGATGATGCGGCATTTTCGTGGGAAACACTGAATCGAAATTTATATCGCTTTTCCACAGTAGCCCGCTATTTCACGTAATCATCGTGTTGGACTAATTTATACGAGGAGTTTTCACTATAGCGACATTTTTTAAAATTTGCTTCTGCACCGTTTAGACGCTTATTTCGATTGTATTTCGGATAGTTTTCATTTTATTTATGTTCGGTTTTCTATACGAAATTTCGATTTATATATATATATATATAATCTCGTGAACCCGGTTAATACCGTACTCGATAGGAGGGAATTTTTTCCTTACACCTTCGGTCGTTTTATTTAATAGATTTTTACTTCCGCGAGCGAAAATATACTTTTGCATCGTTCACTAACGTCGTAATGCAGTTTAGATTATTTATTGAAATTCACGGAATATCGTTAAAATGCGCTATTAATTCGGTCGAGACGGATGTTAGAAGAGGCAGTTGCTATTGATTTACATTCTATAAATCACGGGCGAGATTAATCTTTCGGTGGAATATAATAATTTGAAAAATCGAGAACGTGTTAAAGTCGGTGAAAACCATTTTCTCTATTTTTAATTTCTGAACCGACGTTGGGCACCACCGCTCATTTAACTTAGTCCAGCCGCGTATAACTGTACCGGATTACTTTTGGAACGAAAATAATCGCAGTCCGTAATAAAAGTTTTGTGCTAAAATTGTGGAAATGTGTAGTTTATGGAAAAAACTCACGAATCGCGCAATCTGCAATTATAAATACCCGAAAAATTGGGTCGCGTCCAAAATTTTCTCTTTCGGAATTAACATTTACTTAGTAATTACTCGACATCTGGAGAAAATATCAAATTTCTTCATATACATACATATATATATATATATGCTAATGATAAAAACGTTAGTGAAAAAATTAAATGAAACTATCAACGTTTTAAATCTTTATAAACTTCTGCTCGTTCATTCCGTTAATTACTTCCTACTACGAGATGCCGCGCAATTAATTTCTTTTAGTCCCCCCCCCCCGGAGTATTATTAACAGCTTGGAATTAAAATTCCTCGTCCGAGTACACGAATTTAATTATTTCGAAGCTAAATTTAATTAATTTATAAAGAAAATTTGTTCGAAAATTTTTTTTAAATAACCTATAATATATTAATTATAATCTGCTCCTCGCACGATAGGATATAGCGAGTACCGGACGATTAATTATCGAACAGGAAATACCCAGCATCCGGAAAGAAGCTCAAAAATTGAAAAAAGACGGCGTGGACGTGATAATAGCCCTCGGACATTCCGGTTACGACGTAGACGTGACTATAGCGGAAAATGTGCCGGAAATTAGTTTAGTGGTCGGAGGTCATTCTCATTCGCTTTTGTACACGCCGAAAGGTTAGAGCTAAACGATGAATTATTTTTAGAATATTTGAATATACGTAATTTACTACGACGCTTTACGCGATCGTCGGTGCCCGCATCAATTTTCCCTATTTTATTTAAATAGGTTGTAGTAAAAAAAAATTGCATATTAAGAGAAAAATTCTGTGCCTCGGGGCGCAGGAACAAGTGAAATTTCTAGAGACGTTTTCCCAAAAAGACGCTTATTTAATAAACTCGCGATTTTGTACAAATTTCACAAAGGAAAGCTATCCTTAACTTTGGCGACGACTCGAATGTTTTCGTTCTGAAATCTGCGTCGCGCATACATCCTTTGTGCAGCGAAGATTTGAACGAAATAACGGATCTGTGTCCTCTTATATTATACTCTATACGTGAATGATACTTTCAAAGGCCACAAAGTGACGTGTCCTCATATCGTCCGATCAGTTTACTACGTTCATTATCAAAAGTCGTTGAAAAATAATTTCGAATCGTGTAGATTTGATTATTAAAACGCTAAATACAATCCCAAATCGTCGGTTTTTGGTTTTCGATTGGAACACTCAGCAATACAACAGTGTCATAGATTAACCTACAAGACAGAACATTCGTTTATAAATAAATCATGTCTTTTCCCGAGAAGATAAAGTTTTAGCTTCAATACCACGAGGTAGTTTGCTTAGTCCGATATAACATCTATACTGCGGATATACCTATATCGAATCGAACAATATTAGCAACATTTGCCCGATGATACAGAGTTGCTAATTCAATTCCAGAATATACACTAGTACAGCTGTATCATGTGGATCGGATCGTAAAGTAGGAACGTAAAATTGTGTATAACATTTAATCCATCCAAATGCCAACGTATACCACCTTTACTAATAGACAAGTAACACATGCCCTACGATATGTATCCGTGACGATGAAATTCAGCAAAAACAAACTGTAATATCTATCGACCGCTAACACGACGGTTTTATGTGGCTCAAAACAAGGAAAACTATTAATCCAGAGAACCAGATTTCTGTATCGTTTCCTAAGAAGAAAATCTAAACTTACCTTTAAAAAGAAACATTTAACTACGATAGCTCCAATGTGTAAATATGAAATCGAATTATACGGAACTGCATGTAAAAGCAATATATTGATAATCGAAAATACTTCCTATCAGCAACTCGTGACCTAAATATATACCGTGTGTTAATGAAATTTATATAAACCGCTATATAACGTTTTTTTCATAAATTGCAATTGTTAACCCGTATTTCGGCAGAATGCATTTATCTTAATCCTATAAGACGATTAAAAAAAAAAGAGGTGATGGTGCAGAAATGCTCTTCCAAATAGTTGAAATTCCGAGAGTAAACGATTTTAATAATTCGTAATGTCGGTTAAAAGTTGAATAATAAACTTATCAAATAAAATTCACTGATTCAACTTTAATGATACTGTCACTGAGAATCTAATTGTCTCATTACGGACGTTAGATTAATCGTATTTTTATTATTTTATTCATCGCCGGTGTTTGTGGTGCTTTAAAAGTTATCGTTATATTTTTCCACACGTATATGCACAAATACGTAGTAACTTTTTTTAACTTTATACTGACGTACGTATTTCTCTGTTCGCGTGTACAATTATGTAAGTACTTTCCAGTGTAGTGAGTGTATGTATGAGCGGGCAATTGTTACATATGTATATATATATATATATTATTTTACATTCAAGTTATTGAGGTAAGTTTTTTAGTCGTAAAGGTGACGTGCAATAAGTACCGAAATCGCGTGATTAGAACCCGCGACACTTTTTCATTATGTTATTTTCTAAAGTCTTAGGTCTATGCTTGCAATCGGCTGTACAATTAGTGCCGAAGGTGTTGAAAATTCCACCGCTGATATCCGTGCCAATGTAGAATTCAACGATGTGGTAACATTTGCCCGATATTATATTCCGTATATCGTACAAGAACTTTTGGAAATACTAAATAACTCGATAAATTTAATATGCGTCCTATTACCTCGTGCTACGATTATAACTTGTCTTCTTAGTTGAAGCCGGATCCTCAACGTAGACTTCAACTCATTTACGACTTAAAATCGCGCGCACATACACACACACATACATATATATATATATATATATATATATATACGTGTGTCATATACACGTGTGCGCGCGTTTATAAATCGCGTGCATATCACGTTTTCGGTAAGTCGCTAATTAAACGAATTATTATATAGAAATGCATTTTTTCATCGTTATTTTTTTTTGGATTACGAGAGTTTTGTAGAATACAACGAAAAATAAGAAATAATTTAACGGACGACGTCAATTCTGTTTAGATAAACCTCCGAGTACCGATCCGTCGGTTAGCGATTATCCTCGCATGGTGAAACAGGCGACCGGACGGATAGTGCCGGTAGTTCAGGCTGGTTGCTACACGAAATATTTGGGTAAACTTTGGATAACGTTCGACGATAAAGGCGATGTCGTGTCGGCAGAAGGAAATACCTACCTTCTGAATTCTTCCGTTCAACAAGGTAATATTATCGCAGAATTAAGTCCAAGCGAAATTTTCTACTTATCGCGAAGTTCGTTAAATTATAATAGTTTCGCGTAAGTGCGATAATATATAAAAGTTTAATCGAACAGTTTGGATTTAGATCAGGTTATTCTGTACTATGGATCGAGTTGCGAGAATTTCTGATTATCGATAATCTTAATTTTACATCGAGTTAGAGAAAGCTTTCTGATGCGTAAAATTGAAACGGCTGGCGTATAATAAAATGTCCGGATATATTCTTCAGAAAATTTCGCATATATTTTTAATTCCAGTTCTAGCCGATTTTCCGACGACCAATATCAGGTAGCAACATTTGCCGATGACACAGCGCTTCCTTCTTCTGATACTAGCGAGTCTTCAAACGGATCTCGCTAGAGTTGAAAAACTGGTTTAACAAATGGAACGTCAATGAGAACAAATACTTAAATACAGAGTTTATCTACAGAAAAGCTGTATCTTCTGTTAGAATCAACAAAGGAATACAAATCAGACAAGCGTGAAATATCTGGGCTATCATTTGCATATGCGAGGTTGTGCAAATTCGATAAATGTAAGAATCATACAGACTGTCCAAAATAGAATTCTTCGACGGGTAAAAAATACGCCTTAGTACGTAGCAAGCCAGATCATTTACTGTGATTTAAGCATTTCCCAGTGTATGGGAGGCCATTAAGCGATACGCAGGGAGTAATGCTGTGAAACGGGAAAATCATCCAAATACACTCGCATCAGGGCTGTTTCAGAGACGTAGAAAACCTCCGAACCTAATCCTAGGTCATGGTTAGTATATTCCTTTCCTGTTATGCTATTTTCCTAAATTTTGCTAAATTATCTTATTGGTCAGCTTAAAAAAAAAAAAGTTATTTTTCCGATGAAAAATTTATGTATCTACATACATTTATGAATAACAAATAAATGTACCCAAGTTGATATATTATATATATACACAAGTTTGGAAAGTGTTGAAAGTTCATATATATATATATATATGTAAGTGTGTAAATTTAAACGAATAGATAGATATCGAAATTTATAAAATACTAGTTCGCAAAGGGATAAAGGTTATATCGAAAAAACGAAGTCGACAAAAGATTCCGACATTTTTAAATAAGAATTATAATAAAACAAGTTTGTTTAAAATGTTTCCCGAACTAATGTTTCATACTAATTCTTCTGTAGCTGTCAATTACAGGATTTTCATAATTTTAAAATCATCTTCAACGTATGTAGTAATAATTTTCAAAATTAAATTATAATCGGTTTTAAAATTTTTATATCGAATTTTTTTACCTAATTAACGTCCGTAATATTTTATTTCGCTGGCTGTTCTATTCGTGTTGATGTGTACAGCGGTGTAGCCAGGGAGGTGGTTTTGGGGGTCTGAACTCCCCTTTTGAATCAATCTGATAATAAGAAAACATATACTCGTTGTTAGATGCAGTTTTGCATTTGTTAAAATTATTATTATTTTTTTTTATGTTCATTTAATATATTTAAATTTCGTTGTTTTTGAAGTGAATAAATATAGTTTTATAATATAGAAGGCATACTAAAAGAATTTACTAGAAAAACGCGAAGAATAGATTTTAAATTTTAAATTTTAAATTTACTTAAGTATTATTCTTTCAAAAAATATAAAATCGTTATTTATCGTTTATTTTTTCGCGGAATTTATTCTACTTTATAACATCACCCTCTGTCCTCATTAACATACTATTAATGTGTTCCAGTGACGTTAAACATTTCCGCCGTCTATTGCTTCTAATAGAATTACATATTCGACGTCTAATAAGTATAAAAATAAATCTGGTGAGTTGGATTGCTTTTTGGGGTTTAACCTACTTGAGTTTTGGTTATAAGTTCAATATTTAACTTGGGTTTACTGTTATAAGTTTTGTTTGAACCCCACTCTTCAACCAAGTCTGGCTACGCCACTGGATGTGTAATCTAGCGGGACGTGTATAATTGTTTCGAGTAAATACGATATAGATTAACTTTTCTAATTTAAATTAAACCTCTCGACATTTTAAACTGTATCGCAATTCGGATAAAATCACTGTAACTAAATTTTTGATATCGCTATATGAAGAATTGTACACACTGAAGAAATAAGTATCAGAAGTTTAAACGGTATCCGCATATACTGATCCGTTTTATTTCAAATGTAGTCACGAGTCGATGCAGTAATAGACGAGATAGAAAACTATCTGGTTTTCTCTACTATGTAAAAAAGATCTCCGATGAAATGGATAAGAAGATGATTAGTTGTAGCGTTCCATAGATCGCAAAAAAATCTTTTATTTGTTCCGTTGAAGCGATCGCATCAAACTGCAATGTACGGAGTTGGTTTTAGGGGCTGGTTGTCTAGGTCTGTCAAGTCAAGCGATGAAAAACCTTCATGACTCGCAATAAAATGATATTAGGAATTTACTATTTCAACGGAGTACGTATCGCTTCCGAAAACGAATGTATACCGTATCGAGTCTAACTCTTACCCGTACCGTACAGTATGATTCGGTATCATCAATATATATACACAATGACGAAATCTCTTATATAAAACGTAGTGCTCGATAGATATCACGCTGGTTAAGTAACATTATGAAGTTCGCGTTGTATTTGTTAATTTTTAGTAGATTTTATTAAAAATTTAATTACAAAAATTAGTTAAAATCACTACATTCTACAATCTAAAAATGTTTAGTCGGATCGTGAAATGATAATTATAATTAAAAAATATATATGTATATATTAAATTAGTACAAATAAAATGGCGTGTAAGATTAACGCGACGATAAAACGAATTTCGCAAAAATTGAAATATCTTCGAAAATCACGTATAAACGTGACTCGGGTAATTAAAATTAATGAAGGTATACAACACAAGCTGGCTGATACGCATGAGCACTTGTAACAATAATGATAATATTAACAATAATAATAATAATTATTATTATTATAGTAATTTTAAACGGTAATAATCGATACAAGGATTTTTCTATTAAATTCAAACTTCCATCTTTAACGAGTTCGACCTTAATTGCGACACACAATTCGATCGTCGTAAAACCGCGTCGGAGACTAAAGCCGAAGGTAATAACTATGTTTCAGTGTCGGACGATATTAGAATATTTTTTTTTTTACACGAAATTATGATATCCGAAATATTTTTTTTTTTTTAATTGCAAAAAAAGACTACAAGAGGTGAAAATATCTAAATTTATTTTGACGACCGGTTAATTTTTTACGCGTTATATGAACAATTCTAGAATTTTAACATCGACTAAATACGTTAATTATTATATAAAAGTTTTTTAAGGACATTGTGACTAAAAGAGTTAATGTTAACTTTTGTCGTAGTAAAACAGCAACGTCGATAATAAATTGTATTAATTTTTTGGGAACAGGAGCAATCACAACCCACTAACGTGTTGATAAATAGTTGTTATATATTGATGTTACAATTGGTTAGAAATTTGTAAAAAATGGGAGTTAAAAAAATTAATAAAACGAGCTTGACTGTTATCGCGCATTTTTGAGTGCTCGAAAAAAAAATTGCTATTCCGACTTATATAAGCGTACAAGTTGGGCTTAGATACACACATTTATATATATATATACATTATATATATATATATATATATATATATATATATATATATATATATATAAATAATTCATTTTTAATTGAAAAAACGAAAACTTTACAAAACCACGCTAATACTCTACGAAAAGTGGTCTCCTACGTTTTGTCTGCAGACTTAAGTTCTTGCATGCGCATTTTATTTTCGTATATACGTGATCACACACACACATACATCATATTATATATATATATATATATATATGTATGCATGTAACGCTGTAAAATATAGTCGAACGACTAAGATGTACCTCGATATAAACCGATCTCTCGACGAATGTAATAAACATTTTCGGACTAAATGAAATTAATCAATATGGTAAAATATATTTTTGTCTATTTATTGGTATGAACAATACGTACTCGTCAATATGAGGTAAGATAAATACGTAATATGTATTTATTTGTTCCGGAAGTTAAGCGTAGACTAGAGCTTGGACGCAGTGCGGTGTAGCTCGATTGTCGAATTTCTCAAAGGACACGGTAATATCGTCAAGCACTGAGATAAATTTATGAAATTGTCTGGTTTTCCCAATCGACATTTATGCATGTGAAACGTGATGCATCACTGTTGGTTGTATTATATATACAATTCGGATACACGGACTTTTATATTGAAGGTACCGAGTTCGAATACGATTGTCAGAAAATGAAAATATAAATAATCCTAATATTATCGTCTGGCAATGGTAAACCACTACGTACAACACGCCATATGTGCGCTAGTAACAATATAAAAACGCACATTGCATTGTGTCGTGAGAACAAAGCGATTACAATCAGTTCTCCCGGCTGTGTGTCTATATGCGGTAGCATTATATTATGATTGCCTTGTACGCTACTTACACTGTACGTCAAATTATGTGTAAGTAAGTAGTCGCCTACCTCCGATACGGACACAGAACTTAAATATATATATATTTTTTTCTTATAATACATTTATATATATATGTATATATATATACATAAAAAAGTATAGAGTAGCCTGAGAAAGTAGCTTATGGCTACCTATCAATATCTATGTTTAATCTTAAATAATTCCGAGATAAAAATAGGAAATTTTTTTAATAGAATTATTTCATTAGGATTAAGAGAGCAATCGATATTATACAGTTTTCTCAGATGGTTATATTTAATACATGTGTATACTATGTGCTGGACATCCTCCATTTCATTAGTTGCACAATTTCAAACTATCGCACGAATATTGCCTATTGATCTTCGTATTAAAAAACGATCACTTATTTTTGAAACTAAAAGAGAACATAACGGAATCGTAAACAAAGAACATCTTAAATAACTTGATTTGCAGATTTTTAATAAATTAAAATTAATATTATGATGCTCAAACTAATGGTAAGTTAATTAATAAATTTTTTCCAGATATAATTGAACGTTTTAAAAACAAAAGGTTGAAAGAAAATTTTTATATGACACAGATCCTTATTGGTCGTGGTTCTATCGGATATTTTTTGAATAAATTACAAATCATCAATATATATATATATGCAATTGCTCGATATAATATTAACTCTTTATTCCTATTCCGGTTGTTCAGATGAAGCAGTCTTGTCAAAAGTGCAATATTGGAATCAGATGATCGAGCAGAAGATTAAAGAAGTGTCGGCTATTAGTAAAGTCTTCCTGGAGGGGGATGAAACGAATTGCAGACATCGAGAATGTAATTTGGGAAACTTCATAGCTGACTCGTTCGTTGACTACGTAAGTCAATCCTTTGATTTCGAATATGATAGAATTTTATTCTGTTTATTTTTACAGACTTTCACGTATATGCTTGAACACTCATATAGGAGCTTTAGTAAAATACAATTCACCTATCTACCGTGTTCTTAAATTAAACTATTTCCCACTCCTGTGGAAAATGTCACACATAGTAAGAGTTCCAAAACCTGTAAAAAATTCTGTTGAGGTCACACCATACAGACTAATATATCTCTTTTGCCCCTGTTATGAAAAGTACTCGAGTAATTAATACTAACTAGAATAAGATAGCTAATTCAAGAAAAGAATTTAATTCCTAGCTATCAGTTTTGTTTCATTCCTGAGCATGTGGAGCAGGTTCATCAGATTGTCAAGCTAATTGAGAATAGCCTGGACGAGAAAAGAATATGTGCTAATGTCTTCCTCGATGTTCAACATGCGTCTGACAGGGTTCGGCTCCCTGATCTGCTGTATAAGATTAAATCTCTGCTACCTTACCCAATTTACTGATTATTAAAATCGTATACCGAGAAGGGATGCTTTCAGGTTAAATAATTTAATTCGTTTATCACTGAGTCGTGGTTGTTATTCTTCACATGTTAGTTTACAGTTTGACAGGATCGCTTTACAGGGCCAGCGAGGGGTGTAATTTGAAATTATATTAAGAAAAGAATTATAATCGGTTAACGGAAATTCGATGTAAAGAATTTATTATTTTCATTTTCAATAGTATCGAAGACTAATTTTTCGTTTGTTTCACGAGTTTCAGACAAAATTATAGGAGGTTTTACAACGTGCGCCTGCAATTTTGCCCTATTATATTATCAGTTTTACACGCGTGATGTACTATAACGATGTAATCTTACGATGTACCAGTGAAATTTTTACGTTTTTGAAATAACACGTTGATTTGGTTTATAAATTAGATATATTAATACTATTTATTCCGGTTGCTCTTAAATAAATATGTATAGGATATAATGTAACCCTATTATTTTTTTTATATACATCATATATGACTTGTGCATGTAACATGTATATATATATATATATATATAAGGAACCATGGAAGGGAAAAGACCAAGAGGAAGACCGAGGCAGAAATACATAAAACAAATACAAGGAGATGTAAAAGCAGATAACTATGGAAGTATGAAGAAAATGGCTATATCCGGAAACTTTTAATCATGGTTGTCCATAAATCAATTAATATATTGAGGAATTAAGAAGGTAATGTACATATATATATATATATATATAAATACCGACTAATGAAGAAAAAGAAAGGAGGCAGAAACTTTAAAAGTAATGTACTTTTCATAAGATTGACGTTCAATTGAGAGATTGAAGACTAGAAGAGGATATATATGCATATATACTTTTCTTCTATTTCCTGGGACTCAAAAATTTGTTGGTGAAATTAGATAGAAATGAGTAAAAACTTGAGTTATCTATTAACTGTCAAATTAATAATTGAATAGAACTAGCGAGTACATACTTTGGTCCCCCAAAATTATATAACTCGAAATAAATGCGAGAATTAATACGGGGTTAGTATTGGTCGCAAAAAACATTTAAGCCCTATTAGGTGAATACTATAAGAGACTTCTCCCCGTTATTCCTAACAATTTATTTAAACAATAAATAATTTAAAAAAAAAATAGGAATTAACAGATTATATTGGAAACGATCGAAGGACGCGCAGGGAAAATGTTATTTATAAATATGTTGGAGATTTCTTTCTATGCAAATCACTAAACTTTTTGTTATGAAGAAATCGAAAATCTTTTAAAAATAAAATATAAAAATATGTAAAATATATATACGATTGAAAAAAAAAAGAAACGTGAAAATATTAATTTAGATATAAACATTTTACAAAAATTAAAGCAAAATGAAAACTAGCATTATAAAGTAATCTAATAGTGAACGTGGTAAACTGCAATCAGCAATATAAATTTATATGTAAACAAAACACTGAATCACATAAAATAAAACAAAATGAGAACTTGGGTAAGTTAGTCAATTTTTACGTTAGAACTTCTTATTTATATTTTAAGTTTCTGCGCTTTTGTCGATTGTAGATTTTTATCACATTCACTGTCAAATTATTTTACAATATTACTTTTTATTTTGCTAATTTTTGTAAATAGTACATCTAAATTAATATTTTTAATATTTTTTACATTTTATTTTTGATAAACTGTATATATATATATGAATTTGTTATACTTTGTTTTTAAGTTCACTTGATAATGACTTAACGGCCAAAAAGGCTTTGTAATTTTTTATTTTAAGAAACAAGTTTAGTGATTTTAACTACTTTCTTACTATCTAATTACAGTTTCCAGCTTATATAATTACAAGAACGTATTCTAAGCTTAACATCGTCCAGATTTTGAGATAAACAGGAGCCCTCTGCTTGCTGCACATCAGTTTATCGATGTTTTTACCATCATTCATTATTTTTATGCGGGAAACTGACATTATTTACTTAACTATCAGTTGCTGTTTTTACTTTAACCCCTTGTTTTTTCCTTTAAGGCCAATTAATCAAGTTGAATTTAGCAGGTATCCGTCCTTTTTTGCTGAAATTTTTGGTTGCTTTAAAAATCTCAATCGTTTCGAAGCTATTTATTCATACTGAACAAGATTTCGAAATCATTAAAATTTTCGAGGCATTGATGCGAAACCATTGTTGCACACGTGTCTTTTCTCTTATGTTTACAGTTTGCTTTGTGGTTTTTTAATGTGTGCATTTATATAAATATTTTGCATTTTTGTATCGTATAAATGTCCGTATTTGTGTCCATAAAGATATTTTAACTACACGTGCATATGTTCGTATACACGGTGAGCATCGCACACGCCACAATACACGCGGACCAATAATTTTGATGGAAGGAAACCGTAATAAATAAGTCTCTATTCGAGATTTCCTTCGGCAGTTGTCTTCAAGAGACTTCGTACGAAATTGTTGTTACACGACGAAGTGGAATATAATGGACTGGAATGATTTATTATCTCGAACGCTAAAACGATGGTAACGCCGGCGCAAATATGAAAAATATTACAGACCTCTCATCGAAGACAATGACCGATTTCTAAGCTTCAACCTCATTTTTCATTTTTCGTTCATTTCAAAGTTTTCTTCATATTTCTAAAGATTTTACATGCATATACATATATATATATGTGTGTGTGTGTGCGCATACCATTAGTGATTTTATTAGCGGTCACCCATTTTTAAAAG
Source organism: Coronaproctus castanopsis (assembly GCA_032883995.1). Lineage (NCBI taxonomy): Eukaryota > Metazoa > Arthropoda > Insecta > Hemiptera > Monophlebidae > Coronaproctus > Coronaproctus castanopsis. The sequence continues at coordinate 72,989,094 of CM065053.1, forward strand.
CCGACTTGTGTAAAACGGTCCAGAAGATGATGTTCAATATTTTATCAATCATCCGCTATGACCGAGTAAAGAATGCCGTACTCCATATCATTGTAGAGTTACAGTCAAATTAAAACCGAATAACGAATTTGTATCAGAATCAATGCTGAAGATATATATAATATATATATGTCTGCGAGTGTATAATGTCGCGATTGGCGAAGTTGCTGAAACTCAGAACTATCCAGTCGACGCTCGAGTGTTTGACAATATCATATTTCTATATCCTCCCACGAACTTGCTCATAATTTATACTTCGAAATCTAACCCATTTTGTACGCAGAAATAACTTACGATAGGTTAGTCACGATGTTTGGCAACGAACAATATGGCGACTACAATGATAAAGACAGTGAAGAATAAGTATACATGTATATTTATATATACATCTCTCTCTCTCACACACACACACACATATATATATTATTATTATTATTATTCTAACTCACTCGTTTCCGAGTATGAGTGCCTTTCTTTCTGTTAAATAATTCAATGTGTGAATGTTATATGCGATATTAATCCAATTTTATAATTAGATTTACAACTTCAGTGTGCACATTCATTCTGATCTATGTTCTTTCTTCCTCCTTTTGCGCGACACCTACTAATCTAACAGCGTCATCAGTGAATTTTCTCCATTCAGTTCTATTCAATGTTCCTCCCAAGTCTTATTTTACTTGGGATTAATACCGTTCTTTTTAATGGAATGTAACCCACACACCTTTAAATCTAATTTTAGTCTTCCACAATATCGTTCAACAGTGTGTAATGTACCATATAATAATCGCTTCGGTATGCGATTGTTATCCATTCTGATAACATGGCTAACCCCTCTTAGCCCATGGTTAAATATTGTTCTATTCTATAACAATCTGTCATTTTCAAAATTCTTTCATCTGACAAATTTCAAGTTTTTCAATTTGGTCACTTCTGATTGGCCATGACTCACAACTATACAATAAAGTTGGTAATACTACTGCTCTATAAACATTTAGTTTTATTTATTCCGAAATAAACGCTGCCCAAGCTTGTTGTAGGCGATCATTGTATCTTTTATTCTCTATTTGATCTCATCTTCTAGTTCACTATTATCGCTAATTACACTACCAAGTTATTTGAAACTTTTGACAATTTTTAAATTCGATCCGTTTATATGAAAATTTTCTTCCGTTCCTTTCAATATTATTATTTCGGTTTTATTTGTGTTTATACTTAATCCATAATCTCGATATGTATCATGCAGACATTTTAGCGCGCGCTGTAATTCTGCAGAAGTTTCACTAAGTGTAACACAATCATCAGCATATTCTAAGTTTTGCAATACAAACATTTCCGCCTTGCTGTTCGTATTGAATTTTTGTAGGTTATATAATCCTCCGTGAAAACGATATCATACCTATTTGTTCAATTTTTCGCTTGTATGCTAAGAAAATCATTAGTGATTAAACAATGACGGTGCAAGCACACACTCTTGTTTTACACCAGTTGTCACCAGAAAATGTTCTGCCAGTTCGGTGTCATAAATTACTGAACTTTCCACGCCATCATGCAGCTGTTTTATAATTGAAACAAATTTTAATGGGCAAAAGCATCGCCACAGCGCATTTCTATTAATCGTATCGAAAGCCTTTTTGACATCTAGCTCTATTTCGTTTAGCCTTTTCCATAACTTGTCGTATGGCATACATCATATCTATTGTGCTGCGCTTCTGCCTAAATCCACACTGTTCCTCCGGAAGATAAGTATTCGTTACTAGTTGCAGGCATTGCTGCAGAATTAGGCTCATGATTTTACTGGCCGTGCAAAGAAGTGATATATCACGATAATTTAAACAATCCTTTTTTGTCTCCGTTGTTTTTATAAATGGTAAAAAAACCGCAACTTTGAAGTCTTCGGGTACAGTTTTCCCGTGTTTTCTTAAACAGTTTAATCGAGTACGAGCACAACTTTATATATTTCGCTTGGTATGTAATCTAATCCAGCGGCTTTATTTGCTTTCAGCCTTTTAATGGCATGTATAATTTCTTCGACAGTAGGTGGGATGTCCAGATCATAGTTGACTTACGGTACAGGTAAGTCATTTAGTACTTTTCCATTTATCGAGGATTCATCGTTCAATAATGCTTCGAAGTATTCCATCTAATTTTTACTTTATTCCTATCATTATAGCTCCACGTCTGTGATAGGAATCTCACGTCTAGTATTTGGGCCATAACTTAACTGCTGTGTAAAAAGCTCGATTATCATTTTTGTTAACCATTTCTTGCATTTCTTTTGTTTTATTAATCCACCATTTAGTCTTGAGTCTCCTTGTTTCTGGTTGTATGTCAGCTTTCACAGGCACAAATTTATTCCGTTTGTTATTATTTTTTCTATCATTTTGCAACTCTAGAAAAGCCTGTCTTTTATCTTTTATTTTTAATCGTATTTCTTCTGAACTATCAGTAAACCAGTTTTAGCGTTTCTTTTTATAGCCTAAAACATTTCTACATGCTGAATTTATGCTTTATATGATTCCATAATTCTTTCACAGATCTCATTCCACTTAGTATGTTATTTCGTAAGTAATTTTTAATTCCAACCCAAATTTTTTAAGCACATCTCTGTTCTTTAGGAATTTAGTATTATATGTTTTTTGTATGGTATTTTATGACTGGAAACGTAAATTTCGATCGCAATAGCGTGTGATCTGTGTCTCCATCTACTCCTCTCATTCTCGTGTATTTAAGCAGCCGGGTCTATGTTTTTGTCGTATTATAACGTAATCGAGTTGATGTGTGTGCCCAGCTTCCTTTATACATATCATTCATCTAGGCATTTTGTGATCAAAACTGAAGTAAATGCTTACTATTACTATTTTTTTTTTACCTAATCCATGCGCACCAATCGTTCCTTTCTATATATTACGATTATTTTCAACCCGGGCATTAAAGTCTCAGAGTATTATAAGCCGTTCGTTTAGTGGAATTTTATTAATCACTCGCTGTAAATCGTAGCAAAACCTATCCTTAATTACATCACTATTTTGTAATGGTGGGGCATATGCACTGATTATGGATACAATAGAGCTCGATTAAAACTTTATTTCCATTGCCGTAAGTCTATCACTTATTTCGTATTGATCGTCTATAATGTAGGGCATTATTTTATTATTGATTTCAAAACCTACTCCATTTATTCGTTACTGGTTTAACACCTTTCCAGTAAATTGTATATAGCCTGTCAGTTGGTCATTTATTATTCCTTCTTCCGGAAGTAATGTTTGCGATAATGCCGATATATCAATGTTATATCTCATCAATTTTTGGCTAATCAGTTTTGATCTCCGTATTGGTCGTTCTTTTTTATCCTGTAACGTTCTAACATTCTATTCACCTATATTCCATATGTTTATTTTAAACTCATAGTTCTACATTTCTTACCGCATTGTATACGTTCCCGTTAGCGTGCCGCACGCTAACCGTGTTCACGTGGGAACAGCTATATTTAGGACATCTTTTCTAGTCCCCTCCACTACTGTGGTAGGCAGAGCGGATCCTAAATAGGACCACCTAGTCGTATAACCTGCTGCCGTGCTTCGATATCTTCCCATTCTTTAAAAAAGCGACCACCTGTGTTATATACCGCCTTCCATGCAGAATCAATGGCTAAAAGCTTCGAGTCAAACCAAACCTGCTCACGTCACCGCTATCAGGACTAGGACTTTCAACAGGTATTGCTGGAGTTTTGACCATCCAATCCGTGGCACACCCTCCAGTATTTATGCCCTGTCACTACTGGAATCATCTACAAATGCGACTTTCCGCCAGTAGCCATAAAGCTCCTTCTCATTATAGAAAATGATATGATAACTGGAACTGTACAAAAACGAATCTCTCGTGTGGACGTGGAGCACGCGGTTTGCGTTGATTTGCGCTAATAAAAAACAAAATGACCGATCTTCTGTAATTCACCCTGTGTGAATATAATAAATAAATTTGAGAATTTAAGATACGACGCCGGGGGAAGCACGTATAAAATCACGGGACTAACCGGAATTAGTAAAAATTTGAGTAATACTGTTCTTCATTTTACTGAGTTTTTTGAATTGTTAAATTAAAAATTTTTCATTTTATACATTTTATCTTTTTTTAAATACTAACTTTATAATGTGACCTAACAGTCGAAAAGCTCTGTGATTTTTCATAAAGAAAAACGTTTAGAAATTTAAAATAAAAAATCACCGCATTACACATTCTTCAAATGTTAAACGGTTACGTTAACGAGTTAATTGCATAAATATGGTCTTGTCCAATTTAGTGTTCCGTACGTAATTCTAATTTTAAGAAATACTGCAACTTGTACGAAATCAATGTTAAACTGTTTTAAACGCATCTCGTTATATTACACGTTCAATATTCCGCGTGTATATTCAAGAGTGTATATTTAAATTAGCGAGCAAAAGTTTTCTGAACTCAATCGTACGTATGAACTAATAACTGGCAACTTATTAAACGTAATTATTCGTAACATATCCAATTGTTATTATTTAAGGTATTTGATTAATTATTCATGTTTATTTCAGCTGTGAAGATAGTTTTAAATTTTGTATTTCTTTTTATTTATAAATTTCTTGAAATGTTTTAACTTTTACGCATCATTCTAATTTTCGTCAAAACGAAAATCGTTCGTTTTTCTTTTGGCGCGATTACGTAAGTAAAGTAAATTTGTTTTTTTTTATCAGTCTGACTCTGTGCTTCGGATAACTCGATAGACGAATAACAGAAATTCCATTACACATTACATATATATAGTAATATGAAATTGTAAATCATTTAGAAAAGAAATTTAAAAACGATATGTTTAACTGAATAATATTTAGAGTATTGTATTTTGATTTAGAAATTTAGTATAAACAAAATGCGAGAGAGTACAATTACCTAGGGAAAACTTCTCTTACGTTTATGAGCTTTCTTAACGGCAACGTTCGGCATTTTTATTTTATTTTATAAGTAGCATCTGCGTAAATTAAACATCTCCTCTTGTCTTTCAAATCAACCGATGCACTTGACGTTGTTTTAGCTTCTGATGATTGCTGCGTTTTCATTATGATTCTTCATCATTGGTCGACAATTCCGCCGTTTATCGAACTGCTGAACATTATATAAAATATCAACATTTCGTAACTTTCATCTTGTTCATATCAATCTGTTTACTTCTACAGTTGTTATAAGCTGGCCGTCATATAGTTCATTAATTGCTGCATCGGCGACGGATCACAGAGAGTGACGGTTAAAAGAAGTTTTACCGTATTTAAGTAAAATTCGTGAAACGAAATTTGTTCATTTTTCATTTCCGTAGGTTACCGAAAAGCAACCGGTCAACAATAATAGTTGGACTAGTGCGCCCATTGCTATCGTACAAGGCGGAAGTATCAGAAGTAACATCAAAGCAGGTAATTTAAGAGCGATGTATTTGTGTATTCGTTATTATTTTGCAAATATTGAAATCCTCGAAACAATAATCCGTAATATATTATTTAATTCAATCGGGATTAACCGTGAATTGGTCTCGTTTTTTGTTTTTTTTTTACGAGATTTGTAGCATAGTATTCGAGTACAGAAAATAAGTTACTAATTTATAAAGCTACAGTAATGGTTTTCACGTTGCGGGACTTCTTAAAAATATCCGTGTAAATAAAACACGGTGATTCAAAAATAAAACGATAAGATCTTTTAGTGCGTAACACCTTACACGGACACTTTAAATTTACCTTTTTTTTTCTCCCCCCCCCCAATCAATAAATTGGGGAGAAAATAGACGAATCTCCCGTGCGGGCCAGGCAAATTCGGAGATACCAACAACACACTGAGCCGGCGGTCACCCATCCAAGTTTTCTTAACTTTGGCAATTAGACGGAAAGCCGCCATACTCAACGCGCTATGGCCGTCGGATAAATGATCAAAATTCGTAAATCACGTACGAAGGTATGTAAGCAGGCTTAATAAATCTGTTAGATAATGAAATAATATATGATCATCCTCGACAGCATCGGAAACGGCTTTTTTACCAAAATCCGGAGGCATCTTTTGTCTACTGATCTGGATCTCAGACGGCTGAAACGTATCAAACCTCATCAATTGGTCGCTACCGATTAATATAATCAGCAGAGTATACTAATTGGGCTATTCGTCTGTGCATGTTACGCTATTCATAAATACTGCTTATTTACTTTAGACACCTAAGATTGTAGAAATAAATATCCTTTACAGGAGCTGTATTAAATAAAAAAAAAACGATAATAGCGAGTATGTAAGAAAACTACGATGTAACAAGACCGCTGCCTGCAATTAACATTAATTAAAATTTGATCTAGGAACACCACTCCCCCTGTACGTGCCATTTTTCATTTTCCGTCTTTTTTCTTTGCTTACGTTTATACATTGCGATCATGTATGCTATACATATGTATACGCAACAGGTGTTTATTTTGTATACATATGTCAAGTGTGGTTTTTTTTGTATATTATTTTAATAATCGAATATATTTTTTTCAATTTTTTTTTCCATTTTTTGTTTTTGATTTAGTTTAGTTGTATACTTGTATTCGATTGTTTATTTCCCGGTGTAGGCATTTTAAAATTATCACGCGAACCGTATATAAATAAATAAATAAATTAATTAAATTAAATAATACAGACGAAAGCTGTAATAAATTAAGAAATTTTGATAGTGACAATCTATTCGAGTTCCTTCATTTTTATGTTTACGTAGGTAACGTAACGATAGGGGACCTTATAACGTTTTTACCGTTTGAAAATGAAGTAATGACGGTAAAACTATTGGGACGTACCTTGAAGAAAGTATTCGAGCACTCGGTCCATAGATACGTAGTCCCTCCTATAGGAGGTGAATTCCTCCAGGTATCAGGTAAATTAATAAATCACTATTATTGTTATTACAAAATAAGTCTGTATATACGACGTGTTAAATATAAATAAAGATACTATACTAAGTTAAATAAGCATCAACTTTTTCAAACTGTAGCTTAATCTAACAAAACCTAATTTAATTAGTAAAACATATGTGCTGAAAGTCAAATCAACCATAACTTTGACATAATCATTTAAAATTGATTTTATATAATTATACAATTAGATCAGCTGGGTGGCGCCGCTTAAGACGACCGGCGTCATGTCCGTTATCGAGCAACTGAATTGCTTCCACGTTGATATGTCGCTCCAACCTCTTTCTATAAGCAGTTTCGTATCTTCGAATCTCTTCGTTCACGAATGGAATCCGTACATTTCGATGCACATCGTCATTTCAGAGAATAGCGGTATGCATCGTGCTGTTAGTATTACACTTTGTCTGGCCCGGATCATTGCTCTGTTAGACCTATTGACACAGCCTGCGGGCCATAGGTCCATATTAGTTTTATAATCTGCCAATACAGTAGGCATTTGTGTCCTACGTCCAGCTGTAAGTTTCTTCCGATAAGTCGATAAAGTTGTTACGTTTTTTTCTTTATCTGTTTGCTTTTCATTCTGGCATGCACTACGTCAGACGCTTGTCTAAGTGCATACCAAGGTACTTGAGCCAGCCTGCGGAATAGGTTCTCCCCTAAAGTTTACTTGGTAATGCGCCTGTGTTTGCCGGTATGTGAGAATCACACGGTTTGATTTCTCTTCGTTGATCTCAAACGCGATAAAAATTTGTAATAAATTGAAACACTACACAGTAAACGAAGTAAGACGACTTAAAGGAAAATGGAGGTTACTCCCGAGAGCTGCGCTGCGAGCACGATTTAAAAATACAGCTAGATGTTGTTTTTTTCAACGGTCTGTAAAAATCGTATAACGAAAGTATAACCAGTTAGTTCCCGAATCTTTCATATTCGTCTTATTTAAGGAGATTAACGCGCTGGTGAAACATACCTGTAAGCGTGTAAGCATTTTGACGCAAACGTCGATAATAAGTTAAATTTGTGAAATATAATACATTTTAACCCTTTTCAATTATTTAAGCGAAATTTTATAATCAAGTTTATGAAATAAAGAAAATGTTTTCAGAAGTTGAGAAAGTATAAATAACATGACTAGATAATTTTTAATGTGTTTACATAAATATTTCTAGAAACGAAACATTTATAATATGAACCAAATGTCTCTTATTATAAAAATTTATACGTTAAAAGTTGATGTGTACCGTATAGAGGACATTGTGACTGAAAGGGTTAAGAAGCAAAAAAATTAGAATGCCGGTGAATATTTTTTTATTTATATACATTGTTTTTTTTTTTGCGTAGCTCTTTCTCGAGTGATACGTACATATATATAATTATAGTGGATCAAATATGGAATAAAACTAAAATCAATATAAATACAGAAAACAATAAAAAGAATTATTTAGGTTCTATAAATTATGTAGGAAGTTATACATATAAAATAATTAAAATATTTAACAAATATAACATTGATTTAGCAATAAGAAACAATAGTACATTATTAAAATCAATTAATAATAATAAAATAGAAAATAGAAATATATTAAAAAATTCAGGAGTCTATAAATTAAATTGTAATCAATGTGAAAAAGAATACATAGGAGAAACAGGTAGACAATTCATAACAAGATTTAAAGAACATTTAAATTCATATGCAAATAATGATGAAAAATCGTTGTTTGGAAAACATTGTGTAGAATTAGAACATAAAATAAATAATATTAATCTAAATTATAAAATTTTAAATATATAGAAAAACACTACAAAAAAAGAAAACTACTTGAAAAAATGGAAATTATAAAAGAAAGGGATAAAAATAAAAATAGTTTATTAAATTCAATGGTAAATTTTGATGAAGAATTAATTTTAAAAAGTATATTGTAGAATATGTTGTAATTTTACTGGCTATTAATTTTTATTATATAATATAAGTATTTTTCAATGTTTAAATTATTATCTGGCTATTGTTTTGTAAATTTTATATATTGATAGTTGATTGTGTTGTTCACCACGGTCATTTTCAGATTTTTAATATTTATTTTCATTTTATTTGTAAAATTGTGTTTTTTAAAAAATTTTGTGGTTGTATATTTTTATATTTTATATTTTACGTTCGGACATCATACATCGCAATAGTAAATGAAAAATTTAAAATTCCAACAGTATACAACTTTTACAGAATCAGGAAAATAATATTGAAGAAAAAATTAATATAAAAAAAAATTAAATTAATAAACAAATATATTGATATTAAATTTCAACAAATAAAAAAAAAAAAAAAAAAAAAATAGACCGACAGAACCAGACATCATTTTTGGATAATATTTTCACAATTACCATCACATATTTTTAAGTAATTATATTTAATTCATATTTTTAAAATTATGATTTTTTAAATTTTTCACTTGATAATGGCGTAAATGCCGAAAAGCTTTGTGTTTTTCTTAAGAAAATAAATATTAGTGATTTAACTAATTTTCAATTGATTATATATATATATATATCGGAATATCGAATGGTTTTCAAAGAATTTTTGAACGCCAATATAGATAATCGAAAATATACGAGATAAGAGTTGAATCTAACGCTTAAATTTGTTTTTAATATTATATTGGCTTACATAAGATCGCACGATTGCAGCGTTTTACAGATAGTTTATTAGATGGCACTATTTATTTTCATCGCGAATATTGTATGTAGTAAGGAAATTTTATTCAAAAAATAATTTGAAAGTAAGTAAAAAGTCTAAAATTACCGCTACAAATTTTAAATGCGTTCGCCGTTTAATTGAAATTCAGCTTTAAATTCGAATTCATTTAGAGTTTTCGTTTTATTTCGTGTAATTTAGGCGTATAAAATGAAACGCCTATATTTAATGTGCAAAATACATTAGTTCTTCACTCACGTCGCAGTCACAACACAGTCATAATACACACTTGCAAATACCCGTCTACGTAGAAGGCGATATGTTTATATAATGTATAAGATTAAAAACTAGTACTGTATTATTGAAGAAAAACCTGTCAAATAAGGCGTATTACAAAAAGCCAATGCCAGTTCGATGAATTCTAGTTAAATTCGAAATATTACTACTAATAACCGGATTTAATTTTCTTTCGACACATAATGAAGTCCGCGTTTGAATTTCGTTCTGATACTCTAAGCTACAGTTAGGAGATTACGATTATAGTAAAGATTATCGTCGCGATAATGCGATAATAATAACCTACTATATATATATATATAAAACACAATGTCATACACGACTGTCGTCAGTACTTAAAAAATTAAACGCTTATATTGCACGATAAACACCTAAACCGGTATACTCCCTGTATTTCAATACGTAATACATATATTTGCCGGTGTACGTAATAAAATTTTAATCGTATTGTTAGTTCTGCATTAAACGATTTTTCAACAGATTTGCCCTTACTATAGTTCGACAATTCCATCAACCCTCCCCGGTTAAATATTCAATTATTTATAAACATGTATATACACACACACATATATAGATAATATTTAGAAATATGCGTTATAATTAGGATTGCACGTAACGCTCAATATGAATAATCCGCCATACAGTAGGCTAACGTCGATAAAAGCTCGATGCGGCAATTGTTCCGTACCGGATTATTTCCCGATGCAAGACGATGTAGTCTACGACGTAATTATGTCGGAATATCTGCAACGCGGCAAAGACGGATTTAATATGATCAAAGATGAAGCCATAACTTCCGGTTACGTAGGTAATTAATTCGTATCGTTTATATCGTGATTTCATATTTTTCTGTTGAGCATCTTAAACGCTTATATAGATCGCTTTGTACCAGCCTGCTTTCAGTATGGAATAATTCATTGGGGAGGGGCGGCTAAACAAGCCGATTCGAGGTAAAATTTGTTTTAACCGAAAAAAATCCTTCTTCTCGTGACATAATCCTAAATATTCGAGAGATATGCCAATTACAATTACTCGACTATGTGTCTTCAAGAATAATCCTTACAATATGTCGTACGAAATCAAATCGAGAGGGGATGGTACAAATACCGAAGTTCAATAAGTATCACTCCGGAATTCAAGCTATCTATAAATGTAATTTATAACACGTTGCTCGTGTATGTAAAAACCGACTTAAAAAATTTCAAGAAACGTCGTAAGCATTTAATGAGGTACATAGAAAAGATAAAGTAAAATAGAACTTCGTTTAGAGTTATGGGTTTTTCTACAAATTTATGTGTACGCACATGTTGAGTACTGCGGTGTGTGTGTGTATGCATCATTTGAAAATGCCAGGGTTAGCTATGTATACCTGTATCCTAAATTACATTAGATTTTATGCAATAACATATTTATTATTTTTGTTTTTTATCAGCAATCGCGTAATTATTTTATAAGCTTAATTTATTTTTCTCGTAATGAACACTGTATATTTAAGAAAATAATTCTATCGTTTATGGCTTGTTATTATACATAAGGAAGTAAAAATAAAGCTCGATTGATTTGACAAAATACGGACAGAATGAAACAACCGCTTGTTATATTAGCGTTCGCAGTTTAAATGTTTCTTCTAATTCTACTTCGGAATCGACAATAGCGAACATATCTCTTTCCCGATTCGTGGATATTTGATATCAAACCTTTCGAAGCGAAACCTACTTTCGAAAATACTCGGCCGCGAAAATTTCGTATATTTAAATCTTCGTGAAAAGTATGTACCAGCGAAGCTTTTGAATTTCTATTGGCTGTTGTATAAGGGAAGTTCACCCGTAAAACCAGCTGGAGGTTTATACACGTAGGATGAACTTCGATAATAAATCCGGTTAGACGGTTTTAGAACAAAATAACTTTCAATCCTATTTTATGAGGTTTTTTTTTTTTTCTAGCGTTATATAATAAACGTTATTTTAATTTTTTTTTCTTCTGGTCGCAAAACAGGTGTAACCGATACGAAAGCGATTCATCATTATCTAATTAAGCAAACGTACGTTTATCCGGAAATACAAGAAAGAATAACCGTTATCGCGGACGGTGTAGGTTCCAATGGTGAAACCGTTTCTAAAACCGGTTACTTACTATTTCCCTTCGTCGTTACTAGCATTCATCTGACGTATAAACGCGTTTCGATAATCTGATCGAATTCAACCGTGTGCGACATGGCGGCATTTAATATTTCCTAATCTAATTTATTATTTATAGATTAGGCTATCGCCTCGTTAATTGATTTATATGTATTAACGAAATTATCATCATCATATATATATATATATATATATATATATACACACATGAACGCATACATATATAGACGTTTTTATATGAACTAACGATATATACTAATTGTTATTAAATGTTGAAAACGTTCATTTCATTAGTTATTTCATAAATTCAATGGCACACTAAATACGACGTTTATTCTTTTCCTTTAAAACGTTCATTCACCGTACAAAGGACATCGCAATGAAAGATGAAACACTTTATGTTGGGGTACAAATATCGCAAAAAGGACGATATGAAAGAATCGAAAGGCAAATAATGGTTTGGCCAATGTACGGAAAATATTGAGAGATTACCAGATGTGCAAGCAGACAAAATTTTACCTTGTTCGGACGCTAGTCTTCCTAGTGGCCACATATGGGACAGAATCGTAACATAATATTTATATACGTATAAACGTACACATCTTTCCATAATTTATAATAATAATAATTTTCTAGGCCTCGTAGCGGTCGTCAAAGGCCTCCCTCGAACGGGTCTGTTCAAGCCGGTCCCAAGCTAGTCCGTAGTATTGTTTCCTTCTACGACAATATCATTGTCTTCATTTTTGTCCGAGATGTTTTTTTTCATTATAACCACACAAACAAACCCTTCTTATCGTTCTTGATTCTACGTTCTATCGAATTTACCATTTTCTATTATTGACCTATTTTAGAATTAAAATTACATTTTAGGCTTTAAAAAAAAATATATTCTTAATATTTATTCTATCAATTAATCTTACGGCAAACGCGATGCGATTTGCACTTTCTTTAATTTACTAAAATTGTATTACCGCCGATAACCCCCCCCCCCTAGTTTGGCAACGCGATATGCGCAAATTTTATAACTCGCGTTACTATTTCAACGTCTTATTAAATTCGGCGTAATTTATAACAAACTTGACCGCTTTAATTAATTTTTAGTCTTTTTCTCCGGTCCAGACCAACAGCGTCCTTTTTATTCAATCATTGCGACCATGAGACGTAAATCTATCTTCGCGATCAACAAACTCTAGCGTTTTTACACAGACTCGTACGCAATCTTGTGCTTAATCTTTCCATTTTTCAAATAGCACTACTCGAACAAGGCTTTATGCAATCTCTTGTTCGATTTTCTACATATTCGCAGGCATATATATATATAAATATGTATATGTATACTTTTTTTTACTATGTGTATGGATGATTACATGCAGGACTGTAAGAAATGAATGATATGTCTTATTAAGCATTTATACTACAGGCTTATATGTAATTGAATACGATCATGTATACGCTTTTGTTCTGCGAGCTTCGCTAAGCTTCTGAGATTAATTAGGTGACGGATTCGTTCACTTGTAAGACGTGACAGGAATTTTGAATGATGCATTCTATAATAACTGCAAGTGAGAAATAGGTGGTTTTAATCGGCGTTCTGGTCTCCATCGGAAGGATCAGTATAGAATGGTGAATGGTCTATTTTGTGTACGAACAGAACGAATGAAGTACTTTTGACGTTTAGGCGACATAAACGAAATCCTGTTTTCTATGTTGCTAGGAGGATTAGGAATTACATTGGAATCGAAGGTTGAATTATTTGTTTAGCAATAGCTCTAAAATTTCCTCGTACGAATATTTAATATCTGATAAAATGTCCCTAACCGGTGTGTTGAAGTAGGATGAGCTATTCTCGAGGGCGTTTGTATCAAGAGTGTCTACGGAATCATTCCAGTGCGATACCTGAGTGACTAGGAATCGAGACAAATTTGACATCAACACGTTTCAGAGATAGAGATCATATATACCGTTCGTTCTCAAGCGTTTTTCTATAATAAAAAGCTTTAATACTTTTTTTTTTCAAATAAATTAGTTTATACGGATAGTATAGGAATAGGATTTTAAATAATTTGTTTACCGCGACCCCATATTTGTAGGAGTTATTTTGAATTTGGGACTGAAAGTAAAGAACGTGGGAATAAACCGAGAAAGTTACTTTACAAATATTAAGTTAAAAACAAGCGATAATAGTAATTCCTTTTGTTCGAGTTTTATCCACGATAACGCAAACGATAACTGACTAATGCAGATGATTTCGGTTCAATCGAAAAACAATGTTTACTTACCTACCAAGTTCTAGACGTACGTATGACGGTATTATATAAATATTTCGAAAATTCAAATCGAGGCCACTCCTAATGGCGTATGTACGAGAGGAATTTGAATATAACGCGAACGTACCTGCGAGCAGAAACAAACAATAAATCGATTACTAATTTTAAAAAATTACAACTAACATAATGATGATAAATAAATTTCCTTTTTCACTCATAGCGTCCTTCTGTATGGTACATAAACTTTTACTACTAAAAAAATCCCATTTTTATTCGATTAGCGTAGAACGTCTAAATTCGAAAAGTATTTTATACGACAAACATTAAAAAAAAATATGTATATGTAGATTTAAAAAAATCGCTATTATACAAAAAACATTTTTTCGTATCTTTATCTCTCACAGTCGCGTTAAAATGTGTAATGTCGAGAAAAAAAATTGATAATGTGTAATTGAAAAACGTGCTAATTTTATTTGAACAAACGCTAAATTCGAATTAAGATTTTTCTTCTTTTTAAATATTATGTAAATCTCCATATACCGTTTGTGACTACCACGTTTATTACAGTATAAGGAGACAAATGCGTCTAGTTTATATGTATGCTAGGAGTCCGCTTTCTCTGGCAAAAGTCAGAATTCTACTTATTGATTCAGGGTTGTTTGAGAGTATTTTGTGTTTGAACCTATGTGGTGTGAGTCTTTGGCAGTTGTAGATTAAGTGTGTGACTGTTGGTTCTGTTAAATGTCCGCATATAGGGGCTGTTTGTTGGTGGAGGGCTTTTGGTATATAGATTGATACGGCCGTATGATCCACACGTAGACGGTTTAGGGTACCGTATACGTTTCCGATTGTGCCATTTGGTGGCCACCAAGGTTCTATGGTTGATTTAATGCTCCTCAGGAAGGTTGTTTGTGAGGTCCAGTCGGTGGTCCATTTCTGTTTACTGTTGTTCAATGTTGATGGAGGTGGTGAATATTCTGGTACTGCTTCCAGACTACCGTGCATCTCAATTTGAATCCACAGAAAGCAGATTTCACATCCTTCCTTATGTAGTGCGTGTAGATTGTGTTCGATTTTTAATAATATGGTGTTTTTATTGTCTTCACGGCGTATTAGTTCTAGAGAGGAGAGGGAGTCAATGCTTTTCGATGCGGAAGTACAGCTGATCTGATGTACTGAATACAGTAAATAATTCCATACAACTTTGCATCCAGAGATGTGCAGTCATCGTTTAGTTCGGATTTAGTGTAGTATATTACCAATTTTGGTAAGAGCAAGTTGCTAATTGTCACCGCCTGCTGTAGATTTTGCCCCTTCTGTATATGCGTAGTTATTGTATTTTTTTGAATAGTGTTTAATACCGTTTCTTTTATATTTGTAGGGTGTGTAGATTTATTGTGCTGCGTGAGAGATAAATCTGTTTGTGTTTCGGTTCCAAGGAGATGTCGTTATATTGTAATTCAATGTTGATTTTAGAATGAAGCTTATGTGATATATTAAGAGTATTCTAAGTAGCCTTGGTATAGTTAATAATTCAATCCGATCTAATTTATTTCCAGTTCACGTTTAAATTTCCAGAACTAACCAAATAAACAAGGTGAATAATTAACTACAACCGTGTTTCGATTACGTCGAATATTAAATAAGAAAATTATTACCGCTTCCTCTTTATCTTCGCCTTAAAATATAACTTCTTAATATGAAACAAAATACAAACTAACGAACTTTTAATAAAAATATCATAAGCAAATACAACTTATTGCTGACAATTCGGAAGGCGATTATATTTACTATATACACACACACACACACACTAGTATACACATATACGAATGTACTTGTTGTTTTTTTTAATTAGCTCCCCAATTCTAACAAGTGGATAGGGTAAATATATTTATGAAATTCGTTTATAAAAGGGGAGCAAGGAACTATTGTGCATTGAGTTAAAAAAATAAGAAGTTGTTTACATGAGCGTATGCTCTTATGTTATGATACATGATTAAACATCAGCTGTGTGTGTTCCTTGCAAAGTGTACACTGGAAGGGGATGAATAACACGGTCCCCCCCGATCACGTGTGTGTGCGTGTGCAAGTGATTAAGTGTTCCTTAAATTTATATATACAAGCTTAGAGAAAAATAATATATAAGTTATTGCACGCTTATAATAACTTACGATACTAATGATAATTAGATAAAAATTTTTTAGAAGTATATTGGGCACAGGTAAACCGTGCTAGATGCAGTTTTATGACATGGTTCAGAATTGTTGGAACGACGTTTGAATTTGTTCTTATTGGACTTTCTATTGCCCTACGAATGTACCTGTACAAACATATTCATATTATTTTTTTCATTTTTATTACTGCAAGCTGTCCAACAATGTCATTTAGCAATATATGGGAATAACAGAAAGTGTGTACACAACCGGCTACCCTCGGATTAGGTCCTGTGGTTTTGTACGTCTTAAGCGTTTTATATCGCCGGTGGTATCCAACAGTTCTAATGCAAGAGTATTTGGACGATTTTCCAGCCTCACAGCATTACTCTCTGCGTATCGCTTAATGGCCTCCGATACACGGGGAAAATGTTTAAATCACATTGAATGATCTGATTTTCTACGTACTAAGGCGCATTTGTTATCAGCCGAATGATTTTATTCTGAGCAGTCTGTATAGTTCTTATGTTTGCCGGCTTTGCGCAAACCAGACCTTAAAATCGCAGTATACATAAGACGTTGTCAATAGACAGCACACTATTTCTGCCCATTAACCGAAATAGTTTTTAATACGTACATCTAGTTCATTCCTCTTCATTTCGGTGTGATTTCGATATGTTAGCCGGCTATCCAAATGTAAGTCCAAACAATTAGGTTCCAGAGGCAAACGGCTTTATGACTCAACAAGTCCCATTTACTATCGATAATACGTGAGTTTATTGTTTCTCGTGTTCGCTTAAGTCATTGTTTGATTTGTGTAGAGTAGTATAGTGGTTAAGAATACGCGGGTGCGCGAACATGTTCGTCGCGCATTCACCGCCTAATATTAAAGACGCCGCTGTGGCACGTGCCGTGAAAACCGATTTCCCCGCTAGCCTGCCGGCCAAGCGTCGACTGTTCGACGATACGAGATATGAAAGTTATAATAATGATAATGAAACTGATGCACAAATGGTAGACGTAGATAACGGCAATGAATGGCGTGCTGCTGCCAACCATAACGGCAAAAGTTCGCCGAAAAAACAAAGAAACGATGATTCGATTATTATCGATAGTAAAAATCGATTTAAAGCTCTACAACCGGTAGACGACGATGCTGATAATCAGCCGGATATTCGTGTCAACACCGATAATACTGGTAAATACCCGCCGATCGTATTATTAAATAGCAATATGTCTAATATAAGAACATTAATCATAAATGTCGCTCGTTGCGAATAACTTTAAATTACGTAATTTTAAGGATAAAACGATGATAATAGTCAACACTTTGGGAAACTATGATAAAGTTATAACTTATCTTAAAAATAATAATCATCATTTTTACACGCACCTGCCTAAGGAGCGCAAACCCATCAGAGTGGTATTTACCACCCTCGTTTACCGAAAAGGACATAGAGAAGAAGAACTGGCATCTCACTTTCCCGTATTGTCAGTCAAACAATTTAAAAAAATGATAGAGTCTGCGGTACACTTATACCCAGTGTACTTGATCACATTTCCGCCAAATGCAGTTATGCGACACATTGTAGGCATCAAAACATTATCATATTGCTGCATTAGATGGGAAAAGTATAAACGTAGAGATGAAATAATTCAGTGTTATAGGTGTCAAAGGTTCGGACACACGTCGCATAATTGTAATGTCACAAGTATGGTGCAAATCACCCTGGCAGCGCGTGCACACGACAACAGTCGTTTATGTGCGCGAATTTCTCTGCTGATCATCTCGCTAACTCTTCGGAATGTAGTATATATCAGAAAATAAATGAATCAGTGAGGGCTAGAAGACGGACGCAGCCAAGTCGTTCTTCTTCTATTTCCCATAGACCTAATTTAGTTAATAATGGACAGGAAAGTTCGAGTAACATTGCTGTCACCCGTAGTAAGGTTAGTAGTAGTAATAGTAATAGTAATAATAGTAATAAGTTTAATAAGAATAATAATAATAATAACAATAATGTTAACAATACTAATTTAAGTACTGTTAATAGTAGAACCTACGCCAGCGTCACTCGCATGAGAGCAACTGTTGAAAATAATTTAGATCAGTCCAATGTATCCGATATATCTTTTATACTAAGTTTATTTAAAGAACTAAATATCACAAAATTCATTGACGTTATAAGAAAAATAATTACTCGATTAAAATTATGTAGAAATAGCGATACGCTCACAAAAGTTAGCATTATATTAGAAATATTCGCCGCTCATTATATTTAGTTTAATGTCTGATGGGTACTAATAATAAGTTGAAATTAATTGCTTGGAATTGTAATTCCATAATCAATAAACATAGTGAGCTGTATCTTTTTTCAGTCGAAAATAAGGTTGACATAATTGCGCTCTTAGAAACTAAGCTGGACAATAATATAGAGCTCAGCTTTCCTGGTTTTAACTGTCATCGCAACGATCTATCTCGGAAAAGCGGTGGGGTTGCTTTAATAATAAATAAAAAGATTAAGTACGATATTTTAAATGTCCCTTCTTTACATTGCGTACAAGCTGTAGGCGTTAATCTCTATCTAGATAATCCTACAAATACTTCTAATAAAATTCTCGGTAATGATTATTCCATTATATCTCTGTTTGCCGTATATAAGCCCCCAAGGCACAATCCAAAATTGCATGACGACATTCCTTCCCTGGACAAAACTAATCGACGAGTGATTATAATTGGCGATTTAAACGCGAAAACCAAACTTTGGAATTGTTTCGTTAATAGCTCTGCTGGTAGCGTACTTCTTAATACCGCAGAACAAAATGAGCTTCAAATACTGGCTCCGTGTGAACCCACATACTTCCCACCTCAGGGTTATAGACCAAGTGTTTTAGATTTAGTACTGGTTAAAAATATAAACATTGCTATTCCCATTTCCATAAACTGTTTGTCGTCTGATCACAACCCCCTATAGGTACAATCATCCACGCTAACAGTAAACATAACCCACAAAAACCAATCCCTGACTACGCTAATGCTAATTGGACAAAATTTAAAAATTACATATCTAAAAATATTAAATTAGTTCACTCTTTAAAAAACTTTACTGATATTGATAACAACCTCAGCGACCTTACAAATTTGATCAGAGAGGCGAGCCAAATTTCTATACCACTTATAACGCCGAGCTTTCGATCTCTGCCAGCATTTATTATCGCTATCATCGGGCTTAAAAATAAACTTCGTAGAAACGAAACGTCATTCTTCTAACGCTGATTGCCGTTCTCTAAAAAAACTACTAAATTTCTTTACCAAACTGGTGCAAAAATTATTGAATAAAAATTTAAATGATAAAGTTGCTAAAACCTTTTCCCAACTCTCTACTAATGATAACAGTCTTTGGAGGGTTTGTAAACGATATAGTCAACGTACTGAAGCACTCCCACCGCTTTACGACAATCTTCTTAATAGATATGTGTATTCAGATACGGATAAAGCGGAATTTTTGGCAGGATATTATTTCAGCGCTCATAGTCGCAATGCCAACTTATCGACCAATTATCAGAATAATAAAATAAGACTAGTCATAAAAAAATATACAACTTCTTCTACATATCCATCCCATCCTCTGCTCACTTCTCCAAAGGAGGTGCTCCAACATATCGTTCAAAAACAAGCACTCTGTCGGAGATGATAACATTCCCTCGATTATCATAAAAAAACTACCCTTCAAGGCGATTGTACAACTCACTAATATTATTAATAGTATGTTTAAACTGGAGTATTTTCCTTCTAACGGAAAGTAGCAAAAATCATAACTCTTCCGAAACCTGGAAAAGATTGTTTATCGCCAGATAACATTCCACCTATAAGCTTGTTGAGTAATCTCAGTAAGATTGCTGAAAAAATCATGCTAAAAAGATTACGTGCTTTCTCAGACGAAAATAATTTATTACCAAAAGTACAGTTTGGTTTTTGTCCTGGCCATTCTACAACTCATCAAATCGCTAGAATAGCAGAACATATTTCTCACAACTTTAACTGTAATAAACATACAGGGATGGTTTTATTCGACGTGGCCAAAGCATTTGATACTACTTGGCACAATGGTATAATATATAAAATGATTAAATGCAAATTTCCCAAATATCTAATTATGCTTATTTTAAGCTATTTAAGTAATAGATCATTCTATGCATTTATAAATGATGTATTATCCTCTCGCAGAACATGCTTTGCAGGAGTACCTCAAGGTAGTGTACTCGGTCCATTTCTATTCACCTTTTACTTATACGATATTCCTATAACAAATAACACAGAGGTAGCCTTGTATGCAGATGACACAGCATTATTTTCTAGTTCTTACATTCCAAGGGCAGTAAAGAATAAATTACAGTTAGGAGTAGATAGGCTAATTCATTATTTTGCTAAGTGGCAGATTTAACCCTGCCAAAACTCAGGCAATACTGTTTACTCGTAGGAGGCCACTTCTACCTACTACCTTAACGATTAACGGTGTAAGTGTAGAGTGGTCGGACGAAATAAAGTATTTAGGAGTTATTTTAGATAAAAGGTTGACTTTTAACAAGCATTTAGATTACGCGGCAATTAAAACACATCGAGCAATTTGTACCATTTATCCCTTATTTAAGCGCAAATCTTTCCTAAATGTCAATAATAAATTAATATATAAATCGCTCATTAGACCAGTATTAACGTATTCCTGTCCAGTGTGGAGTTCGATTAGCAACTCTAGCTACAAGAGGCTTCAGTTGGTTCAGAATAGATGCATTAGATGTATACTCAATACTCCCATTTATAGTAATATAATGAAAATACACGAGCAATTGAAACTACCTTTGTTAAAAGATCATGTAAAAATGTCCACTACCTTTTCGAACAATGTGTTACGCATGATAATGACCTAATTACGGTGATTGGAAATTACGATTCCAAGCAGTTAAGAACAAAATATATTAAGTATAAGCATCGCAGACTCAAGCATAATTTACTATAGCTTGTTAAATAATTATCTATAACATTCTTTTTTAAATACATATTAAATACGTTTTGAATTAACGTTATTTTTGACCGTCCGCTTTGTCTAGTTTTTTATCGCAGGTTTTTTTTTTGATGTATTATTTTTCCTGCATTTTGTATATATATATATGTTAAACATTCGTTGTTAAAAATTAAGTTTTTCATGTTATATTTATAGTTACTGCGGTAAGTTTATTTTAAACGGTACAATTATTGTTTTTCTTTTGTAATGCTTAATCATGTAAAAATATACGTTTTTCTTTCTTTCCATAATAATAGGTACAGCCGGAAGAGAAGATAATAATACGTTCTCTTTTCCTAGTCAACGACCTCCAAGAGATGTATATAATAATACAAAAAAACAATCGTCTACAAATGCAAATTAAGAAATTATGGTCAGTGCTGATAAATTCCGAGACAATGTTAACGTATACGATAATAGAACGGCAGGGACGCATAAATACCAATTAGAAGAAACAAAAACAGTGCGAAACAATATTGACAATTAAAAATTCACAGAAGAACATAAGACCCGTGAGGAAATAATAATAATAATAATAATAATAATGATAGCAAAACAAAGTAGATGACAATAATAAAATGTTTTAAAATACTCGTGTGGACTGATTTATGTTTATATATAAAATTTATATTTATATATATGTATCTATAAATGTATGTGTGCGTGTGTTGTGTACAAATGTATATAAAATAAATAAATAAATACGACTATATGTATATATATATTTTTTATTTTTTTATATAACGTGGAATGTAGTGATTTTTTATAAAAAATCAATTGAAAATTAGTTAAATCACTAATATTTATTTTCTTATAGAAAACACAAAGCTTTTCGGCATTTACGTCATTATCAAGTGAAACATTTTTCACTTGATAATGGCGTAAATGCCGAAAAGCTTTGTGTTTTCTATAAGAAAATAAATATCAGTGATTTAACTCATTTTCAATTAATTATATATATATATATATATATATATATATATATATATATATATATATATATATACATATAAAGGAGGGACTATGTGCATTACCGCAAAAAAAAATAATAATAAATAACGATGAAATCCTTTAGAATAAATTATTAACCAAACAAAATATAACAACACAGTTTAATCACTAGTAAGTTTTTTATTGCGCAAAGCTTTTCGACAAATACGTTTCAAGCGTATACAATAAACATTCTGTACGCTTGAAAATGACGTAATTGTCGAAAAGCTTTGCGCAATAAAAAACTTACTAGTGATTAAACTGCGTTATATTTTGTTTGGTTAATAATTTATAAAATCACTACTCTCATATATTCCAACAGAGAATAATTAGAGTTAAACCTTAAAAAATTAAATATACAAATATGTGGAATGTTCGAAACTTGGTTACAAAGAAATCATCAGTTTGAAGTGAGATCTCATAGCATAATTTGTAATGACGAACTAAATGGCAGAGGAAGAGGTTTAATTGCGCTAAGAAGAAAAGCATTAGCGACTTTCAATGCTTCTACGTCAATAATTTTATTAAATATAAAAAACAACAGGCTGAAACGAAAATATATTTAAAAGCATAAAAAAGAAATGTACTTCGCAATTTTCGTAATAGCATTAATTCGAGTTTAAACACGAGGGAGATATGGCAAAGAATTAAATGGTTTAAATGTCCATTTTCTTCTTGTATAAGTCCTGTGAACACTAAATGGATTGATGATTTTATAAAACAGTTTGAAAGTCTACTCGATCCTTACATTCGTGAAGACCTTTTTGCTAATCATATTAACTCTGTACAAGAGCTAGAACAGGTCATATCAAACGGGGAGTTATTTCGTAGCTTGGATCATAAAAAAGACTCTACTGTCGGAGTGGACAAAATTTCCGATAAAATGCTACAACAGTTACCGGAGGAAGCTAAAATTCTTCTTCTAGCCTTTTAAAATAATTCATTAAATTTGAAATACATTCCACCTATTTGAAAAGAACATATTGTTTGTTCTGTACTGAAACCAGGTCGGTCTCCTGATAATTATAAGTCGTACAGACTCATTTCTCTGTTGTCGTGAGTAGGTAAAACCTTAGAGAATATATTAAAATTTAAGTTAGAATGATGGGCTAATAAATTTAACTATCACTTTCCCAGTATGGTTTTAGAAAGGGTTATAGTACAGCAGATGTAAATAAATCTAACCAGAAATCTATATGTTCTTGCTATTTGTATTGATATTAAGTCTGCATACGATAATGTTAATCTTTCAACGTTATATAATAAACTAGTAGAATTTGATGTTAACAAAAACATTTGTTCCTGGATATTTGAATACTTCAATAGGAGGAAATTAACAGTTAAATACAAAGGGAAAAAGTGCAATTCGGTTTATTCGGGTAAAGGTTTAGCACAGGGAAGTATTTTGAATATATTTTTATATCTCCTATATACAAACGAAATAGAAAAAATTCAAAATAAATCTGTTAAAGTGTTTCAGTTTGCCGGTGACATAGCTATTTGTTTCACCGCTGCTTCAGTTGACGATACAGTTAAAAAATCTCACAAAGCTCTTCTTGGCGTGAATGAGATTTCAACAAGACCTAGATCTGTCTATAAATATAGGCAAATCTAATGGAATATTGTTTACTAGAAAATTAAATCGTGTCTCCCATTTACTTCGCCTGGGAAAAAAAATTTAAAAGTTCGATACGACAATTAAATACTTAGGAATGGTATTTGATAGTAAATTGTTATGGAATGCAGAGTTGCAGTTTGTATTGCAGAAATGTGGTACAGGCCTAAACCTACTTCGAGTAATCACGGGTATTAAGTGGGGTGCATTAATAAGTTTAAGGATTTATCAATCCCTCATTAGAACTCATGTTGACTATATAGCTCCCTTCATAAAGCTCAACAGAACACAGATGAAAAAAACTACAAGTTGTGCAAAATAAGGCCCTTCAAATATGCTGAGGAGCGGTTTCTTCCAAATCCTCACAAGACTTTAAACGCTGAGATGGCTGAACCATCGTTAAAATTTAGGCAGGAATACTTAGCGAACAAGTTTTATCTCAAAGTGGAAGAGAGAAGAACTCATGTGATTAATAAAGAAATTCGTTGCCGCATAATACTGGCCAAATAAAAGTCTGCCACCTCTTCTTTCCAGCCATAATAAATTGGACAAAATTGAAATTATCCAAAATGTTTCTTATCCTTCTACCCATTCTATTTTCAGGATTTATTTTTCTTGTTAGACATTGAAATAATATTGCTAAAACTCACCCTTCTGGAGTTAACAACGATACATTTATGCGAGCAATCAATGAAAAATTTAGCCACTATGAAATTATTATATTTACAGATGGGTCGGTTGATAAAATATGTGCAAATTGTACTTCTGCTTTACATTACCCGAAAAAAGTCGTATCGAAAGTATACAGATTATCCGTTGCAGGTTCCTCATTTGTTGTGGAATTGTTTGCCATTTGCAAAGTTCTGCTCTTGAGGAAAAAGAATATTCTAATCATATCCGATTTCTCAAGTGTCCTATTACAATTATCTAAGTTCCCAGAATTTAAAATGTCCAAGTTAGAATTTGATGTCAGACATTGTGTTATTCAGCTCCATAATCGTGGATGTAGAGTAAAGTTTAAGTGGGTCCCTTCTCATTGTGGTGTTACTGGACACGAGGTGATCGATGAATTAACGCGTTATAATTTATCAAGTGTCCCTTACGAGAATATTAAATGGAATTGAACTTATATTTTACCAAAGATTAAACAATCTGTACTAATAGATTTTCAACAGTACTACAACAACGCCGAAAGTCAGAATAAAGGGAAAAATACTTCGCTTTGGTACATACGGTTTCCAATAAACCATGGTTTCAATTATACCAGAACGTTTCGAGGGATTATATATCAACTTTATTTAGACTACGTACTGGGCATAATTTATCCCTCACATCTTGCTAAATTATGCAAAAAATTTCTGATGGTACATGTAACATTCTTCATGTTGACAACTGTATCCAGCATCAAATTTAGGTTTGTCCGAAGTTTCTAAAGCATAGAGATGAAATGTTGTCTAGTGTTTTACAAAAATGGCATACATTACCTGTGAGTATTGAATTGATTCTTTCCGACCCATTGTCTTCTGTCACAGTCAGTTTATATAATTTTATCAAACGTAGGGGCATTGAAGTTTAAAATATATTAACTGGATAAAGTAATGTAAAAACGCGTATATTTGACATTATATTAAAAAGTTATAATAATATTTAATAAATGTACCGGAAAAAATGCCCTCTCCATTTATGAAAGTAACTAATAATATAAACTGGTAAATAATAAATATACAAGATGAAAATAGTATCGATGGAAAAATCAGACAAAAAAACATCACAAATTTAATAGATGATTTAAAAAATAATAAATTTAATTATATAACGAATATGTAATATCATTTATAAGTAATGGAAACGAAAGCAAACAAATTATAATGTTATGAGAATAATACATTATGTTTAATGCGTCGATGCTTATACTTAGTATATCTAATACTTAGTTCCTTGGAATCGTAATTTCCTATTGCTGGAAATAAATTATTACGGTGCACACTACAACTGAGAAAACATTTTTGGGATAGTTTGATGATATAGTCTTTTACATATGGTACCTGCAGAGCACTATGCATATATGAAATTTTAGTGTATACGGGGACATTGAGGATACATCTAAGACATCGATTTTGGACTAATTGCAGTCTATTAAAACTAGCATTTGAGACTGAAGACCAAACTGGACAAGAATATGTTAAAATAGGCCTAATGATTGACTTGTAGATTATTAGTTTATTATTAATATTTAAGTGAGATTTACGATTGAAAATGGGGTAAATTGAACAGATTGCTCTGTTTATCTTCAATGATGCATGGTCAATATGCTTGGAAAAGGTTAACCTCTTTTCTAAAATGACACCAAGATAGCGTATCTGGTCAGACCATTCTATATCAACGTCACTGACGTGAAGTCTGGTCGGTAAAAACGGTCTTCGACGAGTGAAGAAAATTGCTTTCGTTTTGGAAGGATTAAAAGCAATTTGCCATTTAGAAAAATACTTAATTACACGATCAACACCGGATTGTAACCTATTGCTGATAGTACTTGGCCTGTAGGAACTGCAGAACAACGCTGTGTCATCAGCGTATAAGGCAACCTCGATGTTATTTATATGCGGGAAATCGTGCATGAAAAATATAAATAAGAATCGTTCCAGCACGCTATCTTGAGGTACGCCGGCAGAACAGGATTTGCTACTTGATTTCGCATTATTTATAATGGTATAAAATGATCGATTACTTAAGTAACTTTTAATTAGATAATTGGGAAACTTGATAACAATCATTTTATAGATAATACCGTCGTGGCAGGTTGTGTCGAAAGCTTTTGCCACATCAAATAACATCATCCCAGTATGTTTATTGAAGTTAAAATTATCTGTGATAGAGTCAGCAACTCTTGCTATCTGTTGTGTTGTGGAATGCTTTGGTTGAAATCCAAATTGACTACTAGGTATTATATTATTAGTATTAGTGAAGTCAACATAATCTTTTCAGAATAATTTTTTCATCGATTTTGCTAAGATTGCTAAGCAAGCTGATTGGATAGATATTGTCTATCTGAGAGCAATCGTCACCGTGTTTTGGTACTGGAATTAATTTAGCCACTTTCAAACTAGAAGGGAAGTACCCAAATTTAAACATTGCATTAATGAAATTAGTTAACTGGACGATGGCTTTTTGAGGCAGCATTTTAATGACAGTAGATTTGGATACCATCGTGACCTACCGAGTTTTTCTTCTTTGTTGATTTTACATATGTAAAAATTTTTTTGGGAGAAGTTAATTTAATATTAGTTGTTATCTGAGGTGATGCGATAAATTTGCTGACAACTTTATGTACCTTGTTCTTCCGATAGCTTGAAGCAAAATGGATATTTCTGCTGTGAACCACAAGGTAGCGTGCAGCAAGCAATTCTGTTTTATGGGTATTATTATATGCATATGTGTTATTATGATGACCATGAATTGGGGGAAGTGCTTCATAATGTTGTGTATATTGTTTACATATCTTCCAAAGGCAATTAATTTTAACAGAAAGGTTAGAACTTATTTTACTAAACTTTTCATTATTATGTTTATTTAAGTTGATTCAATAATTTCTTAATATTTTGCGAGTCAGTAGGTGAACGGCTTTTAGTATAGGATCTTCTGACAATATTTTTGATTTTAATTATGGACGTTATATATAAAGGGATCGAAGATATAGGAGAAACATTCTGCTTAATAGGAACAGAAAGGGCAATAGCTTCATGAATCAAGTTCGTCAGAGTGGTGAGACACAATGTTGTCAGTATCAGAAATAGGTAGGTTTAAGTTTATATTATCATAAATATGACGCTTAAATAAATTCCAGTTCGCATTTTTAAAATTAAATGTTTTACGTACTGGTTGCTGCAGTATGTTGCCAGTTTTGACGATTATAAATATTGGGTTATGATCGGAGGATAAACAGTTAACTGAAATGGGCAGCGTTGTATTGATATTTTCGACTAGAACTAAATCAATAATATTAGGTGCCAGGTGGTGGGAAGTATGCAGGTTCTCGTGATGCTAATATTTGTATATTATTTGGTAGAGAAGTACTAAGTAAGACGTTGCCAGCCTGATTATTATTAAAATTATTCCAACACTTATATGCTTAGAGTTTAAATCGCCGATTAAAATAATTTTTTTACTTGTCTTAATCAAGGATAATCTTTCCTATACTTATTCAATCGATTAGGCGGTTTATAAACAGCAAAAATAGTAGCAACTTCTGCATTGCGATTTACATTATGAGTATTACCGGCAGTGGTTAAATAAATGTTTATGCCAACAGCCTGAATAGTATATGTAATCGGGGCGTTGGCACAATATCATACTTTAGTCGTTGATTAATCAATAATGCTACTCGTCCACTATAACGCGTCCCATCTTTTCTACAAATATCAAAGCCAGGAAATTTAACTGCGAGGTTACTGTTCAGTTTAGTCTCGGATAAAGCAATGATATCAATACTATTGTAAATAGCAAATTCATGAAGCTCAGCTAGTTTGTGTACTATAGAATTACAATTCCAGGCAACTAACTTAATCATATTACATTAAAAAAAAATTACTACGATTATTTCTAAAATAGTCGCTATTTTTGTGAAACTATCTGCATTCGCGAGTGCATTTAGTTTTGTAATTATAGCTTTAATAACAATCATTAATTTATTAAAATCAGCCCCTTAAGTAATGATAAAATCGATGATAGGTCTGATGAGTCGATGTGATTTAATAAGTCATTAACATGGGATGAATTACTATTACATCGAATTATTTCAGAGTAGCTTTCTGTCGAGTTTTGATATTATTATTTTTTTCTTATTTTTTTATTTTTTTTTTAATTGATAAATTATGTTACAATGTGCATGTAAAGATACTGCGGTATGTGTCTTAAACTAAAAAGTAGCCGGGATGTAAAAACATAGTCCCAGTCACTATACAAAGAATTACAATTAATCATAAACAGAATTAAAACATAATGATAACTACGATAATATAGAACAATGTAAAATTAAAGGAGTCACGATACACACAAGTAGATAGAGTGAGAAAAAAAAGAATTACGCATGTAATAAAATAATACGGACTCTATGGTATGACGGTTGGATTAGTTTACTTGTCGGGAATTACGTACTTACGTCGCATTGCAGCATCCGTGTAAGCTAATAAAAGATTTGCGTTTATCTTATTAATTTCTAGAGAAGTAAATTCCTGAATTCCATATTTAATTCGTAGATCATAGAACTTTGTACAATAAAACATAAAGTGCCTTGGATAAAGGTTTAAACAGGCCAAATGGCGCAAGCTGGGCAAAAAAAAAGTAAGTCCAGCTTGCTCTGATTGGTATTTCTGTCTGCGTTATTGATTCTTACTGGAGGAGCTTTTCTGTTAGTAAACTGTATATTTCCAGATTTGTTCTCATTTATTTTTATATTCCATTTGTAAAAACCAGTTTTGAGCTCTAATGAGTGATATTTGAAGATTACTCCCCTGGCGATATCGATAGTGCTGTACAGTATCTAACACGAGAAATTCAAACTGCGGCAGCATTAAGTACTCCAATAATCAGACGAATTGAAGATGATAAATATTATCTTTGTATTGTTAAAAAACCGTTTAAAGAAAAAATAACACTCAGACTGAAATGGTTTCAGGTATCCGCTAGATAAAACCATTCTAAATAATAAAACTAAAGATTTAAAAAGGGTACTAATTGATATTAAAAACAGAACTCTAAATAAATATTTATCACAACTTTCAACCCACTTGCAGCAAACGATCATTCATTGTGGAAGTGTACCAAAAAATTAAAAATTCGTGTAAACGGATACCTCTGATAAGATTTGGAAATGGTTCATGGGCGCGATGCCCTAAAGAAAAGACATTTGCAACAGTATTCAAGCCAAATACAATTACTAGTGATAACAGCGAAATAAATAATTTCTTACAGATTCCTGGTCAGCATTTTCGCTGGATCAAGTCAACCTCGCCACAGGAGGTTAAATGCGTACTGAAAACGCTAAAAAGAAAAAAAAGAGCCCCTGTTTTGATTTATTAACCTTTTTTCGGTCATAGTGTTCCTAAATGGGAACATACTACTTTAACCCTCTCAGACCTGATGTCCACTATATCGTACATGAAATTTTAATCCAAACCAAATTGTTTTATTTTTTGGTTGACGTGAAATGTCTCAAAATACTTTTATGTATATATATATATATATATATATATATATATATATATATATATATATATATATATATATATATATACGTGTATATGTATATAGTTCACCTAAAAAGGGAGTATTTTATAATAAACATATAATTTATAGTTTTGTGCCAACATTTTATAATGTATGATTGAAAGGGTTAACCGTCGAATTACTATTTAAACTTCTGAGAAAAGCTATAGTGTTGCTAACCGTTATATGCTACGCGGTATTCCGATTACACTGCTTTCCGAAACAGTGGAAGTTTGCGGAAATTATTATGGTTCTTAAACCAGGTGAAGATCCGCACTCTGTCACCTCGTACCGGCCAATTTCTCTGTTGCCAATTTTGTCGATGGTTATGGAGAAGTTAATCTTGAGTAGGTTACTGCTGTATATCTGTTCGAATAATATTATAATAATGTTTTTCCGCTTTTTTATTGCACAAATAAAGAATGAAATGAAAATTAGAAAACTAGTAAATAAACTTAAAAAGCCGAATACCGGACTAGTTTTTACCCTTAACCGAGCGCCTTCGTGGATTTCATCCACGTGCGTACTATTTTTTTTAATTACTTGGTAGATACTCGACCTTAGATCCCGTGTTGTTTATATATGTGTTCCACGAAGTATTTTCTTACAACCTCCATACGTATTTCAACAACTGGGCAGTATAGCGTTTTTATTTGCGAATGTTTGTTGCGACTGCTCTACGTTGTGGATAAAAACCACAACGCGCCTTGTAAATGTGATTTTTGTTTTTAGTTTTTCTCATTATTATCGTGTTTTCGTCTACTGTTCTAATAATATAGTTTTATTTTAGTATTTTTTTCCGTCCCGTTTAGTAATTGTTTATATTATTTCATCGAGTCAATCCTGAACTCTGAAAATCACGTGCGTATCTTTTACTATCATTTACAATTTAGAATCTAACTCGAACAAACAAAGAATTTTTATGTAGAGTAAATATTATCAACAAACAGTAGGCAATAATCTTTTTTTTTAATTTCATAGGTTTAATAGGTCTTTTAGGCCTCAACGACAGAGATCTCTTAATGAAAATGAATTAGAACAAGTATTACGGGAACTGTCAAGTGAAGAGTGAAGAGGAAGGGAACAATCTATCCGATATAGAAGAAAGTTTTTTCCGATGGTGATTCAGAAAAAATTGAGAATCAGACCATAACAGTGTATCTGAACAAGAATATGACCCTAAAAAATGGTGAAAATAATCAGTTAGAAAGTAACAATAAATTTGTTGTGGGGAAAGATGGTATATTATGGAGGGATACTATGTACTTCCTAATTCTAAAATACGGCCTAAAAATGTAATGAAAAAATTTCCAGCTTGCAGTAAGTTGCGAAGAAATCCACAGTTTGTTTACAATATCGAGCAGTAGGTTTTGAACGTGTTCCGGCAGGTTTTGGAGCATTGAGATATGTATTCCATCGTGACCAGGAGCTGATGGTCTCGAATGATTTATAGCTTTTTTTAATTCACCCATAGCGAATGTCGCATTATATGGTTCTTGGTTATTTGAATAGAAATTTCTTAGTTGAATTTGGTCCCGATTTTTTGTGCACTGAGATGTTCATCGCTGGAGGCGGATGCAAAGAAATTTGCAAATTTGGTAAGAATTTTAATTGGGTAAATTTCTATAGTTTTGTTTATCATAAGAGCCGACGGTGTTGCGAGTGTTGGCGATTCCTCTATGGATTTTACTTTCCTCCATATTTGGCTTGATGGCGTAAATGGTGAGATTGTAGAGACGTAGGCATTCAAAGAAGCCCGTTTGGCTTGTTTTAATGTTCTTGCTTTGGCCCTCAGTCGTTTATAACTTAGTAGATCGTCTTGTGAATGAGTTCTTTCGACGATTCGCAGCGCTCTTTTCCTGTTTCGGATAGCGTTTGCACATTCTGAGGACCACCGTGGGACTACTTTGCGTCGTGTTGATTGAAGACGCGAAGGAGAGCACGAGTGTGCTGTCTCGACTAAAGTCTGGGTTATATGTTGTATATTCATAAATATGTTATTTGTGGATGTGATTTTCATTTCATCAAGTTTGTCCAGTAGGTGCCTTAAATACAACTATTCGTTTTACAAAATGTAAATCTTTTGTCAGCAATACATTCAAGAAAAGAAGTTATATGTGCCGGTTGTGAAATCCTGAAGATATATCTGAGTAAAATAGACAAAATTATTAAGTGATTATATTTTTATGTCCATGTAAAGTTAGTATATGCTTACATTTTTGATTTCATACTGATGTGTCTCATTTTGTTACTATTATTACTATTATTCGTTATTACTATCATGTATTTACTATTATCGTTTTATTATAATGATTATAACTTATAAGTAATAAAAAAAGAATATTTTATAAAAAAATTCTCTTAAAAAAGAAAAATAGTTATTTATTTTGAAGTTATTGCGTTATATTATGGCTTGTGGACAAAATCCACAACGCGCCCAGTAATGTAATAATTTAATGCGCGCTCGGTGAAGTGTTAAACGGATTCCATTACAGGCTGGACTTTACGGAAACGACACAGTCGATGGCGTTACTACATATAAGTCATCGGAATTAACAGTAGGCTGATAAATCTGGGCGGATTATTATGCGCAGTTTCACGAATCGGTTATACGAATGACCGGCGGATAAATATGTACAGCGGAAACACGACAGAAAGCGAAAACCTATATATTAGTAAAATATACTGTCGATAAGAATCCACGGTATGTGGACAAGAATATGATAAAAACGGTATTATTGAACGTCATTATGGCGTTTATTATTCGACTCGAGATTATTTGTCATTTAGATTCGATTCGGAAAGAAGGTTAATTTTGGAAAAAGTATCCTCGCTAACTGAGATCTCATTCGAATAATATTCATATGTACTTGTATCATTTTATAAATAATGCTGGTATCGAAATATTTAAAATTCGATTTTAAAACGACTAAAAGGTGAAAACCGTGTCGAGGAAAAAAAAAAATTAAAATTCAAAATTAAATAAAATAGCACGGTATAAAAGTTATATTTTTATTTCCGGTATAATTTTTTTATCGAAATTTTATTATTAAAATTTTATTCGAATTAATTATTCTTACAACGGGGGAAAGTGTTCGCAATTTGGATTTTTGCGCGAAAAATTTCGTTCCGTGTCTCGGACTGGGAAATTTTTTCTATTTATAAAAAATGTCTCTAGCGCTTCGTCTAACTCTTAAAATAATTTTGTCGACACCGCGTTAAAGTCAGCGTTCTCTGGTCGATATTTATTACTATAGTTTTATTTATTATTATTATTATGGTTACGTCCAATTAACCTATTTTAGTTTTTCAGTCGCCGGTAGGAATTTCGTAATTTTTA
Source organism: Coronaproctus castanopsis (assembly GCA_032883995.1). Lineage (NCBI taxonomy): Eukaryota > Metazoa > Arthropoda > Insecta > Hemiptera > Monophlebidae > Coronaproctus > Coronaproctus castanopsis. Next base: position 73,022,896 of record CM065053.1, read on the forward strand.
TTTTTTGTCTCGTTTTATCGCATTAACGATATAGACGACCGTCTCCGTTTTGTTTATTATCGTTTCCGTCTGTTTTGCTTAATAAAAAATCCCGTTCTCTATCTGGACAGGTTTTTAAAATATGTTCACTCAAACTTTACTAGCGCGCTTGGTTTTTATAGGAACGTGTTCCGAAATTTCCGTCTAATACGTTATCGCACGTCTGGCGCAGTTTACCGATAAACGACTCGCAGTACGGATCGTCTGCGCGAGCTTATAAACGGTTCGCGGTTAACGACTATATAACGATTTCCCGGATTTAATTCAAATCTTTGAAATAATTATGATAATTATGATCAGTTGTAAAAATTACCGGTTTCCGTCGATATTGTTGCTTTTCGTAGCGTTAACGTCAGGCAGATCGATCTCGAAAACGAACGTAGATAATAGTTTCCGATTGCTTTTATTACACACGAACGATATGCATTCGAGATTCGATCAAACCGATCGATACAGTTCAACTTGTTCGGACGTGTCGAAACGTAACGGTCAATGTTACGGCGGATTCGCCAGATTAAAACAGGCCGTTCGCGAAGCTCGTAAAGAGGCCGAACTTAAAGGGATACCGTCGATATTTCTAAATGCCGGCGATACGTTCCAAGGCACGATGTTCTACTCGATGTTCAAATGGAAAGTAGTGGCCGATTTAATAAACGCCATGGATATCGATGTTATGGTAAGTATATATATATATATATAACATTACCAGCACAACATTTTAAATTTTATACAGCCGCTTCTTAGTCCGACTGTAAATAATTAATTTTCTATATGTTAATATAAATATTTTTAAAAGATAGGAGATATAAAATTAAAAATTTCGTTAGCTTCGAAATTTCGTGTACCGTATAGTACACAATGTGGCTGAAAGAGTTTTTTTTTTTTACTTTTTTCCAGTCGTACTTTATAAAATTTCGACCGCGTAATTAGGAATTTTATACAGCCGCTTCTTAGTCCGACTGTAGATAATTAATTTTCTATATGTTAATATAAATATTTTTAAAAGATAGGAGATATTTCGTGTAAAGTGGAAAATTAAAAATTTCGTTAGCTTCGAAATTTCGTGCAACGTATATGCATAACGTGTCTGAAAGAGTTTTTTTTTTACTTTTTTCCAGTCGTACTTTATAAAATTTCGACCGCGTAATTAGGAATTTTATACAGCCGCTTCTTAGTCCGACTGTAGATAATTAATTTTCTATATATATTAATATAAATGATTTTTAAAAAATAGGAGATATTTCGCGTAAAGCGGTAAAAATTTCGTTAGCTTCGAAATTTCGTGTACCGTATAGCGACGTGGCTGAAAGAGTTATCAAACTTTATTAAACAGCGAAAAACGCGATTTTGTAATTTTTAATAAACGTACGAATCCTATAAATTATTTATAATGGTAATCGACCATCCAAGCCAGGCTTGACATTTACGCGAGAAAAATTTATACGACAAATTTACAAATTGGAATAGAAAAATTAGCTTAAATGAATGAACGAATAAGCTTAATTTATCTACACTTTAATATTATCATATAGACGACTATTAATGTTTATTATTACTATTGTTTTATTATTATTATTATTATTTTTTAAAATAACAATCGTATATTTCAGCGAAATTGCAAATTTATTAAATAAAAAAATAAAAATCCCGGCATTACATATTTGTATACCTGCCTCTATTTTGCATATAAACTTATTATTATTGTTAATACGTTCTTATACGAGTTTTCTTTTCTTTTTTAAAAAAAGGTTATATTTATACATTTCAAATATTTCTCGTTTATTCTTGTGTTGTAAGACTATGGACTAATTTCAATTTATATATATTTAATTTAGCCCGTTACTCGTGCCCATTTGCGAGTATTATATATCTAACGGTTCACTTTTTTAACTATTATTTTCTTTAAATATATCGATTGAGACTGATTGATTGATTATTTGGTTTACTAAATTAATATTATTATTCATTTTAGGCGTGTCTAAATTACTATCTAACTGTACTAATACTATTATTTCGTTGTATGTGACATTGGGGAAATGTCTTAATAATAATGTGGAAATATATATGAATTTGAATAATATATTGAAGAAGCTAAAATGCCTTTTGGTTTTTATACTAGGCCCTTCCGAGCGAATATTTCTGCTAATTGTTTTTAATTACAATTCATTCTACGCGGGGCAATTCAGTTTCTCGAAAATTTCTTTATATCGTCGTTCAAAGTCTCGATTTTCACCTTTTTCGATATTCCGAGAACTATTCCATTAGTTCCGTCGTTCAACGATTACATCATTCCGAATACCATTTTAAAGTGCAGTGATTAATGCTACGACATACCTACTTTTTACATTTAATTTTGTCTAGTTTCTCGACGTTCAATATTGACATTTTAAAATTATTTTTGGGAGGCTTTCGGGTTGTTTCTTGTTTTTTGGTTATTAACTATATGCACACATATATATATATATATATATATATATATATATAATTAAATTTAGGTCATCTATGGACCACGGAAAAGTTTTCGCACAACGTTAGTCTTGAATCAATTGTACGCAGATATGTGTAACAGATGAATCCTGAGCTCAGAGGAAGGGGCACTCCGTAGGTGATGGATAGCCGAACGGTCTTCAGATATGGAGGTTAGAGTTATCGACAAATAAGCAACCGTGAACCATGAGCGGTGGTACATCAGGGTGCAGTGGGAAAGACTTTGGACAGTTTTCCTTAAAAAATGCTATTTCCGAATTTCCGAATTATTTTCTTAATAATCATTATTTCGTCAGTTTAAAATATTTTCGGAAGATCCGATACCTTAAACCGAAACGTATTCCCGTGATATAGAATTTTACTTTATTTATCGACATAAATGTTGTAAAATACAAATTTCTAAGTTTACGATATTCGGACAACGAACAATGCGATAAAGCTGGACATTTAGAAATAAGTATCGAGAAAAAGTCGCTGAAAAGTCGCTGAAAAGAGAAATGTTACAGCGAAGTACCTGGGGTGTCGGTCGAAGCAGAAAATTTTGACTCAAAAATTATAAATTTCGACAGAGTTCGATGATAAGGAAAATTTAAATTAACATTTTACGTTGCTTTGTGGATCTAGTTAATTTGTAATGCGCTATATAAAAATTTTCGGAGTTAGTTAAATACCTAGTTTTCATTATGAAAATAGAGATAATTTTTTTTAGCAATAAATGATTTGTACCCTATAGAGGACAATATGACTGAAAGGGTTAAGTATGAAATTTACATATATATATATATATATATATATATATATATGTAGGTATAAGATTTGTTTAAAATTGTAAGAATGTAGTGATTTTTTAGAAAATAAATATAAAACACCAGAGTAGTTAAAAAGCATTCAATTTTATATATAAGAATACAACAAGTCTTTTGGCTATTAAGCGATCATCAAGAATAAAATATAAAGATACGTGCAAAAATTAAATTTAAGATTGAACTTCTAAATTCCTTATTCTTTCTGATTCTCTCTATGTTTTAAAGTCTCTTCGCATACTACTTGTCCATGACCTCCTTACTAGATTTCAAGTTTCCATAGTTTTCATTTGGATTCCCAGCCACGTCGGTTTTCCTGGAAACGAAGCTATTGTCTGAGCTTCCAGGGAGACGTCCTTGCTTCTACACATTTCCGCTCGCCTCTTTCTCTACAGCGACGTAAAAGTTTTTCTGAAATTAATCCTGGTGTCGGCTGTGGAAGTCTAATCAACAAAACCATCTCCTTTCAATCAAACCTAATCCACTATCTCAGCTGCCATTTCCTCTCAGAACAAGAAAGAAAAATGTTATCCTTATCGGACTTCGAATATCCGACTCAGATCTTACCCATTCCTATCTTCTTCGAGGAACAGACCCTCCACTTTGTCTCTTCAAGTGTCACAACTGCTTATACCATACATAGTAACATCCTGTCATGCTCTCACAAGATTTAGAATCCAGCACAACCTTCCTCCTTCCTTACCGCAACTGTTATCTGAATCTGCCGACCACATTCATATTGTTTTTCTGTTCCTGGATTCATTGAACCTTTTAAATCAGACGTAGTACCACAGTAGGTCAATGGGTGCATATGGCCCGCTGGTGCAGCCGGCGCCCGTATTATTAAATAATAATAATAATAATAATAATAAACAAAAAAATTTAAGAAAATACTTAATTTAGATGTATACGTGGCAAAATGAAAAAAAAATTAGTGTACAGTATTAAAACACAAAGCCGATAATATTAACCGCAATTATAAAACATTTCGCGTACGGAAAAACGATTTTAGAAAAGAATATAACTAGAAAAAATTGAAATAATAAACAAAAGAGGTAAAAATAGTTTATTAAATTCGTCGATAAATTGTGATGAAGACTTTAAGAAGTCTGTTCTTCCTTAGACCAATATTATTAATAGTTTCTAGTTATACGTATTTAAATTAATGATCACGTATATCGAATAATAGCCACGATGTAAAAAAAATAAAAATCTATTATATACTTAAACGATTTTTACATTTGACAATAACATTTTACTGTTTTTTTACTATTCAGTGTAATTGTTCATGTATGAATGATTTGCAGATTGTGTTATTTATTCCATTCAATATAAGATTATTATATAATCAAATATGTTTTTTAACTTTTCTATTTTATGTAATATTAAACATCTAAAGCGTTTACTGCCTTTAGAGCTTACCCAACGTGATACTGTGGGGACTATCAACATCTTAATCAAGGATGCCGATTTCTCTAGGAATATAAAAAAATAAATAAAAAAAGTGTTTGCTTGCATTTTATTTATTTGTTTTTCTCTATAAATTGCGTATATTTTTTAATATTTTATTTTTTTGTTTGTTCTTCATTGTGTATGAAATTTTGTATCAAGTATGTCCACAAATTGGTCGTTAATAAGTTCTTGCGTGTATCTAAATGCTACGTAGTAACATATAAAACTGATATATATATATATATATATATATATATATATATATATATATATATATATATATATATATATATATATATATAATGTGAATATAATTTGAAATGTTTGGAATGTAGTGATTTAAAAAAAATAAACAGTTTCATTTTATGAAAAACCATAAAGTTTTTCATCTGTTAAGCCATTATTAAGCGAATATAAAAAAGTAAATTATAAAAATACATATAAAGTTATAAAAATATAAAAATATTACATGCACAATCTATAAAGTGATAAAACAGTATTTTTAAATAATCTGACTTAGTGAATGTGGTAAACAGCACGATCGACAATCGGCAATATAAAATTCATACATTAACAATAACACAATATCGAGCGAAATAAAAATAAATTAAATCATCTAACAATATTTTTATTGTTTAGTGTAAATTTTGATATTGTCGGCTGTTTTAATTTATTTTTATTTTACTCGTTATTATTGTGTTATTGTTTATATATATATAAAAAAAAAAAATTATATCGTTGGATGTTTTATTTAATTTTATTTTACTTTATCGTTTAATTATGTATAAATTTTATACCGCCGATTGTCGATTGTGCTGTTTACCACGTTCACTATATCAGATTAATTAAAAATACTGTTTTATCACTTTGATAATTTTTGTAAATTGTGTAAATGATATTTTTATATTTTTATCAATTTGTACGTATTTGTATAATTTACTTTTATTTTTCATAAAGAAAAATTGTTTAGTGATTTCAACTATATATATATATATATATATATATATATATATATATATATATATATATATATATATATATATATATAATTTATACATATATATATATATATAATTTATACATATATATATATATATATATATATATAATTTATACATTCGCCTTGTTTTCTGTTAATATTCGCTTCAATTCGCAATATATATGCCTATAGTTTAGTTACTTATACTACTACAAACGATATCGATAAATCGTACGGTTTTTATTTGTGGTTGTTTTTATTTTAATTCGTGGGATCTTTGTATAATTGGTTACGTTTAAATGTTTTTTAAAAGTTAAATTTATCATGGTGGTTAAAGAAGCGAATTTCATTATCATAATTCAACGCCTATAGCTCCATTTTGTAACTGAATTAATTTAATTTACATATATATATATTAACGGTACAGTTGTCAAACTAGTAGAGTTACCTAAGAACTAAAGATAATTATTAAGATTAACCCTAAATACATCTCACACAGACACACCCACAACGACGTATTCGCACACACACACACTTATATATTTTTTTATATATATATAACAACTAAATTTATAACGAAAGTCAGAAATATACGATTATTTGGAAGAATACTTCGTTTACAACTTAGTTCTTGTGCTGTAATTTCAATGAATGATCTCCTACGTTATACCCCGCCACCGATACTCGGTATTTTCTGCTGAACTATACGCAATATACTTCGCTATATCCACTGCTAAACCACAAAAATCTTCTTAAATATTTCGATTCTCTCCTATCATGTGCTTCAACTGTAACTCTATCAAATTACAACCTATTGCCATAGAAATCTCGAATATCTTATACCGTAATCCTACTCTTAATATAATCTTATTACGGATCCCAAGTCGTAGAGGTTTTCCACCAAATCAACTAGCAGACAATACAGCAAAATAAGCAACCGTTATTCAACCATATCCGTTAACTCCTATATATCTGATGCAAAAAACAAATGAAACCTTTTGTCATTTATGGAATGGTATTCCAACAACAAATCATCTTAGAACTCTATCCATTCTCATCCTTTTCCTCGGAGATTTTTTTCATACACAGTAGTAAGGAACAGGTAGTTCTGTCTCGTCCTAGCATTGGTTACACTGCACATTTATTTCTCGAGTGTCCGCAATGCTCCGCATATCGACCTAAAAATTTCTATAAAATAGTAAATAAAAAACTTTAAAAATAGCACAGGTGAAATTGAATAATTCGACGATATATTTAAAAGATAACACTCTGGTTAGTCGTCTTCGTTCCGATAACATCGTGACTAGCGAAATTCGTACCTTATTTTTACGTACATTAATGAGCTATCATTCGGGGCACTAATTCTATGCGAACTTTTACTTATACGAAAAGTGTGTCCGCTTTTACGGCAGATATTCGAAGTGAGCGTTATAAGCTTCGACGCACACATATATATCTATAGGGCGACCCAGTGGAAACGGATGGTTTTGTTGCACGGTCATTGTTAAACCTATTCGGATTTATACGGAATACAATTGCCATGTCGTATATAATAGTATTTCAAATATAGATTCCATCCAAAAACGTCAAAACGTTTATCTCATCCGCGCATATCGACTTGAACGCAATAGTGACATACATCGAGTCTTAACCTACGGTCATCTTGATGAAATTACCAGGTTCGTTCGCGAAACGCGAAAAAATATTGGAAAAGCACGCTAATGCCGAAGTCATACAGCTCGTGGACAATTCCGACTATTTACGACTTAAACATCGGAAACCATATGATTTAACCAATGAAAAAGTCGGAGTCGCTTCGTCGGAAGTGTAACTGTTCACACTCGCTTTCAGCTACTTCATATCGTTATTGTTAAAGACTACATCAATAATCTTAATGAAAAAACAAAAATCTTGATGATGGCTTAATGACCGAAATGTTTTTTTTATATTATAAAAATTTAGCGATTTTAACTGATTTTTGTCGTTCATTTATTTGTTTCAAGATAGAGGAAGGTGTAATTTTTAGATGCGCCTGTTATCTTCGCTTTATGTTAATTAGTTAATCGACATACGAACTTGAGTCCGCTGTCACTTTATACAGCTAACGTTAATTCTCGGTAATGTAGTTTTCGTAATTTACTATATTATATATATATATATATATATATATATATATATATATATATATATATATATATATATTCAAATAAATAAATAAATAATGCATGTATATGATAGGATAACAATTACAGGATAATCGAATGTCGTTTACATTATTATTCGCTATTAAAATTGTAACGTTATTTATCGCGTATTTGTGGTTTTTATGACGTTTCTAAAAGGAACTGTTACCTTATCTAGTGTGTTTTTTTCTTCTTGCGGGTTTTATCATAGTTTAGGTCAGGTATGGGAAAAATATTCTTTCCGGGTAGTGTAATTGTATTATATTTTCAAGAATGATATATTACTAGGTAAACAGCCCCGTTTATTTACTGACGTATTCGTTTATTTATCTAGTAATTTATTTATTCTATACCGAGCAATATTGCGTCACGTGTGAAAATTTCTAATAATCGGTTACTTAGAAATCGGTTGAAATTGTCGCGTTATTGTCACACGGTGTCATTCGTTTAACGACATTTTATTTCAAAATAATAGACACATTTTAAGTTTTTTCTTGATGGACTTTCCCCGTAAATCGTCGGTAAATTTTATTTTCGTAGAAAATTCTACATAATTATCCGAAACTTTACAACTAAATTATGTCGCTTATTGAATACGTAACGCAACCTACAACTCGGTATGTCAGCTAGTTCTCCTTAAACGACGATTTTTGACGTCCAACCTAATTTCCGCCCCCAGTCCATCTGACATATTATCTCTTTACTAAACCGTTTTACATTACATATTAACCGGTTCTTCGATACAAACTTTAAGATTTGTAACCCGTATAACTGCCGTTAAAAGTTACTTAATGAGACCGTTTATCGTCAAATACGGCTTTTAAGATAGCCTAAGCATTAGGTTTTACCCTGATACTAAAGCTAGCAATTTCTGCTTTGTGTACACTCCTTACATATTATCTCTTTACTAAACCTTTTTATATTAAATTTAAACCGGTTCTTCGATACATTGATACATTAAGATTTACAACACGTATAACTCCCGTTAAAATACTTAATGAGACCGTTTATCGTCAAATACGATTTTTAAGATATCCTAAGCATTCGTTAGATAATTACCTCTTGGTACTTAGGGCTAGCCCATGGTCGATTCAATGCTACGTATAAACGATTAAAACGTTCCATCTAGAAAAATTAATTTAAATAACGAAAATAGTAATCATTTTTTAAACCCAACGAGCACTCAAATTAACTTACCGTCTAATAAAACTCCGAGATATAATTTTTTTAAAAAAACACAGCAGACGCTGTATAAATATTACAATCTTAGAAATAGTTCTAAATAAATTAATAAAGACAGTCCACTGGGTAGACTTTTCTGCTTATACATATCGGTTTTCACTTATGATGTTACTAAGTCGTTGGACTTAAGGCATTTAAGGCACCTTAGATCAGTAGATAAAAGTACTCATGCTGGATTCGGATGATTACAGAGTCTCTAATCATGTCGGTGTAAGCAAAATCAGCGATGGCCTCATTAACCTACTTAATTCTTAAATCAGCGTGCAGTGATTTTTTCGTTGAAACCAGCTGCCGTTGGTTATCGTACGAAGGAATTTCTTTTGAATCACTTGAATAAATCGCTTGTTCGAAGCTTTGGTGCAACCCCATAGCTGGGTATAATAATAATCATAATGATAATAAAAATAAAAATAAAAATAATATTTATCTAGACGATAAGAATACGGTGTCTAATAATTGTAGTACTTACTACGACGATCGTCATATATATATATATATATATATATATATATATATATATATATATATATATATATATATATATATATATATATTACATATTCATGAATGTAATTTTATAGGTCCTAAACGTTATTATATAAGTTAATTAGAAATATACGAAATGAAGAATAATATTTAGTATTAATTACGATTGAATGAGAAAGAAAAAATATTTATTTAATTTATTTATCTATATAGGTTCAAGATTTAACTCGACGCTCGCTATCGTAGCGGTCACAAATGTTACATACATCTAGTTACAGTTATTACTATAATTACTATTTTATTTTGTCAAACGCTGATTTGAGATAAGCGAGCCATTATCACACAATAATCAAATCAAATCAAATCAAATTTCATTTGTATTCATTACAATTACAATAATAAAATAAAAACGTGTTCATAATTACACGATGTGTCAAAATTAAGAATTGAGCGTGACCAAGCTACCCTGTAAGTTTGCATTCGCTCCGGCGATCGGTAATGTGACTGTTCGCATAAACTTCATCACACGGATCAAAAGAACGATCGCAGTGCTGTATAGAAATAAAAAAAAAATAATTCAGCGCAATTAACAACATGAACCGAAGAATGTAGAATCCGACACACGTGATGAAATAAAAATATCTATATGTTCAGAGCGATCGAACACATCAATTTTGTCAGATCTGGAAATAGAGTAAAAGGGTAGACTGGTACAAAAGAAGAAGATAAAATGAAGAGCTCTCGAATTTTTTTGGCTATAAGCCAAAATGGGTTGGAAAACACGGTCATACAGGAATTAGTAGAAGGAAAAAGAAATAGAGAACGGCCGCTGACTCGATACATCGACTAACATCAACTGACAGATACGGCCCATAATCGGAATAAATGACGAAAAATAGTTAACAAATGCTTATCATGGTCACGACGTCCGAAAATAGACAACGACGAAGAAGAAGAAGAAATGTCAGGCTAAATTCAAATATTTGATAAAGAAAGAAAATGATAAGGGCGGATCGTCAAGAGCAGAAGTCAGCTAAAAAGATCGGAGAGTAAGGGCATTTTTTTAATAATTTTTCATCAAAATTTGGGTCAGGAAAATCAGTAGTAGATGAATTCAGTAGCAGATTTCTAGCGATCATCTCTAGTCCTGCTAATAAACCTCGAAGCATCTGCTTTGAATACGTACGAAGAAGAAGTGTTAAAAGCAGTTACGGGAAGTTGACTAAATTCTGAATATTTATAATTGCTCGCGCTCTGCCTTAAAGACCGTTGAGGAAAATGCGTAAGCGAAACAAAAATACCCGGAGAAATGGCACGAGGAATAACTAACGTGAAGATACGGACGTACAGAATAGTAACAAGAATCGAGGATAGGCTGAATAATAAACTTACGTCTGTTCAGAGAGTTTTTTATGTTCCGACTGTATAAAATGTATGACATCACGCGTTGAAACTGAAGAGAATACTACCCTATTACAAAACCCCCCCTTTAGCTAGTGCATCTACAATTTCATTGCCGGGGATTCCTCGATGTCCCGGTACCCACAAGAAAGACACAAATATACACAAGTTTTCCAGCTGATTAAGTTTCAACATGATTGATAAAATCAATGAATCTGACACCTTCACTTTGCTTTCAATAGCCTTTAAAATACTCTGTGAGTCGGTGACAACGAGATAATTGCCTGGAAGATTCGCATCAATTAAGGACGACAAGGAAAGAAATACTGCCACACACTCAGCTGTAAATGCGGAACGGAGATCAGATAATTTGTACGCCCTGCTAGTATTAAGGGATGGGATGTAAACTGCTGCACCCGTTCCCTGAGCGGACTTCGATCCATCTGTATAAACAAGGATGTGTGTAGGAAAATTTTCAGCGATAATATTATTAAATGTAGCCCTGATCAGTGGCGAGAACGTAGTTCTCGGGAAAGAAAGATGTTATTTTATTGGCAAAATTGTATGAATACGGTAACATAAATCAGACGAGTATATGAATTCGCATAGTCTGGGCCTGAAATTTTTCAACCTAGGTATAACTAAAGCCAGCAGAGGCATCTTGCTATTTGAAAACCGCCAGTTGGACTAAACTCGGTAGAACAAACTATACAACGGAAAACGATCTATGTTCATTCTATAGTAATCAAGAGCTAAATAACTCCGTCTAAACTGTAAGGGAGGAATCTTACACTGTGCCATCAAGAGTACTTCTAACTGCAATAATACATAGCCTCACACACTCGTTTTGTACCCGATCAAGCTTATTTAATAATGATTCAGATGCTGATCCATAAAAAACACAATTATACTCCATTTTAGATCGAATTAACAATCTATAAAGAGTTAACAGTATGAAAGGCGCACCCCCCCAACGAGTATTGTATAAATTACGTAGAATGTTGACTGCGCGATTAATAGTTTTTATCAACATGTGGCCGCCATGTTAAACGCGTATCCAATGTAATACCCAAATACCGAATTGTTTTGCAAAAGGGCATGACTCCATTTTCTGTTGTGATAGAGAAGTTATTGCCTTGTGTAATGCCTGTATGTAAAAACCACTGCCGTGCTTTTCTGGGCACTTAGAGTTAACCCCAACTTATACAGAACTCGTTCAATTAAATCAATATCAATATTAATGTTATATACGGTGTCGGAAAATTCTGTATTGGAACTAAATACCGCGATGTTATCAGCATAGAGGAAAGTTTTAGAATACAAAGACACGTGTGCCAGTTCTGAAATATATAAATTAAAAAGCATCGGACTAAGAGAAGAACCCTGAGGTTTTCCCCTGTATACCACTCGATGGTATCTGGTGGACAATGTACTTATTAGAATGTGGCGTTGCGAAAATAGTCTACTAATGAAGTGGCAGCAATGGCCCGGAATGCCTAGGGACAGCAGTTTCTGCTGTAAAGTGGGCAAATGTACATTGTTAAAGGCGTTCATTATATGGAGGAAAACGGTAATATTGTATTCTTTGTTAATGAGAATATTATATATATTACCAACTAAATCACCCACGCAGTCCAAGGTGCTGGTGTTATTTCGAAAACCATACGTATTAGTTGGGAGGATTTCATTATGCTCTAACCACCAGTTGAGACGCAAAGCTATAACGGATTCACAAATTTTCCTGAAACAAGAGGCTAATGCAATTGGTGGTTAGATAGGTAATAATGTGTGTACATGTATTATATATATGTTTAGGAGACAAAATTCAAATTGATACAACGATACAAAAATAAATAAAATTCTGAAACAAAATTTAAGATATCAATAAAATTATGTACGTAAGTGATAAAATTCTATAGGAAACAAAATGAAAGTAAGATTATATATATATATATATATATATATATATATATATATATATATATATATATATATATATAAAGAACTTATAGTTAAGTGAGATTATTTATATTTTATATACGTGTTTAATTTTTAAACTCTGTACATATAGAAATTTGGAAATTGCTCCCAAAAAAATTATCCGATCACGAAGTCACGACTGGACAATATTTAATTTAATCCTAAATTAATTACATTTATTACATGAGAAAATTATGTAACACGCAGTTTCAATAATATTATCATTATAGTTAAGGCAAAAGGCAAATAATTGAAGTTTATTATTGTTAGTTTATGGCAAGTAAATAACGCGCAACTGACCCATTACCAGTTGACATTTGTAACAGTTAAGATCATTATTAATAACGTCAAAATGCTTATTTTTATACTAATATTAAATTTGATTACAAAAAACAGTTAAAATCACTAAACTTTATTTATTAAGCAAAGCTTTTCGGCAACTACGCCATTATCAAGCTATATATAAATAAAATTAAATATATAAAAACATAAAATATTAATTTAAATCTAAGTTCACAATCTTTGCTTAATAAATAACGTTTAGTGATTTTAACTGTTTTTTGTAATCAAGTATAAAAAATCACTACATTCCACAATCTAAATATTAAAAGCAACTGTTAAATAAATCGCACGATCTATACATATATATTCGGAAGGCTAGGAGAAACTACCGCATTATTAATTCTTTAGTTTAATCGTGATAACTTTAAATACGGTAAATAGTAGCGGCGAATACATTAGCATCGATATACATCTTGACACTATGCTGGGCGGTGAGATCTGTCGTTAACAGCGGAACCACTGCAACGTTCGTACTGCGCTTCGCATTGGAAATTTGTAAACTATAAATGTGAAATGGAAAAGTACGCATTAGACATCGTCGCAGTACATGAAAAACGGTGGAATGGATGAGGAGAATTTACTAGTGGAGAATGTAAAATTGTACAATAGCATCGATGGACTAGCCGGTATACGATTGCAAGATGTCGATGCGTTACTTAGAATGTATTAGAAGAAACAAAAACTATTTTCATTCTATCAACTTTCTGAGTGAGCGGATTTTTTCAAAATAGAGGTTTTTTTTTGTACTTTTTATTTTACTTAGGCTGCAAAGTAGCAATCGCAATAGATTTGGTGATTATAAATATGACATACCGTTAGAAAAAAAACAGAGAGGAAAGATTCGTATGTTATCAGAGTAAATTAATGAAGTAATAGAATAAGGAAGTTGATAACCGATCGGTATCGAAGATTTTTTAGGAGATATAGTTGCTCGTGTTCGTATAAGCGACAGTTGAAGAAAATGTGACTTTCATCGGAGATAATGAGCTTATTTGATAGTTGAGAGGAAGTAAAAATACGAATTTTGAACAAACGAGTTAGAAGTCGATTGTGTACGTATCGACAAATTTCCGATAGTGCATTTGAAATACCAAAGGACGATACCACGTTAGTAAAGATCGTCGCTAGAGCTATATATCCGCAGTTAAATTTAAAGGATTGTTTTAAAGGACAGGTGAAAGCTCGAGAAATCCGATAAATATCGATCGAAGAGAAATAGGAATTAAATCGGAATAAAATCGGAATAAGAATCGGAGGGACTTTAAAATGCTTAAATCTTCGGCAGTGAATGATTGTTCTTTGGAATACGTTAACTTATATAAATTATAACGAAATTTCTTGGCGGATTCTTCAATAAGTGGTTCTTAACATGTACATTCTGCTAGTTCGATTTATAATCCTTTTTTTTTTATTTATTATATTTTATATCGCGTGTTATAATTTTTGATTATGGTTTTATAACATATTTAAACTGTGTTATGATTTTGTTTGGTTTATTATATATATATATATATATATATATATATATATATATATATATATTCCGGGAATGATTTATTCCACGTCACTGTTACAATAGATTTTCTATTTCGTCATACACACATTTCGTAAACATTTATAGAATATACGAATTGCAGTTGAACGTTTGTACGTTGAGATATACGTGTTATAGCATGATGCAATAATAATTACAATATCCGAACATCACAGGAAGCGTTACTTTATTCTAAGTAGGAAATTGCTTAACTGATTTAATTAATTTCGATGTTGTTTTTATTTTTCATCACGGGCACATAAATACGAAAAGAGCGTACGCACACACACACATATATATATATATCATCATCATACAGTCCGCGGACTGGTTCGCCCCTATGCTTGTCTTTTTCTACTCGTATCGGTTATTGGCCATTCTTTTCATTATATATATTCTTTATTCTTCCATTTATATAAGAAAATAATAAATATCGAAACTAACTTATGGCTACCGATGTTGAATTATATATATATATATATATATATATATATATATATATATGTTTAATCTGAAATAATTCGGAGATAAATATAGAAAATTGTTCTAAAAGAATAATTTCACTAGGATTAATCCATCGATACATTGTACAATTTTTTCATTCGTTCATATTTCTTTATTAGTACACATTTTCCACCGTTGATGATTTGTAATTTATTGAAATAGTATCCGAATCGTGACACCGGTAAGTATGTGTGTCGTGTAAAAATTTACTTTAAACTTTTTGTTTTTAATTACATCACGGAAACAATTCGTTAATTTACAACTACTTTGAGCATCGTATCTTCTTTTGAATTCATTAATAATCGCGAATCAAGTTGTTTAAGATGTATTTATAATACCATTATGTTCTAATTTCGAAAATAAGACATTTTTCTTTTTTTATATATAGATCAATAGGTAATATTCATAGTTTGAATAGCGATATTTGAAACAGTTGTGTATGTGAATATTAAATCAGTCGAAAAAATTTTCGGCAACTAGAATTTACTTTACGAGTTAACTAGTGAAATGGTTATATAGTAGATGCGAAGACAATATGAGTATATTTACCACGATTTTTTCTATAGTATTATCTCGCCAGTCCTGTGGTTTGACGGTAGATATTAATCATATCATTTTTTCATGTAATCTATATAGTGCACACAGAGAAACCCTAATCAAGATGTTATTACAGTTAGGTATCTTTCCTCCGTACTCTATTGCATATATGCTTAAATAATCCCCTTGTGTTAATATGGCCTCTTATATATATATAAATCCAATATTATTCTGTAAATCCTCGTATAGTGTATTTTCCTTATACGGCTTAGTTTAGCTATTTATCTTTCTATTTTATAACTCATTTGTTAGCGTTACCGTTTAGTTTATATAAATTTATATGTACAATGAGTAGTAATGGTTTTATAACCTAAACTCAATTAAAAATAAAGGAAAAAAAAATCTTCGAATTATAATTTAGTCGCCAGTAATTTACCACCGAGTGATTTAAAAATATAATAATATTTATCGACCTCGTCATTAACATATTGAATATGCTTATTATATTTCAGTTGATTATCTATAATAAAAATCTAAATATTTATAATACGATCGAGGAAACGCACGAGTATTACGTTTAATATTATTGTAATATAAAATTTTTTTACAAGATTTTGATCACGAACACAATTACAGATATAGAGATAAATGATAAATATATACGAGCCGATAACGTGTATAATTTGCGATCAACAAAAACGTAATAAATAAAATTAAATTAATCATTCCGCGTATACGCCTCGGAAGTGGCGTTAATTCCCAACGATGAAAGTGATGGAATGTTTTAAATGTTCTCCTTATACGCGGTACGATCGTGTTTACCGCAATAGGTCTATACTTACCGTATACTTTATGGTTACCTTTTTTTTTGTATACAGGCCTAACTAATGTTATCTTCAAGTTTGTTGGAACCACACTTTCCTCTAATGTTTGATTTATTAAAGCTATTACCATTCTTTCTTTAATATTTTTTACGTTTTTTATACGGATTACATCAATTCCGCGAGGTTTTTGTGACGCTAAACCGTTTATAATTTTTGCCAACCATTTGACACTTTTGGTAAGTACATGTTTACATTATGTATTCCTTCATCGTTTTTAGATAACGTTCTGTCACATGTATGCTCGATTTTTTTAATTGAATTGTCAAATTCACACGTAAATGCCTTAACTACCTCCTCAATATTATTATTTATTTAATTACAGTTTCATCAATACTCATCGTTATCTCTTTTCTCATAATGCTATTTATATATTCATCCAAATTTTCCTAATATCATCATCATCTTTCTTTAATCTTATTAATTTGTTTACTGTATTTCTTCGGTTTTCATACTGTTTCCACAGTATTTGATTAGATAATGTTCTTTTTACTTTTTTTAAACGCTTTATCAGGTTTTTCTATCATTTCAAATATATCTTTACTCATCCAGTCTTTTATACCTGTAACTCTTCTATTTAATTTTATTTAATTTTATTCGACATTGCTCATATACTTTCTTAAATGTTTCTGTTATCCTGTTATACGTTTAATCCGGTTTTACCTGATTCCCCATTGTTGACCAATTTAAATTTTTTAATTTACGCAGAGACATATTTTCGTTAAATATCTAGTTTTATTCAGAAGTTTATGTTGTACAATACTTTTCACCTGTGAACTTACTTCGCAACATATTAGATTAGAAACACTAGATGTAACGTGCAATCTTTCGTAGAACATGAATATATATATATATATCTACACTCTATATACACGCTTGATCAGATCGAAAATAAAATTAATCTGTCCTTTTAAATTATCGTAACTGCTTAAATCGATATAGTAGGTTATTGGACAGTTCTTAATTCTGTTTTAATAATTTCACTCATTGAACTGGATAAAGAAACGCGCTTCTTATCTACATCGTCTACCATCGGAGTTTGACGAACAGTAATGGTATCTTCACTTATCCATCATTTTTAAATTATGCTAGCTTACATCGGCACCATCGTTGGAGATCCGTCTTTTTTTACGAACAATTTCCGCGTGTAATATAGATTTCGAAGGATGATATTTTTCATTTCGATCGATGCGACCATAGTAACTCAGTTTGCGTTCTTGAATGGTCCATAATAATTCCCTTTCTTTCGACGTCTACATTAAGATGAAGGTTATAAGCATAAAATTGATAAAGATGTACTGACTTCTGGGTAGACATTCCGAGTTGCCTCTAAAATCGAAATTATTGTTGTATAACGCAATTATTAAACCGGTGTGAACGTAAGGTACATCCCTTTGGGGTACAGCATCCGTGTCTAATATTAACATGATGCAACCATGTCAGTCAAAAATATTAAGAATTACAAAGAATTATAACAAACGCGCCATGGTACATGCGCAACGACAACCTATGTATCGTTTGTACGTAAGGTATTCTAAACAAATAGTGAACGTTACCTGCACAGATTAGAATACCACCCGAACCGACTGGCAGTTGACTTGCTAAATAGTGTTAACATTGTCCATAAAATCAATTGTTGCACCTCCTTAGACCTTCCACATCGTTTTAATTGATTGGCGATGTAACTCCGAGTGTCATTGATGAGTGATATCTCCAATCCTGCCACGACCCATATAGATAAATTGCTTATTGGATATATACAAAAAAAAAATTCAATTTCATTTGAACTAATGTAAATACCATCTGCAGATGCGTTCGTACCTCGCCTATGTTAATAAACTAACGTCCACTTTGTTTTAGCTGATTTCGTGGTCAACTCATAACCCAGACTAAAGAAACGTAAGAAACATATATTATGAGCGCGTGTGCACGTGGCTGTGTGTCTGCTAGGCTCAATTCGTTTCTCGCGATAATAATCGTGTACATGCCTTCGGACGAGTGTGTAAAGAGATACGCTAATAATTAATTAAAAAAAAATAATAAAGCCGTACAATAAGTAAAACGTAATCGTCATTTGAAACAACTGTCGAGGTACTTACCAAAACTTAACTATATAGTTCTCGTCGTGTGATTCAGGATTTTATCAGTATTAAGAAAATCACACAACTCTGGTTACCGGTGTCGTAAATTACGATGCGTGTACACTTGGTCTCTTTTCAGCTATCCTGACGGGATTTTTTTTAAATGTCGAAGTGTCCGAGGAAAATCAGCCGAATTATTAAACACGTATACCTGGAGGTAATAAAAACGTTTGAAATGTTTATCGGGTAAATCCACGTTTTAATTCCTAAGACGTTGCCTTTTGAAATGTACACGCCATACACGTATAACATATGATAGTTTTATCTATATGCATATATATATATATATATATATATATGAAACTTAAAAAAACTGTTTTTCTAAATAATTATCTGAAGCCATTTTGATTCCAAATTACAGGTGGGTTTCTTGTGGTATTTCACACTCGAATTCTTGGCCTAGCAGTTGCAAACAACATTACAATATATACGACGTATATATACTCAACATACATACAGATATATATGTAAATACATGTGTGTGTGTGCGCTAGCCTTTTTTTTTTTGTTAAAATTCTACCGAAACTTCTCAGACTTCTTTCCCTAATAATGTATCTATTCTATCAGAATTGTTTGTGTGTGTGTGTGTGTAAGTGTATGGTAATACTTTTATTATTACCTTTATATTATGTTATATATATATATATATATGCGTACATTTAATGGAAGATAAAAGAAACAGAGGATTATCATCATCTACCAGTTAATGTGGTTATATTTACGAGTTCTTATTGTGAATAGTAGTGAGGTTCGGTTGCATCATCCTTATAGACGTAATGATTACGCCACCCATTTGGGTAATTGTATATATATATATATATATATATATATATATATATATATATATATATATATAATCATCATCAATAGATCAATATATATAACGTATATGTAAATTGGGAAGTTATAATACAAACTTAAATTTCGGGTAGTACACATTATTATGAAATATTAAGCCACCGCGATGAGTGAAAGTACCCTAATAAGTGTACCGCTATGTAGATGATACATTCGTGATATGGCAACACGGGACCAAAAAATTGGGCGTGTTGTTAATAGATTTAAATTCTTTTCACCCAAATATAACGGGCTATAGAAAAAAAATTAAATGGGGAATTAACATTTTTGGACGTCTTAGTGAAGAAAGACGAAGGTGGAAAAATTTGTACGTCCGTCTTCCGTAAAAATACGCATACAAGTGTATATATAAGGTTGGAGTCTCATCATGCTCCTGAACAACGATTAGGTGTATGCATAACTTTGACGACTCCAGCAAGAAGAATAACTTGGGGAGATGTCCCAGAATGACTAAATAATTTAAAGCCGTCCACAGTAAATAAATATGATATAATGTCAGAGAGACTGAATTTTTCATCAATAAATTAAAAACATCGAAAAAGAGGGGAAGTCATTGAATGAAACATAAATGCGCCCAGCACTGCGTATTAAGATTCCACTCAGTGATATCAAGGAAGAAACCAAGGGCCTATTTTATAGGTTGTGGCAAAAAAGATGGACGGAACAACAAAGTACATCACACCTGCACACAATAAAACCGTCAGTTCGCGAATGGAAGTTTCAACCTGAAGACCGAAGGGATCAGGTGGTGCTGTGTCGACTCCGGATCGGTCATACGCAACTTACACATGGACACATATTCCAAAAATTAGTCCCACCAACCTGTGATAGATGCGACGTTCCGATTACAATTCACCACCTCCTAACAGAATGTCCAAAAATCCCAAAACATTCTTCCTAAATATTTCATCAATTCTGGACCAAGATTCCCCATCCGTTTCATCCTTTCTTGTTAAGCTTAGATCGGTAAACCTGTTTAACAAAATTTAAATTTGCTGGCCGCGCTCCTAGCCTCGCTGCTGTACATAGCGCGAAAAAAAAAAAAAAAAAAAAAAAAAAAAAAATTTGATGCTAATATAGCCCTGTCTTATATAAAAGGCATTACAGATAAATTTGGAAGAATGTTACGCAGAAAATATTGTTTAATACCCACCAAAAAATTGGAAATATGATTTGAAGTGCCAAAAATTACTTACCATGGGAACAAGTTCCAGGTGTGTATCATATTCCGTGTTCATGTTGAAATGTTATATTGGTCAAACAGGGGAGATCAGTAGATGTTGGTATTAAGGAGCATACAGCAGATGTAAAATACCTGAGAACTAAAAAATCTGTTGCATCATTGCAATAGAGAGGATGGCTTTCATTTGAATTATATTTGGAATCCTATCCTAGGTCAAATTAGGAAAACCCAACAAAAAAGAAAGAAAAGAACAATGCAAAAAATTCGAGCTAATCAGCCGCTGGAGTTGGTCCTCTAACAACCAATCAAATCCACGATATTGGTAGTCATAGTAATAGTAGTTACAGATATCGCCTGAGAAACAGCACGGTAGCTCAAAGGTGTGTGGACGTTCCTTCGGTAATGCAATTAGTTCATGTCCTTTCTCGATAATAGACTATGTAAATATGTCGGAAAAGTCGTTTTTTTTTTAAATATTGACGTGGTATTTACCGTTTTTTTTTTTTTTAATTTTAATATCATTTCTAGTGTGACATCACCTATTCTAATTACGTGTCCCCCCTCTATTTGTCTTCGGTTAAGATTTATCCCAAGTTGCCCGTGTTGTATTTAGAGCGTACATTCGCTTGAGAGGTCATCCTTTAATGGGAAAAATTCTTCTAAGGAATCTTAAATGCACCGTTTCCAGACGTTTATCTTGTTTTTTCATTGTCTCGCTTCTACATACCACTATCGAAATCAACACTGCTCGCAATTTTTCTTAACATTAATAATTCTCGAATACAATTTTGTGCTCGACAGATAGGTCCTTGCTAACTAACACTTACCAAGTTCTTAAATACGTTGATTAAGAGTAAATTATAATTGTTCAGTTGAAAGTCAACTACCATTTTGGACTCATAAGGAACAAAGGAGATTATTCGAATTAGCCAGAGACGAATTCGAATAACCTCCTTTGTTCCTTATGAGTCCGAAATCCGAATATGCTTTGCTAACATATCTCGTAACTTTTCCGTTTTATCATTTTTAATTACACATTCAACGACCATATTGAAGACATCCCTGTTCGAATGATTTGATTAATTTCTATTTTATCGGATTATATAAACTGCCATCAAACCGAAAGACTTACGCCCGATGCTGCAAGTTTATGATTGAATTTATAATGTATAATGTTCGTGTAGAAGTCAAAAAGTGTCGATGCTAGATATTTCATTGATTGCGATAGGAAATTTAAGAATTGATCGAAGCGAGTTGTAAACGGGACGGTAAAGAAAAAGTCTCGGTATATGGACAGTTGAGTATTATATGTTAACCATAAGTAAATCTAAAATAAACTCTTCACGGTGGCGCATTTAGCTAAATCGGCCAGTCTTCATGTCTCGTTCGGTAGCATGTACGACACTAGATGGTACCGGGAGAAAGTGAGCTGTATTCGCACGTTGGCGATGAAGAATTACTGGTAATCTGGTTTACTACCACATTTTTGCCTATGCAACGGTGTTGTTCTTTCCTGAGATAACGAAAAATCTTTCCAACTATGGGTAATTCTTTTTATTTGATGCATAGTTGTAGGATGGAACACAGATAGCTGCTAAAACGTTTATTTCGTATGAAGCCACGAGAACAGCTTGCAGATATTTTTTCGCCTCATCGCTGTAAAATATTGAAGTAAACTTTCAATGAAAGTTGTAAAAAGATACTTTGAGTACGCGTGTTTTGGGGAATGGCGGTACATAATAAGTGAAATGTCGGTAAGAACAGACTGCATGTGCCAAGGAGAAATTAAGAAAGGTTCGATAGGATTTACTGGTGGACTAGGAGGAATCTCAATATTGTCTATTTGTTGAAAAATTTGTTCATAGCGTATGTTTTTTGATGATCATGGTTGATGTTCCGTGCGTTCATTTTATTTTTCCATTTTGATATATTTTTCGTGTATTCTTCATGTTATAAGCGCGGAAATTTCTTTCCACTTCTCTATAAGATATTAATTTTATTATATAATTGACAGCGTTACGTAATTGGTTCTTACTATTATTTTTTTAATATTTTTGCAAATTATATATATATATATATATATATATATATATATATATATATATATCGGATGTTAAACCAATGTTCGAAGAATAGCTCGTGGGTTAAAGATTTTTATCATTATATTACTCTTATCGTGGAGAAAACAGTGGCACGCCACTTATTATAACATTATGCGTCTGCGTATCTGGTTTGTATATACTTAGGTGTTTGAATGCTAGACTATTTTGTGCGAAAAATGTCCTTAAATGGGATGGTTAGGTGATTCGGCAAGAACTAGTAGGACGACCATAACGTTGGCGACTATATTATACGTATGCTTAAGCCTCGAGTGTAGAATTTAAACTACGGACCTCGTGAAAATAATTCGACCTTTAGACGAGTAAAATTTAATCGAAATAGCCGAATCGTCTACACGATCTGAACGAACATCTCTACGCTTGTCTAATCTTTATTAGCGCACTAGCCCGCAAATACACCGTCCACTCACGAGTTGCGATTGAAATATTAGATCGAGATTTAAATTTTAAACATCCCAGGAGGCGAATTCTATTCGAGATGTACGAAACCAATCGGTAGCCTGTTCGTATTATTCAACATCGTCTCTGTAGCAACACACTCCAGTCTTGTTTTCACCTTTTCTATGTTCTACCATCCTCAGACTAATATTAAGATGGGTTAGGTGGATAACGACGAACCGACTAAAAGCCCTAAAGGCAGCACAAAGCGTCCATCCGCCATCTACGAAATAATATTTTATTCATTTCAGAAACTTTCGGATTTTACTATTTTATTTTTATTTTTATTCTTTCATAAATTCCTTTAATTTTTTTTTCAAGTGATAGGTCCCATCAAATAGAAAAATTATATATACATATATATATATATATATATATATATATATATTTGGTCGGAAAATGGCCAAGAGGGACTTTTATTCAATTTGCATTTAAAGTTCGTCGGTAAATTTCCTTCGATTCCCGCCGTGTACACAAATCGCGAGGTGTTCTTATTGTCGTATATTATACAGACACATACAATATTTGTACATACAAAAATGTGCACACCTACACACACATACACACACATATATATATATACACTCTGAACTTGAATGTTGTAAATTCTTTTAACCCTTAACTCATTTCTTCACTATATACTTATTGGTGTAAAGGCCAAGTGATATATATTTTATGTATATATATATATATATATATATACATACATTGTGTGGAAAACTTTTGACTATACGTTTGCCTACTTCTGTTAGTAGACCTTTTTTTTTTTTACATTTGTATGCATAACGAAATTTTCGAAATTGGAATAAAATTATAAAGGAATCTTTCTATTCCCACGACGTTTTACCTTCATATCGACATTACGTTCCGATATTTATGCGTCTTAAAGCGGCATTTCTCTTCGAATTTACTATAGAAACTTCGTTCGCGGTATTTTCGATATACCTACGACCAGACTTTGCGTTTTGTATTTTCTTCAGATCGCGACCTCTTTAATAATCGATTTTTTAGACATTACTCAGCATGTGGGAAATTAAAAAATATATTACAAAATAAAGAGGTTCCCCGTTCAGTGTGAAAAGAAAAACGTTTTTCTCCCTGTAATGCTCTGTGGCAGTGAAAGGTGTTATAAAACGGAAGAATTGAAGAAAATGCTAAGAGTCGCTGAAAGGAGAATGGAAAGGCAAATAATAATATCGAAAGATGAAAAAGGAAATAAATTTAGAGAAAGAACAAGAATATAATACTGAGAGTAAAAAAATTGAAACGGAGATGATATTGATATTTAGCGAAACATCCGCAGCTGTTTGCAAATAAAGTGAACAATGTGTGGACACATAGACGGAACCCATACTATAGGCAGGTTCGAGTAAGTAAAACGGTCGAGAACTTCGAGTGAGCTACATCCAGCAGCGGAATAGCCGAAAAGAAGAAACAAAAGATATTAATCGCGGCTAATTACGGCGAAATTAGATAAACGTAGTAACTTTCGGATCAACTGACTGTGTGAATATAAAATAAATAGAACGTTAATTCAGTCTCACACATTGCAGATAAAATTATAAATTATTTTATGACCGGACGAGTTGAACGTTTAAAACGATATTTTAGTTATTAATCTTTCTAGACGCGTATAATTTTTAGCGCGCTGTATACTATAAAAAGACCCATTATAATGAAAAGCGATAATTTTTTTTTGTAGCGCTATAAATTTACGTCCCATATAGAGGACGTTACAACTGAAAAGGTTAAGAAGTTCGGGTTTTTGACGTTAAACGAATCGTTCGATATTTCCAGTTTCACTGTATCGAACTGATTTCTCCTTTTAATTTCTTGCAATTAACTGGTTTTTTAAGTTGTTACTTCCTACAGACAAAATACTATTAGCAATAGGTTACGATCGAACGTTTATCGTCTAACCAAATATTTTTCGAAATGGCAAATATCTCTTAAAACTGAAGCATCTTTTGTTTTTTTCACTAGTCAAAGATCATTTCTGTGACATCGCGACAGTGACGTTGATAATGGTTTGACCGGATATAATTATAGCGAGTTATTATTTTGGGCTACAATCTGTTCTACTTATCACATTCGTAAATCTCCATTTAAATTTCGCGTAATTTATCCATTTATTTATTACACGACCGCGATGCCGTTTTGGCTTAGTCTATTCGTGGAGTGCAATCTTAAATTTAGCTTATATTATTTCCAATAGGCTTTCCTGGTAGCACGATTAACATAATTAACGAACGGCCTACAGTTAAATATGTTTAACCCGTTTCCGATCGTATTTCAAATTTACGTTAAATTTTTCGTTAAATCGATCTAAAATATGACATGGAGTTATAAACGATAATCCGAACATTTTAAATTATGTTATAGCAACGCAGCTTGATACTTAAATCAGCCCCGGTGGTATAACTGGAACACTTGGCTTAGCGGCAATTTTCTTTGGGGTTTTAGAACTTTATTCATTGCAGAAATGCTTATATGATTAATATACACCATGGAAATTGAAAATAGCTCGTATATAAACGATAACATTGTAATTAACAGCGCTTACGATATTTCGAATAGCGCCTTTATCTTAACATATTCATGTCCAATGCTAGTTTTAATAGAACGCAATTAGCTCGTAACCGATATCTTAGGATGTATCCTTAATGTCCCTCGTATATACTAAAATTTCAGATTCGAACATACCCATAATAGCCTGTAACTTTGAAAAAAAAATATTATCAGTACGCATCTTCACTTTCAGCGACAGAAAACTATGTTAGATGCACTATAAACGTCGACGTATTAAATTAAATTTATTATTCTCGTAACTTGTTTTACTCATAAATGACCCGTTATATATATATATATATTAGTTTTATATTTAAAATTTTAATTCTCGTTTAAATTATTTCGTTTTTCTTTTAGGACGAGTTTTTTCGTTCATAATTTTTTTTATAATTTATACATTAATAAGTTTATTAATTATTAAATTTATATCGTACGAATTTTTTATCCATCATAAATGGAGAGAATATTCCGGTGGTACATTTATTTCACGTTCTTATAACTCCCTAAATTTATCGTAATACGTATTTTTACATTTTACAATTTTTTCACTTATTCGAAACTTCAACACCCATTTTATTACTATAGTAGGTATTGATATTTCAACTTCTGCAGTGGTAGATTGCAAGATTTCCTTCGTATGTACGGTCGCATATTTTTCGCTTCCACACGTCACGAATTTTATTCATTATTTCCACTAATTTAGCAGGCAGTTTGTAGTCGGAAAATTTTTTTTTTTTTTTAATTGGCTAAAATTGTCATTTAAAACATTTACTTCGTTATGACGCGATTTTAGATTATTTTCGAAATAATATCTTTTTGAATTCCGACCTATATATGCCTTAAAGTGGAAAACCCGAAATATAAAATTTTAATTATATCTACCGACGAAGCGTGTATGCTAAAATTTGCTTATAAAATACGAACGATTAACGACGTACGAATTCGAAAAAAAAAAAAATGGAAATTTCAAAATTATGTAAATGGTGTACTCAGGTTCGGCTCGAAATTTCTGAATTCTTAATTAGGTCATTTTCGATTACTTAATCAATTACATGTTCGAAATTGCTTAAATCGTCGAAGCCGTTTCGGAGTAGATTTTTCCCCCTTTTTTTCCCTATACCTAGTGCTATCAATAGTGAGTATGATATCTGCAGTTACTTGAGCAGCGCTCCTTCCATACAAATTGGATTTATTTTATAAAGTCCAATGGTTTGAACCTCTGCAATCTATCCAGAGTAGACGACCGAATTAATCCGTTACAGAAGGCTTTAAATCGTGCCGTGAAAAACGAAATACAGTTATACCAAACTTAAACACAGATATACAGATAGAGAAGGCAGATTCGTTTCAGATACTAGGACTAACATTGGACCCGAAACTTAACTGGAAAGAACACATAAACTAAAAATAAGAGACGTTTGAAAAAATAAATATGCTCAGGATGTTTTCATCGTGGGGATCGGAACGAAAAACATTAATTATACAAATCCTACGTGCTAAGCAGATTAGACTACGCCAGTATAATGTACGATAGTGCAGCCTGTTCTATAGTAATAAAAATTTAATTCTGTTCAAAATTTAGCTTTTAGAATCGCCTTGAGAGCCTTTCACACTACCTGAAATACAGCTCTACACGTGGAAGCAAACATATTACCGCTCCAATACAGAAGACAAATACTAGCGCTAAAATATTACACACAATCAATTTGCACACCATCCAATCCGATATCTCAGTTCTTACTAAGGAATAAATTTCATCATACATTCTTAAACAGACCAAATGCATCTAAACTTCTATCAGAACGCGTTTACATTAGCAAAACTTCAATATCAATTACCCCAAATCGAAACATGGATAAAGCTTTCGATCACAATAAACACAGAACTGGAAAAATATAAGAAATTCTTGACACCTAAAAATATTCTCAAATCAAAATTCTACAGCATTCTGGAAAAAAAGTACGATGATTATACACACATATACACTGTTGCATAACCATTCCCAAGTATATCATTTACCCCCGAGTCAGTATCCGTTTTTACAGCAGAACTTCTTGCAATCTATATAACTTTAAAATACATATCTAAGCAAGCGCAACCAAATAAATATATAATATGCACAGATTAACATATATACAATCTAAACTAATAAAAACAATACTGGAAGATAAGCCGAACAAAGTTAAAAATCTTCTACAGTATCTTACAGATAACTTAATAATTAGTTTATAACCGACTTTAAGGTGCATCAATCGAGCGTCTATAAATAAAATAATTTTATTCCTCTGATATCTCGTTTACTTTTTTCCACCGCACGATCTTATTTAAATAAACGTGAAGCCGTATAAATTAAGAGATTAAGAAGATAGAATAGCCTAACATAGACGGGGGAGTATAGATATTTATAGTTAATAATTTAACGTCTAAATACATACAAGTCACTTCGTCTTCCATGGTGTATCTATTACGCTCTGTATATAGATCACCGATAGCAATAGCGGTGTCCGATAAAATAAGTAGGAAACTTGAAAATATTTCAAATATCTGCCTATTACATATACATACATACGTATATATATATATATATATATATATACATACATATATATATATATGTGTGTGTGTGTGTGTTCATTTATTATGTAAGATGGAAAAATGTTATTATATTTACTTCGTCGGATTGCACCTGCAGACGATTATATATGGAGAAGTAATTAAGTTAATAATAAACTTGTAAAATATAAAAATATATATAGCTTCCAGCTATTGACGACGAGAAGAAAATTATAGAATATAATTTATATCGGCCTAGATTATTCCGTAATTCCATTTAAAGAACGATATAATTGTAACGAAACAGGAGAACATTGTAAGTGGTTTCAAAATAAAATCGTACTCATTTTCTGGTAGTCGTATCGTACGTTTTCTGGCGGCATAAAAGTCTGGAATGCATTTAAATCTGTATTTAAAGCGGAGGATTACATTGAAACCTATCGTTATAAACACAGGATTGCACTTAATAAGAATTTTCTTGCAAATTTTTAGACATCTATACAAATGCATGGATGACATTTTGTAAGATTATGTAATATAACACGTTATTTATTAGTACCATTAAACAAAAAAGAAAGAAAACAATAGTTTATTTAAGGAAACTTTTATGTACAAAGGTACGACAGTTAATAATTAAAAATAGATACATAATAGGAAAATTATACATATTAATCTATCTATCTATACATTCATAAAGATATAAATAAGTATTTCATACTTCGGTGTAGGAAGTGCTTTGCAGGGTGTACTTATATTTAAGGGCAACAGTAGTCAGGATGACAAAACATAGTTCCAAACCATTACCTATGTGCCTTATGTACAAACTTAAAACTTAAGAATATTATAATTTAGTTTATATTAAAAGGAGGAAAACTAATAATCTGTTCAATTACAACGCTTGCCGGTGAATTATTATTACTATTATATTGTTACTACTATTTTACTATAATCACTATCATTATCGATAAAAACGCATTATTATTATTATTATTATTATTATTGTTATTGGAAGAAAAAATATATGTGTGTACTCATATACATACTTATACGCGTTTATACGTTTAATCTTACTTCAGCAATAGGATGTTCTATGTTATTCATCGTATATTTAAGTGCTCTGTCAAAACTTGTCGTCCAGGTGTAGCGCAGGTCACAGTGTACTCGGCCCGTACCTATTTTTAATGTTGATAAATGATCAACCCGAGTTACCATATACGATTTAACATTATATTGTAAATCTTACAGGCCGTATACCGTAAGTAACAGATTTACAAAAAGCTCTAGCTCTATTTTTAAGTTTTATACACTGTGTGGGGGTTAGAAATAAACACCGATAAAACTGAAAGTATACTCTTCGTAAGACGGCGACAATTAATCCTTCGTATTAGTAAATTATCGAAAAATGTTTACAATAGCTGTAGATCGAAATAGATTAATTTCATCATAGATGACTAAAAGGCTCACCATACACGTTACTATACTAAGTACAACACCGTAGAATTAAGCCTAGATTACTCATTTTTATTTATTTTGTGTAGTTAATACGGTATGTGTGTATATGTGTACGTGTATATATGCGCATATCCGTATACTTTTGTTTTACTTTTTATCATATTTTATTTATTTTCCTGCAGGTTTTTGTTTGTTTTTCCTGCAGCTTAACACGTGTTTCATTAATTTATTTCGGTACGGGTAAATTGTTCATTTTTAAAATTTAATATGCTTATGTGCATCTAACTTAATAATAAGAAATACAGCGCTTCTTCTTCTAGAATTACTAATATTTTATAAGTTAACCGTTAAAAGGTATTTAATTTTATGGTATGTATCATTATGAAATAAATCTTCTTCTTCTTCTATATACGTTTACACATATAAAAAACGATATTGGAATATAACGTATTACTTAGATAGCGACTGGAGAGGATTGATTCACCTGTTTTGAAATTTTCGGACATGCATGTCTCCAAATAGATTAATTTGAATTTCTATATCTCCTAACTGATCCATGGGTTGTGGTAGTCTGTTTTTTTTTTCATCAACGATCAGCATTGAATATTTCTATTTGTTCAATGTATATATATATATATATAATATAATCCTAGTCTTCAGTCGTGATCGCAGTGAGATCATTCTCCACTACACTTATCTGTGTTCTTCTCGTAGACGACATACTGGTTCCGAAATTAACTCGGTCTAACGAATCAGCCGGGGTCTTTATCAAGATCTAAACGGAACTGTAAAAACGTGCTAAAAATACTTCAGCATACGAAATCGTACTTCGCCCCGCAATAAATGTATAATTCGCAGTCTAATGTAAATAAGTTTTCCTCGATACTGCATTAATCGTCATATGTTGGATTTCTTTAGAGTCCGCATTTCAGACCGGTTTTTCGACGGAAGTTTATTTCAATATTTTTTCTTATCCTTATGCGCTTTATTGAGCTTTACTATCGCACACGGAAATACTTCTTTTCGGCATTTATGCATAACATGTAAGAAAGAAATATAAACAGAGAAACAAAACAACGACAAATAGCTAAACTGAAAAATTTATTACCGGTAATTTACTTAATACATAAATAGACAAATATATACAAAAAAAATATGTTAAAAATTTCAGTCGGCGATGTTTAATAAATAAAATAAATAAAAAGTGCACGTTTACATTTACCGCAATAAAACGTAATCCGCCCCGTGCATCGCGCGATATAAATAATGATATTACAAAGTGCAGGAAAAAACCAAAACCTGCATGGAACGAATATAACTAAGGGAATTTTTTTATATATGTATGTGCGTATAGTGTATATATATATATATATATATATATATATGTAGGTGTGTATATGTGTGTTATATTATCTAACTTTATTATTATTTATATTATTCATTAGTATTACTATTGTTATTTTATATCGATTAACATGCAGATTTTAGCGCGATGTGATGTAAAAAGGTTTTATGGACTGGGTTTGTTTTTTTTTTAATTTTTTCCGCGAATTATATCCATCTTCGGACTAGTATAATTTTTATTTATAAGAAGTTATTGTTATCTTCAGGAAGGATAATTTAAATTTCTGTTTCGGCTGTTCGTGAATTCACGCAAATCCAATAAATATTATCTTCTTTTTCTTCTAATTCTTCCGCGAGTCGCTTTAAAATTTTGAGTAAAAGACTGGTAATAACTGAACGAGTTAGGTAGCTTACAGCGGGAGGTATTATACTACAAATGGTTAACCCTTTAAATGGTGATGTCCGCTATATGGTACGTGAAATTTTAATGATAAAAAATTTATTTATTTTCCGATTGCCCATATCTCAATCTAAAATACGTGTAAATACGCCGAAAATTAGATTCGTCCGTCATGATAATTACCTCGCAATTATGCTCACGAAGGAATTAATTACAAAGAAGAAAGTCTTCGAAATGGATAAATTTATAGATGTAATATCATCAGCGAGATAAAATTACTTGAAATAATTCACCTTTTGTCGTTTATTTTTTTTTCATATTCATCGTAGACTTACTAGATAGAGGGCTAGTTGTAAGATTAAAAGTGAAAACATTGCATAGGCAAAGCAATAATAACCTTTTCAGTCGGAGGTTGCAAATTTTCTAGAAAAAAATTATAAATTGCAAACATTTATTCGTTATAAAATAATACTTTGATAATTTTGTACACATAATATGTTTTTCGAATCGAGATATTTAACGTCGACCGAAAGCTATACAAGTTGGTTAGTATTAAAATTTCGCCTATCATTAAAACGGTTATTACAAAATTACATCTATATTAGCTCGTTGCAACGGGTTATCCGATACGCTCCGATGATGGAAAATATTGGAAAACCAGTTAAACGATCGATTACAATTCGCAATAAACCTCAAAAACTAGCGTACGTCTTCGACACGATAATAATATTCGGTTATATATATATATATACAATATGAAATATACCGAATTCTAAATAATATCGACCGGTTGAAGAGAGTCGCAAAGCCAAACATTTTTGTCCGATTTTACAAAACCGGTTGGACATTCAGATGAACAAGAAAACGGTGTAGTTCTCTAAATAATTTTGTTATATTTTCTTCTCCAGAAGACTCGGAAATGTTTTTATTCTTCTTGCAACCCGATTCCCGGGTAGGAACTTAAACACTTCTTTCATCGGATACACTGACTATAAGGTAATTTTTATTCTCTACACTCTAATACTTCTTACTTATTCGATTCCTTACTTCATAACTATCCGTATCTACGGAGTTACATACTTACATCGCGCAACATCACACACGCATATGTGCGCACTAGCGGATACAAAAGCATCTCAATGTCAACGAAAATATTCGTAACTGGTATATACGAGTTCTAATTGAATATATGGAACAATTAAAGGTTGATTTTTTTTTTTGGCCCAGCTTGCGCAATTGTTTTGATCTAGTTAGTGTATTTTAAATTTCAATGCAACTACGCTTGATAAATTTATATAAACTAATTGTAACAAAGGACAACGGTTCAGAAACGATTAACTCAATACAGGTAATGTGTGCTACTTTTGTAAAATGCTACAGAACAGCTCATCCCTATGCTTTAGAAATTTCGGACAAACCCAAAGCTCAACACAGTTGTCAACATAGCACATATCACATGTACCATCCGGAATTATGCCTAATTTAGCAAGATGGGAGGGAGAAAGATTATGCCCAGTACGTAGTCTAAATAAAGTCGATATATAATCCCTCGAAGTGTTCTGGTATTGAAACCAAAATGTTCTGGTGTAATTGAAACCATGGGTTGTTGGAAATCGTATGAACCAAAGCGAACTACTTTTTCCCTTTATTCTGACTTTCGGCGGAGTAATACTGTTGAACATACATTAGTAAAAATTGTTTAATTGATGCCGGCATAAACGATAGTGTACGTATTTATTGGGCACTAAATTTTTTATCCAGCGTGATGTGCAATTAACAATTATTATTAAGTGCTTCTTAACTTATTTTAATGTTTTTAAAAATTATATATAGCTAAACACGAGTTAATTTATTTAGTAGGTAAGACACGAAAGAGATATTTGTACCCGGTAACGGGGTAAGAATGTATACTTAGGTATTATTTAAAAGAGCAACAATCATGTCCGAATAAGTATATATATATATGTGATTTTCTAAACTCCACACTATAGCCGCCAGTGTGTAAATTGAAAAAATTAATAATATTTGAACCGTTTCCAAATAATCCTAGGAAAAATCCTGAATTAGCTGAAGGAATTTTTAGCAATTTAATACAAACGGCTCGTATATTCGTATTATAAACACGTATATATATATATATATATATATATATATATATATATATATATATATATATATATATATATTATTTTGAAACTATTTACATAAGAACAACTGAAACAGTACACTGATTTAACGTCCTTGAATCAGTGGTTACTGTTCAGGACAGATGGTAATTTATTGATAAAATATAGGGGCATTTTGTCGTATGTTGTGAAATTGTTTATGTATATACGATATATATCTGAAATAAGGAGCGAGTTTATAACCGCTCGTATGCATACTATGTCTTTCCGAAGCATACGTAGCAGAGAAAATTATGAGTACGCCTAGGTGTGGTGTAAAATAATAACGCGTAGGTACGTCTAATAATAGTAATAAGATTCGAGCCGGTAAATATGGTATTTTCTGTGTATATATGTATGTATTAAAATTGTCTATTTATCAAAGAGTTAGCAACGTCTCTCGAAATATTCGTAAAGTATATGGGCGATTTCCACTATTCAATGTAAGTGACGTTTTGAATGGTGGCAGTTTCATTTTTGAATAATAATAATAAACTTTATCTAAAATTATTTCGACGGATATTAGTTTAACTATTTTACTCGTATTTAAATTTTATCTTAATTTTTCACGTAAATATAAGTTTTCACGAACACGTTTTACAATTGGTTGTTTTTTTCATTAGTATCATCGGTCCTTTAACCGGTCTTTACAAAATATTTAATTTAAAATTAG
Source organism: Coronaproctus castanopsis (assembly GCA_032883995.1). Taxonomy (NCBI): domain Eukaryota; kingdom Metazoa; phylum Arthropoda; class Insecta; order Hemiptera; family Monophlebidae; genus Coronaproctus; species Coronaproctus castanopsis. The sequence continues at coordinate 73,057,641 of CM065053.1, forward strand.
AAATTATATATATATATATATCGTAAAGATACAATATTGTTTATTTCAAAAAAGTGATAAATGTTGTCAATTCAATCGTTTTTATTAAATAAAATAATCATGTTTCAGGCATTAGGCAATCACGAATTTGACGATGGCATAGCCGGTCTCACGCCTTTTCTAAAGGCAATTACGATTCCAAATGTAGCGTCAAATCTTAATTTGGAAAATGCGACAGAACTAAATCTTCCTATTTTGACCAAATCGATAGTGTTGCATGTCTCCGGAAAGAAAATTGGCGTAGTAGGATATTTAACTCCTGAAACTATGGTAATTAATTCGTAACGTATACGATTATTCGTTAATATTCATTAATATATATATATATATATATATATATATATATATATATTTGTATATTTGTTATTTAGCTACGATACATTAAATTAGTCACAGCGTTATTTGACTTATATTTAACTTATGCGTCTATGCAAAGCGATACTGACATAAAGATTAAACGACTTAACATTATGTATATTTAAACCTGCCGAGTTATTTATTAATGTCTGATCATTCACAAGCGAGCCACAAAAACTGACAATTCTACGAACATCTTCGGTAAAAGCATGTTCAAATGGAAAATGTTCAACCAAATCGATGGCGGAATACCGCAAAATAAACAAATATCTGAAAAGTTTAAAATACGAACCGAGAATTTACCGTGTCCAGACAGCACTTGACTGGAGTAGAAATTGATCTCTAACTGGTCTATGACGTTGAATGTATTTTTTTTTGCTATTAATGAAACTTAAAAGTTGTTCTACAAAGCAAAATATTATATTTTCTACCATAAATCAAATATAATTACATTAATTTCCTTAATGAAAGAATTCTGGCTATTAAATATATTATAGTTTAAATCGATACTAAATTGAGATATAAAATATTTTAAAACGTTAGTTTTAACTAAGTTAAGTTTATCGTTATATATTTTAAACATTTTAAACTCAGAAATTAAAGCTGATTTAAAAAGATTAAGGTCAGTAGGCAGGATCCCAGTAATAACTGCAGCTACCATAGTGGGAACAGTTCTATATAACGAACCAACATTAAGCGGAAGTTTCCTTTTCTTAGTCAGGATTTTATTAAACATATTTGAATTTAGTTTATGTACATATATGCTCCAGCAATAATTAAACATCGATTCTATTACTCCCCTTTTAAATAATAACTCTTCCTTTATATTTAACTCCACCTAAATTAGGCTGAATTTTAAGGAGCATATAAAATCTTTTATTAGCTTTAACCAGAAGGAATTTTACATGTTTATCGAATTTTAATTTATCATCTAGAATAATTCCTAGATATTTAAAGGATTTAACCGCACTAGAATTAGAAGAAATACGAAGATTTGAGGAAGAACTCGTAGAAAGGAGAAACGGATCATTATTTCACTTTAAAGGTGAAACAAAAGGGCAAAGAAGAGTAGGATTTCTAAAGCAAAAGTTGTCTAAAGAATAATATAATAAGCGTGAAAGGTGCGTTAGAGAGAATAGCAGTTTTAAGTCTGAAACTACTTAGCAACCAGCAGGTGACAATTATTGAAGTATGTTCACCAACATCGGATTCAACAGAAGAAGAGTGCGAACAGTTTTATGAAACACTTGAAGTCAGAATGCAGAGTATCAAATATAACCAGTATAATAAACTTCTAGTTTTAAAATTGAAAAAATACACAGCATGGAGAAAAAGACATATTAGGTCCATGAAATACGTAATGAAAGATGATGGAAATTATTAGAATTCTGTGAGGGTCAAAACATGAAAGTTCTAAACTCCTTCTTCGAGAAAAGAGCAGCCAAAAAACGGGCACGGATTTCGCCTAATAGTGACTTTAGAAACGAAATAAACTTTGTTATAGTAAAAGATATTGAATACATTCAAAATATGAATATATCAAATATAAAATTCCATACAGATCATAGATTAATTACAATAAAATTACTAGTAAAATAAACTTATGGAGAGTATCAAAGAAGCAATCTTTCAGTAGCGGAAAAAGAAACAGTGAAAAATTCCCTCGTCACCTTATAGTCGATATAAAAACAAACGGGAAAAAACTTCAATATAAAAAGAATAAAGGAAAAAAATCGAATTCGATGTCATTTGTAAATTAGTACGATTTAAAATAAAAAATATTATAAGTGTTTAGAAGTGAAATAATGATAATACTCGAAAATTCAAATTCTATCAGAAAAATTTTAAAAAAATATTAACAGTAGGAAGAAAACTAATAAAATCAATATAAGATAACAATGAAAACATGGAACATGATCGTCAGAGTATTATAGCAACGGAATACTACAGAAAATTATACGAGGATCAAAGAAATATGAAAATCATACTGACGAAAAATACTACAATAGAAGAAGATCCATGTTTCTTAGAATCTGAAATAAATTATGCGTTGAACAACTTAAAAAAGGAAAAAGCACTTGGGAGTGGTGGAATTACTAATGAAATCATAATTCGAGGAAAAAATGTTTTAATAAGAGAAATGACAAATCTGTTTAATATAATATTAAAAAAAAGTGATAATACCAAGTCAATGGTTGCTCACGGAAATAATCTTATCGCATAAAAAATGTAAAAAAGAGGATATATATAGACCAATGAGTCTCCAGCAGACGTTATACGAAATATTTATGAAATTAATTTATACAAGGATACGAGTGCAATTAGATGAACAACAGCAACCAGATCAAGCAGGTTTCAGATCTGGATTTTCTACAATTGATAACCTACATACAATACATCAGCCAATGGAAAAGACTGATGAATATAATATAAAAATATTTGTTTTGCATTTGTTGAATTCCAAAAAAGTCTTTAACTCGGTTTATCATGACATATCAAACTATGGGAAACCAAAATATACACCCTAAGTATATAAGAATCATAAAGAACGTATACGATAATGAATACGGAAAAATTATGTTGGATAACGAAGGAGAAAAGTTTCCCTTGGAAAGGGGAGTGCGACAACATTAGCACCAGTTTTATTTAACGTTGCGCTGGAAGAAATATTTAAAAACCTGAATTGAAGAAAAAGGGGAATAAATGTTGGTACTTATATATCAAACGTTCGATTTGCAGATGACGTAACTATTAACTATAATTTCAGCTTCCCCGAAACAGTTAAAAACAGTGTTGGAATTGAATTAAAAATAAGGGGTCTGGAAATAAACTATGAAAAACTGAATTTACTAACAATTAAAATAGAAATAAACGGAAAAACGATAATACACTGGATGTAAGATGTTACATATTTAGGCTAAATAATATCCTTCAAACATCCAATAGAAAAAGAAGTAAATCACAGGATAGCGATAAGGTGGAAAAAATTCTGGGCATTACAAGAAATATTTAAACGAAATATTAATCGCACGAGAAAAGCGCAGATTTACAATAGATATGCGTCCTTCCTGCCATGACATACGGTGCGCAAACATGGTCACTGACAGTTAGACAAAGTAGAAAAATATTAATAGCACAAAGATCTATGGAAAGGAAAATTATTGGGATAACAAGGATGGACAAAATCAGTAATAAACTATTACGGGATAAGTCAAAAACAGAGGATGCTCTACGCAAAATACTGGAAATTAAGTGGAACTGGATTGGACATGTAGTAGCAGATGGACTAAGAAATGTACTGAAAGATTGAGGCGAAGGCCAAAAATGAAATGGAGGGACTATATGGTCAAATACGCAAGTGGAGTCTGAGTGCGTAAAGCACTTAATCGGATGGCCGGAAACAGCTAAGAGGAAAATATGTAAACGTTCAATTAATTGGAAGAGACCGATGCTCGAGATTACGGGCTTAATTTCCCTAATACAGTTAAACGTATTAATATTAGTTAAGCATTAAGAAAAGATATACATAATAATATTAGTTTAGTATTAAGGTTATACATATATTGGTATTAGTTTAGCATGAAGAAAGTTATACGTATTAATATTAGTTTAGCATTAAGAAAATAATATTTGTAAATTTTAATTTAAAACGGGAAATATAGACTATTGTAATATATACAATGTTTACGTATATTTACAAAATCCTGTAAAGATTGTTATTTTAACCGTATAAGTAAATTCAATGTTTTGTTTAATATATACATCATCTGTTACGCAGTGTGTGTGTGATGCGCTATAGAATAAAAAACCGACTACTTTTAAATCGAATAAATCCGATTGAATTTAGTCGCATTTCGACTGATATCGGTTAGTAGGTTCTATTATTCGGTTATTTCGGTTCGATTGAAATTATTTCAACCGAAATATTTTATCGCGTGTGTTTCTTTACTGTGTTTATCGAAGTTTACTTGGGATTTAACAATAAGAGTTTAACGGTTATTAATTATAATTCGATTTCAATAATTTAAAAGTGTTGAATACTGAAAATATCGACATTAGTAGGTTCTGTTAGAACCGATTAAAAAGTAATCGATTGTATATCGATATCAGTAGGTTTTTCTAGAATCGATTGGAAATTAGTCAGATTTTGAAAAAGGGCGACTCTTATGTATTTGCTAGAAATAAATTATTGATTTCGTAAAATATCAATTACATGTATTCGCATTGTATTAAAATATATTTAATTTATTGATGGGGTTCTAAATACGATTATGTCATCTACTTCACAAGGCTCGTACACATCTAGCTCATCTGTTAGTTACTTTTCAACTGAAATGTATTCTTTAACTTTATTTAAAATACATTTAGTTTACTTTTGTATCCGTTATTTCTTATACAACTTATCATTTACAGGGATATTTTCATTTGCCCTGCCCTGTTTATATTGTACTAATAAAGAATTAAAATAAATTCGACTAAATAAGAGCCCGCATAATTATTTTTTAGAAACGGCGTTGCAAATAAGTCGGTTTTGCGAAGTAGTCGGTTATTACTATCATATATATACATATATATATGTATATACATATATATATATATATATATATATATATATATATATATATATATATATATATATATATATTGGATCAATACAAGTGGTTGATAAAGATCTCTAATTACTAAATACGATGGATCTATGGATCTATGGATAAAATTAAAAACCGAATATCAACAGCTAAATTGGCACTAGGGTAATTATAAAATATATTTTTTTTTTTTTTTTTTAAGATATGGGAAAGTCATAACATCTTATTAAGAACGAAAGTAAGCCTAATGAATACGCGAGTCTTCTCCGTTTTTCTATATGCTGCGGAATACTGGACATTAAAAGCAGCTGATATTCGGCGCATTGATGCTTTTTAGATGTTCTGCAGACGACGAATATTGCGAATCTCGTGGACAGAAAAACGAACCAACCTATCTAATTTTAACGGTATAGGATTGGATCTAGTAATGCAGCACATAATGAGGTATTTCTGACACGTGATACACCCGAACGGAAAAATTAATTCTTGAAGGGATGGTAAAAGGCAAAAAGATGCGCGGAGGACAGAAATCAGGTATTCAAATAGAATAAAACAATTGCGGCCGCATTAATAAATGGCGGACAAGGTTGAACGGATTTGCAATTCATAATTTCACATATGTTTTTATATATATATATATATAGTATTCGATGATCAAATACTTAGCACTATACTAAGCTACAGATGATATATAGTTATTTATTCTCGTCATCATGTGAGAGTCGACTAGTTTCGCATTATTGAGATTGTTAAACTAAACCGAATATCTGCATTAATATTACGGATAATGGGTCACATAATAGATTCTAGAAAAGAAACGTGTTCAATTCCTGGGAAAACCGCGGAGTGTGAAATAAAATCTATCTCTCATATGTAGTTATGTACTTTCAATAATTCGTTTTATTAAATATTTGGGAAAGGCTCGTGTGAACTAGAATCGGTAGTAATCGGATCTAAAGTAGCGGTCTAAGGAGAGATAACCATCTACAAAAAAAGTAGCCGTAGAAGATAAGATCGCAACTAAATTAACAAATTACTCGTCGATCTGCGGGCATAATTAATGCTCATGATTATCTATATATATATATATATATATATATATATATATAACAGCAAATGTATCTGTTCTTGTATAATTATCAAATGTATCTATTCTTGTATCTTTTCAATATAAAATACATACTCTATATATATAAACAATTTGTCGACAGCAAATGTCTACTACGGACGGCTTAATTATAGAAAACGAAATTCCGCATATAAGAAAGGAGGCGAGGAAATTGAAAAATGAAGGAATCGACATTATCATAGCGTTGGGTCATTCAGGATACGAAATGGATTTGAAAATTGCCACGGAAGTCCTGGAGGTCAGCGTCGTTGTCGGAGGCCACACCAATACATTTCTGTACACTCCGAAAGGTAATTACGTTATGCACGTAAAAATACAAATATATTTACATATAAATGCGTAGACATACACACATTCATATATATAATATATCTTCTTCTTTGTTTGCCGTCTACATCACGAAGGCTGGCGATCAACATGGCGGCGTATTTTCTCGACATGGCAAACCTGAACATTTCAACAGGCGAATGGTGGAACCAACAATGAAAATCCTTTGACCACGACGAGTTTCGAGGATGGTCTTTTAATATTTTGCCTAAGAGTTTTTCTTCCGTAATGAGACGCAGAATTTCGTATTTCTCATGATGTGGCCCAAATATCGTATTTTCCTTTCTTTAATCAAATTTAATAATTCCGAGCGCTTCAATTGAATTCTATTAGGAACTTTTTCGTTATAGTAATTTTTAATATTCACAAAATTTTTAGCATGCGTCGGTAAAAGGCTTCTATGGTGTTTTTTTTTTCACCCAAGGTAGCATCGAGCGTCCAACTAGTACTTCCGTAAAGAAGGATTTGAGAATACGTAGCATTTTAACATTCTAATACGCAATTCGAGACTTAATTCCCTTCCGGTGAGCAGGTTTTTTATTTTAATGAGTATTGCTCTCGATTGCTCCATTTTTTAGAGTGCAACTCAAGCAGGATACGGAGATATTTAAAAGTTTTAATTTGCTCAAGTTCTGTCCTATCTGTTTTTATCTTATCTCGTACCGGTTTCCTGAAGAACACAATTACTTTTGTTTTGAAACTGTTGATATCCGTAATATTTACTACGTTCTAGTAGTTCTTCCTGACTGTTAGCTATAATCAGGCAGCCATCCGTATATCTTGTATTATTAATTGTGATTCCGTTTATTTGGATCTTTCAATAATTCTGATCAAAAGTATTTCCTACGCATATAAATTAAAACGTAAAAAATAACTCCTTTTTGGATTTCTATATCTTCTGATGTTATGTTTGCAATTTGTATCCCAGCTGTTTGTTTCCAATACAGACGGCTTATTACGCGTATGTCTTTTCTCTCTATAGTAATAGACTTTAAAATTTCCATTAATTTTCCGTGTTCTACGCAATGAAACGCCTTATGGTAATCTATGGCACACACGTATACATTAATATTTACATCTCGACAGCGTTTTATAAGTAAATGAACATCGAATGTTCACGCGTGCCCATGCCATTTCTGAGTCCGAAATGCGTATTTCCTAACCGTTCTTCACATCGCTCGAATAATCTTGTATGTATTATTCTCGGGAATATTTTTAAGACCTGTGATATCAAATTAATTGTACGGTAGTCGTCACAGATAAGTATCAAAAACGTACCGAATCTCGAAGATCGGGGATGAAAAATTTCAAAATCTGGTGTTTCCAATCGAATTTTCAATCGCAACGTTCCTTATACCGTATTTATAATTTCTACGCTAAAAAAATTTGTGTTTTTTTTTTCGCATTTAGTTTTGGTTATCCAGAATTATCTAAAAAAATTATTTAACCGAAAGTTTTAAAATATTTAAACCGCGCCCGAATTTATTACGTATTATATATCGCGATTATAGCGAGAACGATGATTATATTAAATTAGTTTTGGGTTGAAATAAGCCAAAAGGTGTGTTCTGACGCGATTTAAATTCGCCTAATAGGTAACGTTACATAAGTAAATTAATTAATCTATTTTTGACGGTTTTTTCCTGAATAATATACTACAACTAGTCGTGGTCTAAAAGGAAATAATTTTAAAAATAAATTAAATTAAATTAAATTAAAAAATATAGTTTTATCACTTTATCTGAAATAATTCGCTCTTTAAATATTTCTGAAATACCGGTCATAATTTTTTACCGGACATTATTTATAGACGCGCTCTTTTAATTACCGCACCTTTATTCGTTTCTAGTCGTTTTTTTTTTTCCTATTTAAAATCTATTTTATGGTTTCCCATTTCAGCAAATAAAAAATAATTAACGAGGAAAATGTATTTATTTAACCGTGATTATGCGATGTCTCTGTATAAAGTTATAATATTTTAAAATAATAATATTAATTGTACGCACAATATAAATACACATACACAGTGACAGTGAAAAGACCAGTTCGATATGAAGAAGAAAATATTTAGCGGTTTTCATCAATTAAATTATAGTAAAAAGAATAAAAATAATAACAAGGACAGACAATATAGTACACATTTTTACATCTATATAAATATATATATATATATATATATATATATATATATATAAAAGAACGTTAGCAGATTAGTGTAGTTGCCTGGAATCATAATTACCGATCGTTGTGATATACTAGTTTTCGTACAATTTTATCACAGAACTTACGATTTATAATCCCGAAATAGAAAGGTAAATTTTAGTATCTCGCGCATGCCCACTATTCCGGTATACATCGGGGCACTTAATACCCATTTTAAATTCTGCATTAATCGTAACTTACTAAAGCTCGCTTTGGAGATCGAAGAACAGACAAAAGTCCATTAGAGGGTAAATAAAATATTTCGTGGTATGTACACGTATAAAGAAAATGAAAATACAGAAATTAAATCGCTAAAAATATATATATATTAAACCCTACGTTTTTAGATGAAAAAATTAAACTAATCTATTAACAGTGTATAATTATCACACACGCTAGATATCAAATCACTCTGCAACCCCTATTATTAACACATACATACGTATATTATATATATATATATATCTCGGGAATTAAAATAACGTGTAGTCCTGGAAGCAGCTAGCTGATATATAACGAAACATAATATATAATGATTTGCCAATTTTTTCATTATTATAATTATTATTTAAATTAACCCATATACAGCAACTAATGGCCAGGGGCACACAGGAAAATAAGTATTAAATTAAATGATACAATCCAGTATCACGTAGAAGGAGGATGAGTCTGGATAGCGTAGAAACGTCGTCATCTAGCGGTAGCTGTAATGAAGATGAAAGACCGTAGTATGATCTCCGTAGACTATATTGAGCACACTCTGTCAATATACGTTGGGCAGGCCGTACAAAATGGAGCGTCTGATCTATTTTAAGAAGATAAGCATGTGTCAGTTTAATGTGGCCCAACCTGCTGACGACTAAATTGTCTCAAATAATCACTGCATTGGGCTATTTTTATCGCGCATAAATAGAGAATATATATATATATGTATATTTTTTAAATGTCTTTCTGTACCGATTTAATACAATTAAAGCAATAACGATGAAATTCGCACAGTTTATAGCCTATATTATTGGATTCGTTCTAAACTTTGATAAAAACAAGAGACGGCGATGTCAAATCGTTTAAAATTTAACAGCCACCTAAAGTCGTCAAATAGTACATCTATTAGCCGGTAGACCGACTGTAAAAATATCGCATCATCGGTCAGTTCTGGATTTTTGCTTTAAGAAACGGCGATATCTCTGTCAAAGACCATCTCTGTAAAATATCTCGTCACGACCCTTTCTGGAATAGTTGCGTTTGTATAATAAAGAGATTGTTGTACGTCGATCCATGGGTCTATTTGATTAGATTCTTCGTTTTTTTTTTTGATACGTGTATTGTCCTCTTTCGCTGGTACCTATTCATAATAGCGTACTGCTTGTTTTCGATGTGCTAATTATGATGTTACGGTCATAAACTCGATTCCGTCGTCATCTCTCGTGTTATATTCATGCGATATTTCTACGAAAATATGTAAATCGTTAAAACAAAATACGAACATTTTCATACATGTACTTTATTACTTTTCTCGTGTGTAAGCTATTGAATTAGCTAAATTTTGGTATTCCTACATTCGTGTTCATAACTTTAACCTAACCTCATTAAGCACGCTCAAATAACATTAAAACCACTTTTCGGCTCATCTTTTTATACCTATTTAAAACAGTTGATTAATTAGATTTAAGTAGTTAACGGTGTTCAATTTGTCGAAACACGTAGGTACGATTATTTTTATTAATCATTTACGCGATCTATCTCTCGTCATCCAATATCGTGTATAAAGTTTGATTTTAAATTTATTTACATTTATTTCTGATATTTACACTATAAATTTCTTTAAAATTCACTCTTAATCCGAATACATTTATCTGATGATATTTTAATTAACTTACATTACAGCTTGTATTCGGTAATTTTTTTTCTCATTTATTACTTAAAAACTTCCGAGGAAGATTACAGCGTTGCTAATAAACCTAAATTACTTTCTGAAACTACGGAATTTTGCCGACTTTGTCGTCTTATGTTGCAGGATTTCTTTCTTTTCTATCGAAGGTCAGAAGTTAATATTACCTAGGTTACTCCCGCGTGTCCGATCGAACATTATTATTCCGGACTGACTATCAGTACAGGCACGAAGAACAGTCTACGATCGGTCAGCTGAGTAGGGCTGTTAGTATCGTAGAAAATTATCTATACGACGTTGTTATCTCGATGTTCAACAGGCGTTTGATAAGAACGGGCACGATTGTTTCTAGCGTTGAAATTACTACTCGTCGGAGATGTTCACGTGTTGCTAAAATCCGATATTAGTGAAAGATATTTCCACGTACATTACGGATCACACCTTCTCCGAGTTGTATCTCGTTTCTGCGAGTATACACTTCGAGGCTCGTTGCTTGAACGCGCGTTGTACCTAATTCACAGGGCTATCCTAGGACGAAAAATTTTCAGGTAGTCACATATTTAGCGATCATACGGCACCTATTTCTTCTAATACCAAAACCAATGAAGAGATGGAACAGCCCTCGCTAGAAACAGAAATTCTGAATATCCTCCTGTTGGAATCAACGAGACATACCGATAAAAGCGTGCGTGAAATATCTGCTATTACGCTTTGAATGCCCATATATATATATATATATTTGATTATTTATATCACGTTAGGTACGCCGTAAAGGCATCTCTATTTTAAAAAAGAAATATATATATATATATATATATTATTTTAAGTTTTGGAATATTGTTCTCTACCGAAGTTTTCCTGAAATTTCTCATGACTAAATACCGGTGTCGTATGTGTTTAATGAAAAAAAACATTTCCTTTTAATCAAAATTCCTTTCAAAACAAGAAAGACAACTGTTATCCTTACCAGACTTCGAATACCCCACTCAAATGTTACCCATTCCTATCTTCTTCAAGGCACGTCCACTCTGTACCTTTTTCCAAATGTCACAACTGCCCTTATAACCGAAATACTAAAACATCCTGTCATATTCTCACAACATTTAGAATCCAGCACAGCCTTCCTACTTCCTTACCCCCAACTTTTATCTGAATTTGCCGACCATGTTCATAATGGCCCGTTAGTGCAATCGGCACCCTTATTGTCGAATAATAAAACCCTATGTATTTCACATTATGTTAAGGTTTTATTTTAATAAAGCGGTTATAAATTTTTATTTTTGTTTATTCGTTTGATATATCGACGCTTGTGTGCAGTTCGAATATTATATTGTTTCGTTTATTACGTACATTTTTCAATGTAGAAATGTAATATGTAATTGCCAATCGGTTTTCCAGATTCACCACCGGACGTGGAACAGCCGATCGACTATTATCCGCGCATAGTAACGCAAAGTAACGGTCGTAAAGTGCCGGTTGTTCAAGTGTACGCTTTTACGAAATATTTAGGAAAATTATGGTTAACTTTCGACGACAACGGTGACGTAATCGAAGCTGGCGGCAATCCTTTGTTGTTAGATTCCAGCATTCAACAAGGTAAAGTCTTAGATGTAACAATTGTGTAGTAATAATAATAATAAACACGTAACGAAATGTTTTCCCGCGTGTTTTTGTGTATCGCATGTCGGTCAAATTATGCTGTACATATTACACAAACGATTAAAACAACATATTTTCTCTGAATTCTCCGAAGAACAAAGTTTATAGGAGGCAAAAGGATAAAAAAATCCACTAGTTCCGAGACTACCTATTCCGAGGCATTCGATACCCCGTCATTTGAAAAAGATTATTGCAAATACTGACGGAAATGAGTGTTAATAAAATCATTCGGTTCATTTAATCAGAAATTTATATCTAAAGGACTTCACTTATGTAAAAGTAGAATCAGAATTATTAGGTTCCATATAGAACAGGGATTTCGACAAGGCTGTTTACTATTCCCACTACTTTTTAACGTATACAGTGAATGGTTAATGAGAAATTGGAATGGTATATCAATTTGTAGAAGAAAAATTTAGTTAAGAAACGCTGATTTTTGCAAATACGGAGGAATAAATGAAGGAATTTTTAAATAGAGTACAAACAATGTAGGCTTCTTGAAACCGAATAGATTTAAAAGTTCCTCGATGGTGATTGACATGATCGAAAAGATCCCAATAGTTTTTAATTTAATAATGAACGTAGAACGTAAAAAGTAATATACGTTAAATTGCTCTCCGTGCAAAATAAATGCCTCTGAAAAGAAGAATGATCAGAATTTCGTGGAAATCTATTCGATATCTTATAAGAAGTAAACATTAAACCTCGTCAGAGATTAGTAACGTCAATAAAATGCCAATGTTTTAAATTATGAGACGAAACGGCATAGAGAAACAAATTTTTAAAGAAATCGTAGAAGACGAGTGGACGACCAGAGGAACACCAGCAACACGGTTCGTCGATCGTATCAAATGGATAACAAAATTACAGTCAACGGAGAATTTGCACAAGACTGCGGATCGGTAAAAGTTGGAAGAGACAAAAAACCAGTTTTCTCCGGTGAATATGACAGCCACGACATCTGAAACCAGATACACGACTATTATTATAGTAGACGATACACATACGGGAATATACACCGAACGAACATATAAATACGATACAAATAACGCATTCGGGGGGGGGGCGCATATAAAATAGGATCTCAACCCGGGCACGATTCGAAATAATGAAATAATGAAGTACCGTCATCTGAATTAGACTCCAAAATTCAGCGACCTATGCACGAAAAAGTCTTCGAAAATTTTGTAAACACCGAATGAGCTGCAAATGACAAAACGATATTGCTCCACAAATTATTGTAAGCTAATCTTTCGTTTTCGTATTTTTAAATAAAATTTGGTCGAGTAGTTTTGAAGTTATTCAAAAAACAACAAAACCATCCGTCTTCTCTGGGTCACTCTATATTATAACAAAGTATTTTTTTAGATTACAAACTTGTTTATCGTTTTCGTACTATTTTACGAAATGAAGTCAAACATTAATCACTATTTTATGAAATGAAGTCAAACATTAATCACTATTTTATGAAATGAAGTCAAACATTAATCTCGAGTAATTCTAATAAATTAGTGTCTAAAAAGACGGACAATTAAAACTGTTATACGTAATAAAGCTGGATGAAGAAACATTCGCATCCAAAATGTAAACAAAATAACATTCTCCAACTTACATTTACGAGAGAAAATTCTTGAAATTTCTTTAACATGTTTAAACTATCAATTTGATCGGTTACATTAAAAGACTGCACGGGATGAAAAGAAATGCTAGAAATAGAACACTAAAATCACGGCCAACGCGTCAATATCTGAAAAAGAAATTCGATCGGGCTAATGTACAAAGCCCGCCGTCTTAAATGTCGAAAATTACAATAATATATCGTAGAACCATTTAGCTAGTTGGTATGGTATCGTACGCTTAAGGCGTCTGACGTCGGTTTCATTGAATAACAGATTTCGTGCGTTTTCATTTGGATGAAAACAGAGACGTTTGTGTTGGCGAAGTGCCACATTGTTTCATCAATAGATGGGGTTTCCGAATCCGAATGGATGTCTCCATTTCGCTGGGGTATCGATAATAAATATATCGATAATAAATAAATGATATTACGAGAGGAACCGAATTTTACGGTCAATAAATAACTGCCGACTTAGAAAGGAATTTTTAACGGATTATATATATATATATATAGACGAGTAAAGAATAAGACGAGTAAAGACTAAACCAAAAAGTTTAATTTAAGGAAAGGATGAATTCGTTTAAAAGATTCGTGCGAAATTGCAGCGAGGTACGCCAGAAAATATGAGAAACATGAAAAAGGAAAAGAATATCGAGCGGTGAATGAACAAAAAACAATTCGGACTTATGTTTCCAACGTGGCTCCCATTGCTCGGTGGTGATACGTACTTTTAATTAAAAAAAATTAAACAAAATATTGTAAATAAGTATTTTTATTTAATATGTAACATAATATTAGCCGAGATTAATAATTCTGCGAACTATAATTACATCTTTCACAAATACGTAAGGATGCGCATTAGACGTCGATTTTATTTGCGAGCAAGAATATCAGATTTTAAAATTAATTTAATTAATAATAATAATAATAATAATAATAAAGCGTGTAATGGACTGAATTCCGGTATAGGAAATTTTACATCCGGATGCGTAACGTTTTGAACGTCAGAAACTGATACGACATTCGTCGGTTTTGCTTTAATACCGCCTAACGAAAATTTAATTAAATAACCACAGAGAAGGAATTAACTGTAGGACTTTGCTAGAAACTATCGCAGGCGATTTAATACAATCTATTTTATCTACTGTATATATATATATATATATATATATATATATATATATATATATGTATGTATGTATAGTTTTTGAGAGTAGATTATGTGCCTGTCATCTCGGTAAAGGCTATAAACCGGGAGATGTAACGAAATTTCACGACTTTATTTGACCTTTAAATGTCGCGAAAAATATTTAATAATATTTTAAATAGTAAAAATTCCAAGTTTAAATATAATAATATCTAGCTTTTAACCGTTTTAGTTCGTATAAATTTTGATACGTACTAACATGATTTAGCGATTTCAGTGCTTATATGTATTTTTATACATTCGATAGCCGTTAAACTAGCGTTTTCACTGAACAATGCGCTGAGTATATAAACTAGCTCCGGGTACGAGGATATAATAACAAACGCAGTAAATAAGAGAGATTAAATATATATAAATACATATATTTTAAATGCGTGCAATCTGTATTTAACAATAAGCAGCCGTGAAGACATGATTTTATCGAAGCTTGGAAGGAGAAATGGATGCCGACACTACTTATTGATGATTACTTTACGTTAAATAATCCACAATTATATGATTTGTAAGTAATCGGGATCGATGTTGAAGCCGAAGAGGATTTAATCTTGTGTATTCGATCGAATTTTTTTACACAGTCTGTCAGCAGGTTCTTCGCTAATATATTTAAGTGTTGATTGAGTCTTTCCTTATATCTTGTACTTGAATTGCGGATATCTTCTTTAACAGAACCTATCTTGGAGCGCTTCGATATGCCGTTATTTCGTATAGATTTTTGCTCGTGTCCTTTCCGTAATAGCTATATCGGATTTACATACAGTACCCCATAAATGCTATATGTCCAATTATTCAAAGTCAATGTAGACCAAGGTATTTCTCACTACTCGCTATTGGAATTGACTTTTTGTTGAGGTATATCAAACTAGTTTTCAATGTAAGTAATATATTAAGACAGTTATTTTCGTTAACTTTTATTCTCCACTGTTTAAACAAGTTTACAAGATGGTTTTTCTAGAACGTAACTGGCTGCAGTACCGACACGTCATTATGCATTGGCAAATTTGCAGTATCATCGGTGAATAAGGCGGTTGAAGTATTATCATCTACCGGGAATGTAAATTTGATATAATGTAGGAGATCGGACACTTCATTACGGAATTCCTGCCTTCATCGGAAATATGAGTATAAATGTGGTTTAGATTCTTAGCTCCATGTTAATTTACGGGGGTGAACCAATTTCCATATCTGAACTCTAATAACGGTAAACTGCCCTTCGATTTAATTTAAAGTTTGTTACGAAAGATACGCAATAAAGAATTTCGTACGAAAAATTAAAGTAAACATGTACGAGTGTCTCGTTGTTGATAATATTGTAAAATATGTTGCTTTACACGGTGTATATATAATAAATATATACGACATAAATTTACATGTTGGATTTTCGGTGAAATATATTATATATATATATAATAATCACGTGAACTAAAGAAGATAACTTCAAAGCAAATTTTAAATCGCGAAATTATACGCGCGTATTCAATGTTACAATTTACATATGCTTTATAGATTACGCAAAGGCATTCGATTTTGTAAGATGGGTAAAATTATGGCAAGTTTTAGAGTAAGCTGGCGTACCACAACATTTGATAGAATTAATTAAATCACTATATAAAAACACAAGCGTAAAAGTGAAAATAAATAACAAGCTATCTGAGAAATTTCAGCCTGAAAAAGGAGTACGTCAGGGATGCATACTAAGTCGTATTTTATTTAACATATACAATGAATGGATAATCAAAGAGACCATGAATGGATGGAAAGATGGAGTTAAAATAGGAGGAACATGCATTAACAACTTACGATACGCTGACGATACTGCCATATTTGCCTCAACTGAAGAGAATCTACAGGTTTTACTCCGGAAGTTGCTTAACAATAAATAAATACAAAACTAAAATATTATTAATCGAAACAACTCTGATAACATCCAGCAATGGCATGACTTCCAGGTAGTTGATAAATTCGTATACTTAGGTTCAGTAATTACCAAAGATGGAGGATCGACCGATGAAATTAAAAGAAGAATAGGAGCTGCAAAAAATGCATGGGCTCAACTGACAAGAGTATGGAAGAGCCATGACATAACGAAGAATACAAAAATTCGCCTCATGGACACCTTAGCTTTTTCGGTTTTTCTGTATGCATCGGAATGCTGGACTTTAAAAAAAATGGATGTCCGGCGAATAGATGCTTTTGAAATGTTCTGTTGGAGAAGGATGCCGCGGATTCCCGGGACCGAAAAGAGAACAAACCTGTCGGTGTTGAAATCTGTCCAAAAATACGACTGCGAGA
Organism: Coronaproctus castanopsis; assembly: GCA_032883995.1. Taxonomy (NCBI): domain Eukaryota; kingdom Metazoa; phylum Arthropoda; class Insecta; order Hemiptera; family Monophlebidae; genus Coronaproctus; species Coronaproctus castanopsis. Next base: position 73,074,948 of record CM065053.1, read on the forward strand.
TGTAGTAAGGCAGCGAATAGTAACTTACTTCGGTCATATCATACGTCAAAATAGTTCGGGAAAGTTAATTTTGGAGGGTATGGTCGACGGTCGGTGAAAACAAGGAAGAACGCCTACACGATATACGGATGGAATCAAAGAATTGCTAAACATTACATCATTCCAGCAAGCGGTTCGATATGCAGAGGACCGAAACATATGGCGGACGCAGTTGCATAAAATCAAGGTTTCATAGTATTACGATGCTCTGATCGAGCCTAGGATGAAGAAGAGAGAAGAAGAGATATGTGCATTTAGTTTGAATCGGGGTAAAAATGTGTTTTATAGTTCTAACGGAAGATCTAATACGATTAATTATAGAGCCGGAATTATATGAGAAATCGGGTGAAAAAATAAATTTACGACAAAGTCGTAAAAGACCAGTTTTCGAAAGTAATCTGAAAATCTAAAAATACTCCGTTGAAACGATGCGTGTATAATTTACGAAGGGCGTGTTATCGCCCGAAGGTTCTCAAGCGAATAAATAATTCTACCGGCAGCTAATGATTAAGCTTATTATTAATCTAAGTACGATCGAACGAAGCTAATTATAATCGAAGAAAAAAACAAACCTCTAATTATTGCGGGTTACTGATTTTTTTCCGAATGTACAATTCGTTTTTGAAAAATTCTTCACGCCGATATTTTAACCGTTTTATTTTATATATATATATATATAATTTTTCGTAATTAATTTTCACGTAGAAGGTCATTTTACTATAAATACGGGTGAGCACCGGCGTCTTGTATAATTAGCCGCTTTGAGAGTCTATTTTGTACGTAAAAGTAACAATTGGGCCGTCGCGGTAATATACAAAATATATTGTCGTTCATTTTAATCCGTAATACAAAGCCGAACATGGATTGTATTATTTCTATACGGAGTGTTGAGCAAAAAACCTTGTTGCCCTTATGGTACACAGCAAAAGCCCGTACAAAATCGACAGTGGCTATTTGCCGCGAGAGCTAGGCATACGGAACAGAAACAGAGATATTACTGAAACAGCTTGTAGTATTGTCCCGAAGATTACGTTGTTATCAGCCGGTTCGAGATTAAATAACGCGAACGGAATAAGACAAAGATTTCTCGGTTTCTTCGGACATGTTGCGAGAGGTATAAATTCTCTACGACGTCTAATAATCATGGGGAAAAGTAAAGTTGCGCCGGAATAGAAGACCAATAACGATGGCTGCTCACAACAAGCCAACACGGACATCGATAACATATGCGGCTGTTCCTTAACATCACTAGATTATATTGGGAATCCGGATAGGGAACGATAGATTAACGCACCAACATATGCTGATGACGTAGTACTCTTCGGAGCAAACGGCCATGAAATCGGAAAAACGACGAATCAACTGCGAGAAATATGCGAGAAGAGCGGTCTTGAAATAAATGCGGAAAAAAACGAAAGTTACGTATAATAAATACGCGGAGATGACTGAAGAAATAAAAGTAAATAATATGTAACAATCGAAACAGCGGACGCATTTATATACTCGGACCATAATATAGTGGCTAACAACGATATTGAAAAAATGAAGTTAAAAGGCACATACAATTGACATGGGCCGCTTTTGATAAATTAAATAAGATATTAGAAGAAAAGAAAATACCTACGAGTTTAAAGGTGTTTAATCAATGCGTCCTGCCAGTAATGGTATACGCCGCGGTAACACGGAGCATAACTAAAGGCAGAACGAATAAATAAAACACAAAGAGCAACTGAAAATGTTGGGAATAACTTTATGAGGTAAAAAAATCTGAAATAAGGAGGGAGTAAAAGACGCTGCCCGAGAAATCTTAAAAAACAAATGGAGATGGGCGGGATAGCTAGATCAGATGATAACAGATGGACTGCCAGATCAACTAAATGGCATCCAATGCCACCGGGTAGGGCTGGTTAGTACCAGTACTTCTGTAGTTCGACAGCAGGCATTAATTATGTCAGTTTTTCGTGCAATCTATATAGTGCACACAGAGAAACCTTAAGCAAGATATTACTACAGTTAGGTATCATGTACTCTATTGCATACTATGCTTGAATAATGCTTCTGTGTTAATATGGCCTCTTATATATATATAAATTTAATATTATTTTGTATACATCCACGTATAATTATCCTTATATGTCTTAGTTTAGTTATTTATATAACTCATTTGTTAGCGTTGGCGTTTAGTTTATTTTAATTTATATGTACAATGAGTACTTTATAACCTAAACTTAATTTGTGTAACAATAAAGAATATATAATAAAAGAGAAAGGGGTCGACCACGTACACGGTGGGAAGACGATATTAAAAAGATAGACAAGGACTGGTTGATCGATGCATCAGATAGAAATATATGGAAACAAAAGGAAGAGGCCTAGCGGATTAAAAACGACTCATAAAGAAGGAGATATTGTATCGATACATTTATATGCGTGTATACATTTCTATACGTAATTGTACATGGTTCCATTGCGTTTCGTAGGTATCAATATGTGTCTATATTTAATAATTATTAACGCAACGAGCGTGTTGTATGTTTATATAGCGAAATAAATAAATTTGGTTTCATTCGATTTTGATTTGATTACTATTATTATTTATATTATAATTACTATTATTACTTGTTAACGTTTATTTACTCTTAATTTTCGGTACAATATCATTATCATTTCTTCACGTACCATCATTTTTAAGAAAGGGTTTACATCGGTAGCCATTTCAATGAGATATGCTTCGGAAACATGGACAATATCAGAGACCAACAAAAAGAAAATAAACGCCTTCGAAATGTGGTGCTATAGAAAAAGAATGCACAGAATATCACGGAAGGAAAAGACAACCAATACGGATGTATTGAATAAAATCAGTAAATTAATACTACTAAGTAGAATTAACGAAGCAAAAAAGAAATATTTTTTTTGAACATAAAATTCGAGAGGAGCATCTGTTTACAAAATAGCGATACAGACAAAAATCCTGGGAAAAAGGCCAAGAGGAAGAACAAGGATGTATATATACGGGATCCATAGAATAAGGTCAATACCGGAAATAGTACAGATGGCGAGGCAGAGGCAACTATAACAAACTAACGTACCGCATCAACCTCCTGAATAGGAGATGGAAATTGATAATGATGATCATTATCATTTAGTAGTGTATCTAAAAATTCGGTAGTTTACGATTAGCGCGATTTCTTTTAGTTTATTTCGTGTAAATCAAAGGTACGAATTTTTCTAACCACCGTTAAGACAATAGGAGTATCGTCAATATTTTTATACGTTCGAAATATTATAAACAACTTCGTTTATGTTAATTTATAAACGGTAATAAACATTGTAATTAACCGATCGAAATAGCGTTGTTTTCTATTTTTAAAGTATATACATATATATATATATATATCTGAGTCGGTAAGAAAAAAACAAAACTTAAATTTAATTTTATAGATGTGGACGTATTGAAAAAGGTCGATAGGTGGCTCCTAAATGTGCAAACTGATGTCGATCGTGAGTTGGGCAAAAGTAAAGTGTTCTTAGAAGGCAGATCGGTTTTGTGCGGACTGAGGGAGTGTAATTTGGGAAATTTTATTGCGGACGCTTACATCGATGCGGTAAGTAAATCAATATATATATATATATATATATATATATATATATATATATATATATATATATCTCAGTAAAATATATACATATATGTATTATAAGATACTTACCATTTCGGCTAATACAACGAAATAGTTTCGTCATAAATACACGCAGTCACGAGTAAGTGGATTATTAAAATCGAGCAGTTATTTCTATCAAAATAAATTGTAAATAATTAAATCAAATTCAATTTACTGTCGTAGTTTATACAGTATTACAATCGTTACATTTACTATTTACACGTCATGGTAGGCGAACAAAAGGCTTATATAATATAATAATATTAATTATTATAGTAATAATATTATTTAGTAATAGCAGTCATCATCATCATTAAATTACATAAAATAAAATTTTATTTGTTTATAGCAAAAAAAAAGAGACACACAGCCGCTAAATCAAAATGAAATAATAACAATAATAAGAGTAAGCAAGTACTAAGAACTCGATAAATATATACTGAATTATCGCTAATTAATAAATTTATTCGATTCAATTAGATTTATTATTACGATGTCGTTTAATTAAAAAGTTTACAATATACGAAATTAAATAATAGATCGACTGTGCGCATAAACTGCCCGAACGCCGGTTAATAAATTAAAATTTCAGCATTTTACAAAACATGGTACTAATATCAACGGAAGTTATAAATATGTCTTCTTAATATATTTAATTATATTCTATACGCGAATCAAATTAAAATATTCACAATGCGCGCGAAAAGTAAAAACAAAACAAACGTAACCAAAAATAGAAAATAAATTTAAATAACTGGAGATACGCACACACACACACACACATGATATTAATGTTATTATATATCTTCTTCTGATACATATATTATATACGAATATACACACACACATAAACATACGCACACTTCATTCGTATTAACGCACACACACGAACACTTATGTACCCGATGAAGCCAATTTGACGTTAAAGTCTATACGCACACGCAAACGCGAACGCAATCTTAAAGAACGAGGCAAATGAGACTGCATACCCTGCAATTATGAAATACAACTAATAGTAATAACAACATCATTAACAGTTATAATCGTAATAATAATAATCAAATCAAATTTAATAATAATATATAATAATAATAAAATCAAATTTAATAATAATATATATGTGTTCATACTATCTTCAAATGCTGTGCCTTTAACGAAATAAGAAATAAATACCGAATTAATGAAAACTTACCTTTAGTTCTAAATGTAAAAAATGCTGATCATTTGTTAGAATATTTTCATATTATTATGAAAAGGAAATTAAATTTGAGCCTGCCAGCGCCCGATCAATCCTCTTAATACATGTATGTTTATATGTGTATATGTGTATGTATGTGCATGTATGTATATATGATAAATCTTATTAACTAGTCCTTACACTAATGTTTAATAATATTATAATAATAGTAATAATATACAATGACGATAATACCTTTTTATATAGTGTTCTTAATATTTAAATCTTGTATCTTAATTTCCGTATAAAGATCATAAGACTCTCGAACCCGCGGAAAAATCTATTTAATTAATCCATACTCGTATTTTAAATAATTATTTATGATAATAATGATAATAATAATTACAAATAATAACTATAATAATAGAATAAAATGAAATCAAGTCGACCTTTATTATACATATCGTATTATATGATCACAATAATAAATCTGAAATACAAATGCAAATGCTCGATAGCGCGCGAACAACGGGTTTAAAAAAAGAAAAAAGTAAATCAAAAATTAAAAAAATAAATAAACTACAAAGACCCGGAAAAGCGCGTTCTGATTTTAACATAATTTTCCAAAATAAGCCAATATTCATTACTACACACATATATACACCGCCATGCACACATATGTACAAACACTTCGCACGCTATATTCATCTATATGGATGGCAACGCGTACTTGAAATCACAATATGACGAGCAAAACTACGTAAACACAATATTTTACCACTACTTCAGTTCGTACCTCGATAAAAGCTTTTTTACCGGTAGCTAGAGTACGATTAGTTTATATACCTACGGAAGAAAATGATACCATCTCATTCTATGGATAATCTACGCTTCTTGCTGATATCGAATTGAAAGTTTTCTCGGGCGTCGTTTATAATTTAATAAAAGTTGCCTAGGTAGAACGTTGTATATAACATAGCCATTCATTAATAACAATAATTATAATCAAACTTTCAATTAGTAAAAAGTTACGATGAAAAGAAGAAAGTATAAAGTAAAAATTATTACAAATATTTAAAAAAAAAATTGAATAAATAAATAAAATAACAAAATAAAATCGTTCAGAAAATATAATCGAATCATTTTTTTTTTGTTTTAATAATAGTTACATATCGAATTATTAAGTTTATTGGCCGTACGCATAATTGCGCCGGTGCCTATACTACACACGCACAACCACACAATTTATCATACACGTATACATATTGATATACGTTACCGAATGTGAAATGTACGACAAGTTAAAATCTTACATATGCGTTAAATACCACATATCGGACATAAGAAATAGAATAAAATATTGATATGTTAGTACTTAACTGCGGTCAGGACAATACAGTTTTACTATACTGTGTACGATTGTTGATTATATTTTATTTATGAACGATGTTAACAGATTCCCACGCCGTCGTTTATAGTTAAGAAGATCAATTTTTAGTAGTCTGGGTAAATTATCGAATACAAAAGCTTCCTGGTAAATAGATTAGTCCTAGTCAATATTGTACTATCCGATTTTATGTGCAACTACTGCGATTCCAGTCTACCAAGTTTTGAATTGAATAGATTAAATAATAATAATGTTTATTTAACAGGCGGCTAGCAAATACGAAAACGTTAACAGCAGTTGGATAGATGCGCCGATCGCGTTCATTCAAAATGGTTGCATACGTACCGATTTAGGCGCCGGTAAGTCTGTTCGGTTAGAGATTTCGAAATAAACGACTATTATTAAATATATTTTTATATCGACTCGAGAACTCGTTAATATACACTAACGTATATTTCGATACGAAGTAATCGATTACTCGTCTCCGTATATTTCGAGCAGCAGTGCGAGCAGAAGCAGAAGAAAAAAACGTTCTTAGCGATTACGTTTTAATTCCGCTAGATTTAATTCGACGCATTACACCATCGGGAAAACGAGAAGCGGTAAAAAATACTAAATGTAAAAACACCGAATAATAAAAAAAACACCAATATTTTATAGAAAACAAGAAACGCTCTGATATTAAGAAGATGGGTTGAGAAATCTTTAAGCGAATATATATAAAAAAGAAAATATGATTAAAATGAACTTATAAACATCCGAAAATTAGTAAATGACCGAAATTCGGACGTGATTATAGATTGATAGGGATTTCAAACCATCAACCACGTACAGGCTGCCTTAATGGGCGCTTACCAGTATTAACGGGTATATAAAAAAAAAAAAAAGGTTAATTAAAACAAAGAAAAATATACAAGACGACAAAACAAATTGTCAATTTACCAACGCCACACAAATTTTTGATACAGGGTGAATGACAAAGACGGTAAATATGGACAATTTTAAATGATGAGAATATTTGCACATTTTTCTATTTAAATATTTTATTAAATAAACGCGATTTTATCTTCATTATCAGCGTTAGTTTTTTAAATTAAATACAAGTGAAAAGTAATATATACAAATATATACAAATATATACAAATATATACATATGTATATATATATATATATATATATATATATATATATATATATATATATAGTGGCGTAGCCAGACGTAGCTGAAGAGGGGGGTTCAAACAAAACTAAATTATAACAGTAAACCCAAGTTAAATTGAACTTTAAGTAAACCAAAACTCAACCAAGCCCTAACCAATCCAACTCACCAGAGTTATTTTTATACTTATTCCACGCGAGCCAAATAAAACAGCGACAGCCAGTTTTTTGCTATCAATATAACCGAAAACGAAATCAACAGATGAACAGGGTTACTTATAATATAAAAATTATTATTTTTAATATATTACAAAACTATTTATTTACCTCAAAAACTACGAAATTTAAAAAAAAATAAAAAAAAAATATGTTTAACAAGTGCGAAACTGCATTTAACAACGAGTATATATTTTCTTATTATCAGATTGATTCGAAGGCGGGGCTCAGACATACGCCACTGTATATATATATATATATATATATATATATATATATATATATATATAATATGTATGTATAAATACATCATCGTAATGAGTGTATAAGGCCGTAGGCTGGTTCGCACCGTGGACAAATCGCTTACATCCAAGCTTGTCGCATGTTTTCTTCTTGAATTAATTCCGGATAAGTCGGTATTCCACTTTTTTTTCTAGCAATGTGCCCATGAGTGTTGTTCGCTGTTTTCCAACGTAGCTTCTTCAACATTAACTTGTCTTCGATAACATCGATATTTCTAATATTGCGTAACGCATGTCCTTGCCCCAGTTAGGTCCGACCTTACCGATATTTCGTAATAGACTACTTTTTTTTTTTTTTATTTAATAATCTTTGTACTATCGTTAATTTTCTCTATCCAATTATTGTCCTGTAGACGCCGCAAACATCGGCATTCCAAAGGCTCCTAATTTGTTTCGATCTCTTTTTTCTTCGTTGTACATTTTTTCGCCTCACATATAGTGCCAATGAAGCGGTGTTGTAGCGTGAATTTCGAAAAAGAGGAAGCGCCCTAATGAAATATTTTTTTTTTAATGTAAAATTCGGTTAAATACATTACAAGAATTAAAAATTACGAAATACCGTATAAATTAAAATTAACAAAATAACTCATTTCTTTATGAATTAATTCGATTCTTCTATCTTTGCAAAAATATCTATTACAACTTCATCATGAAAGGATGGTCGTTTCCTAAAGTTTGATAGTAATCCTTTTTCAACACTAAGAATAGCTAACGAAGATAACCGGACCTTATGTATTTCTTAATTATGAGAACGATATTTCAGCGCATGAAGTGGCTGCTAGAATTGTGGTTATTAAATGAGAAAGCTGGTACACTTATGGAAAAACATCTGTTAAATTTGAAGTGGTCAAATATTGAAGCAGATCCAGCATAGTGTCTTTATGCATGTCTGAGTCTTTATATATAACAGAAAGTTAACTTTTTGCAAATTCGAAAAAGTTCTCGTAATTCTGTTTTAAATTTAAAAAGTTAAAAAGTCCCCTTCCGGAAATTTTTCTTTGAAAATTTAAAAAATCTTTTGTATTTAAGAAATTTAAGAGTTTAAGTTTTGTTACGTCATTAAATCGATTAGACATATTAGTTTGTATGACATCGACGATTTCTAAAAATATTCTTCTATAATATGACAGCTTTCTGTCTTTCCCAGAAATCGAATCGAGTATTATTCTTTAAAGCAAGTCCTTGTTTTCCTAGAAAGCGTGCAACTTTTATCATATATAAAAAATAATTTTTCTATTCGTTTTTACGTTTTCATTATACATTTGAACTGATAAACGGAACTGTCCACTTAAACAGTTTTCAAAACGAGTTTTTTCAAATTGTTTAAGCTGCTTTCAAGAAATAATATGGTTAACAGACAGTTTATATCGTTTCTGTGCTTTATGCAGATTATCCGGATCATCAAAGTCACCTGCATTTCATACATATTTCTTTCTCGGTTAAATAAAAGGCAAAACCAACGAATCAGTTTTTTTATTTCCTTACAACCGCATAACCGTGCAATCTGTATAAATTTGTTTGAAAATGACGATTAAATGTTTTATGTTCTCTCGATTTTGTAATCAAATTTTCTAAACCAGCCGTTTGTGTCTATCATTTTGAATAATATTAATTTTTTCTTGAAAATTTATTGCGCTAAAACTAACCAGTAGAAGTTTTTCAATAACGCAATTGCGTTCAATTTCGGAAGAGATTGCATTTGAACAGATTGGTGCATTTGCTGTAAATGGTGACGAACGAGCCCCGGTGCAGTTTCTTTTGTAGTGGGTGTCACAGACCGAGACGTACGGCCGATCTTCCAGTTCTAAACGGCATAGTATAGAATAGAGATCAAATTGAAACGTGTCGCAACTACAACAATACATGAACATACGCGACATACTGACGGGCGTGTATAAAAATCACGTTGTTGACCAATGTATGTGATCAGAAAAGCGCTTTGCTCAATCGCTTCCATTACTCTCAATACAAACACAAAAAATTAGCGCAAATATAACTGTGCATGTGATCTCAAACGCGGCAGAGCATAGCGCTTCCAATTGCGCGCGCAGCATTTTTTAGTTATCAATAATATACGCAGATTGTTCGGAGACAACTTTTGCAAGTAATAAAGTGAAATATTAGAAGTTATTCCGATCATTCACTTGTGGTGAATTTTATCCAGCAGGATTTTTTTCTAATACTTTTTAATTTTGTTATTTAAAATTATTCAACAAATTACTATTTTCTTTCTGTGACTAATGTTCTTTTCACAGATATTAAAGAACAATTCCATACTCATTATTTGTTTTCCATCTGCACTGAAGATACCAAAGTTTTAACTTACAGCTTATGTTTGTTATCTATATAGAGGAATCGTCTAAATATGGATATTTTTCTATCTACGACTTTTTTTTTTATGTCGGTAGAGTAGGCTTAATTCTACATTTAATCGGGTAGACGAGAGAAGACAATTTTCCGAACTAAAATTGTATGTTAATAATGATCGCGTGATTATCGTCAGCAGATTGCGCCTGGGTCATACAAAATTCACCCATTCGTACCGGCTCAACAAAATTCCGGCTCCACAGTCTAGCGTCACGATTTCCGTCTCCCATAATCAGATTGTATCTCAACCATCCCTCCTCACTTTTTTTTTCTCTTTAAAGATTCGTCTCTAACCTCAATCCTGTTCTTACACATGTCCCGTCTATAGTACTTGATTTAAATTTCTCTCGTGTCGTTAGCCCCTTAGTTGCTACGTTAATTTAACAATAATAATAATATCTTACGTACGGAACACGTGTTATTTTTTAATATGAAAGAAAAAAAAACCGGTTACACGTAACGATTTCGCGGAGAAATATTAACGTTTTTCGGTTATTTTTTTTCGCATGTTTACACTTATTTCTGCATCAGACGTTATAACGTACGGCGACGTTCTCGTGGTAATTCCGTTCCAAAATGATCTGAAACGTGTCCGATTAACCGGCTCGACTATCAGAAAAGCATTGGAACATTCGGTCCGTCGTTACACAGATCCGCCGTTAGGAGGAGAATTTCTTCAAGTATCCGGTAATTGCGATTTTTTGAACTTTTTAAAATCTACATTTCCGTCAATTTCCGTTCGTACGCCGTACGATGTTGTCGCAATTTAACGAAAATCAGAAAAAAATTACAAAATTTACAACCCCCCCCCAAAAAAAAGAAAAACCAAACGAAAAACTTGCAAAAATGTTGTTTTCTTGGAATATTGTTAGCATTTAAAAAATATATATATATATAATATGCAGTCGTAGAAAAAAATATAGAAACAATTATTTATGAGAGATGATTATTGCAGTAATATATAATAAAATATCAAGAAAGTGCCGGTGATATTAAAAAAAAAAAAAAAACCCTAGAGAAATTATAAACATAATTGATCGAATAAATAAGAACGCCCAGAAAGTGCAAAAAAAATGTACTACATTAGCAACGGAATTATCGTCTTACGAATATGTACAAGAAAATTACAAAAACATCATACAGTTTGATTCTAAAGCATATTGGTGGTATAAATAAGATATTCGATTAATTTTCGGTATTCAGTGTAACTAGATTTAAGGGGAAAACACGTATTTAATTATTATTACAAGTACCGAAGAAATATTTAATGTAAGCGCGCAATAAGTACGATTGTGTATATATTTCGTTAATAAACGAGAAATGTTACCCGTCTTGTAGTGGTCTTTTAGTATTAGCATCCATACAGCAACAGACACGCATTCATTACAAGAACGAGGATTACTTATTATCTAGGTCAAAAAAAGAAGCAAAAAATTAAATTAAGTCGATACATTAAGGCTGATCGAACAAAAAAAGAGGAATATTTGTAGAAATTGTTTAAGGTAACGCATAAAAAACTGTAAATAAAAATACAACAAATATATCCGCATTCGAGTATGTACACTTAGAATTGAATTGTATAGACGAAAAGTCGAATTTAACCGGTTAAAGCCACTACGTTCCTCTGAGTGCATCATATTCTTCGCCTTTAGGTTATCCGAAGTGATTAAAAAGTATAGAAATTATTTTCAACACATTTTGACGATAACTAAGAAGCTTTACTCCTACCGTCTCAAATAGAGCGTCACAAAAAATAATGTCTTTCCGATAATTGCACGATAGTGTAATTTGTTCTTTAATGAACCACTCTCATTACACTGATTAAAGCTGTCGCTAATTTGATCACATCTAATTTATCGACGTAAACATTTAACGAGATTCATGTTTTATTCGTAATTTACCGAATGATTGTTGATCATTAGGTTATATTCATATATATATATTAATAGAACCGGATTCAAATCCGGAAGTAGGAGCAGTGAATTAATATGAGCCGTTTTCATACCGCTGGAGAGATGTGTATAAAGATGTAAGTTTATTCTTTTTTTTTTTCTTTAAATAATAATATTAATTTATACGTTACCGCGCAGGACTCAGAGTGCAATACGATCTGTCGAAAGAACCGAATCAAAGAGTCGTATCGGTTAGCGTACGATGCGGTAATTGTAGCGTACCAAGTTATAAACCGTTACGAGACGACGAGATATATATCGTATTGATGTCGCAATATTTGAAAAACGCCGGTGACGGATATACTATGTTCCGAGACGAATCGTTAAGTTCCGAATCAGTCGGTACGTATCTAATTACGCACATCTTCCGTTCCGAATAATTTACTACTATCGTTCGGTTCTTCGATTTATTAAATAAAATCGAACGTATCGATTCGACGATTGATTTTCGATGAAATAACGTCGTTTCGTTTTCTTTAAGGATTATCGGATACAACGGCGATGATGAATTATATCGAGAAATTACGATTCATTTATCCGGGTATCGAGAACCGAATCGAAATTACGAATAAACGATCGCTACCTACGCCGTCCGTGCCGTCCGTGGCCGATCGTAGTTTCGGTCATAGGATTACGTCGATAAATTTGTTTTTACTTATTAGCTCGACGATTGTTACCTTCGTTATTAGTCTCGAATCTTGTTTTCAATAAACCGTGAACGGATTGTTACTTTACGAAATGAATAGGCTGTGACGTCATATTTTTACGATTTCTTCCATTTCGTTCCTATAAACGTTAAATTTGAGCTTTGATTCATATTATATATATATATATATATATATATATATATATATATATATATATAGCGTGTATTCAAGTACTATATACATATATATACATGTATATATTCTGTAAATTTAAAATCTAATAGACTCCTGAATTTTATTAAGCCGTCATGTTGATAGTTGTCCTACGGGTCTTGTGACTTCCACTATCGCTGCACTAACCGACGCTTCATTTGCGGAAGGTGACCGAAATGTTTCATTTTACAACAAAATCGTATCACCTCGGTAGTTGGTTTCCGATCTGTGCAAGATTCTATATACACACTAATTTATCCGCCATTTTTTTTTTACATATATACATTATCGAAGGAAATAGCGTGAATATATAGTAACTCTTAATTTCGCAATTAGTTCTTTCATTTCGTCAATATATGCGATGATCAATGTTATACGTTTATCGTGTCCTCCAATTGATATTCCAATTGTTATTTGAAATGATAATGGGACAAAACACCATTTACTCGGTATTTGTAAATTTATGTCTATTCCGACGATGATTCTATTATTTCGGTATGGAATTTGTATTAGATTAATCTGGTTGAATAGCTCCCATTAGCGCGCTGACCATAATTTGCAAAATAATTGTCGCAAGTTTTATATATTGAAATCTACAAAATGTAGAACTACCGATATTTCCTCGAGCCATTTCCGTAATTAGTTTTAATTTCATTATTTATTCGCGAGTCTATTTTTTAAACTCGTTTGTTTTTCAGAAACTCGATCATCTGTTCATCCACAATTAGAATTATCCTGTAATTCGCACTCATTTCTTTTGGACAAAGTAAATAGATCTGCGCCGTTTTCTTGGTCACTTTCATAATGAAGTGATTTAACTTATTCATACACATCGTCCGTTTAACTTATTATTATTATCGTGTCCAAGACGTCTTGTGAATATAAAATACGATACGAATCATAAACGTGATACTTATATGCAATTATTCCAGTAATTTACCAGCCTCAGGCCTTCGTTACTGATGCACTTGGTCCACTTTTTTGACAGTTATTATCAACGGGCATTGGAACATACGGTTCCGCCGCTCCCCGCAATCGTACAGCTCATTGATTGTGAGTTTCCAATTAGAGAGTATCTACTCTTTCCACATCCTGTCCGCAGTCTATTTAGAGTCCTTCGTTGTTACCAACTTATAACAGTAGGCCGTTCTTACGGTGTAAGTTCAGAATTCATCATGTCTACAGATTCAGCCCAACTAGTTAATCATGCAGCCGTAAACAGTTCTTCCAAGAGGCCTTGAGTTATTAACGAAGTCTTTCCGGGATTTTAGAGCTTTGCTAGATGCTAGTTGTATGTATATTGGATATCTAGGATCATGTTCAATCATATTTGTTTTTAGATCAACTGTCATACTTCTACGTATTGCTGCAGGTGCATTGTTGCATGCAAGATATAGTTTATGGGCGTTTGTTGGTCTAAGACACTTAGTAACCACCTTATATGTTTCATTCAGAGGTGTATCTACTTTCTCTACATGTGTCGAGCGACCCCCATGACGCGCGGGCCTATTCTTAATTAGTAAAGCAGAGCACTAGTGCTGAAGTTCACAATTGGTCAGGCTTCCGACTTGGATGACACTAGTTTGCATAGACGGCTGTTCCGTATCCCAATCTTCGCTTTCAGCTAATCACAATACGGAAAGTTAGAAAACGATTGTGAACAAACTCCCACATATGTTGGACATTCACGATGCAGTAGATTTGGCCCACGGCAATTATGCTCCCGTTTGCATTTTACTTCGACATTCTTCAGGTGAAATGTATAAACTTTAGTTTTAGGTGGAGTTCGGTTTAGATCATTTCTTCTATAGTATATATCAAGTCCAAGAAGGATCCTCATAAAAAATGCCTTGTATTTGGTTCAGTAGGTTAGTCATTAGTATATACATTAAATAGTACGAGAGCTACACTGCCCTGTGATAAATCGTTACGTTGGCGTCGCCATCGATCTGTATAACTTGGTCGGTAACAAAGAATTTCCTACATTCCAGCATACTGCGGATTATCGTCATAATAGTCCTTTGTTTTTTCATAGACTTTTTTTTTAATAGCAGTTCACGGTATATCATATTTTCTATATGCTGTGCTAGGTGTGATATTTGACTGCTACACGACTTCCCTGCTTTAAAACCAGCCTATTCGGGTAGTATTTACTTTCGACAGTATTTCGAATTCGCGTTAGTACAAGTCGCTCAAATAACTTCGTTATATTACTTAAGAGGCAAATAGGTCGGTAACTTACAGGATCTTCTGAACCAGGTTTTGTAATAGCAATAACTTGTGCTTTCCTGCGTGCACTTGTTATATTGCCTGTTCCTACAGAATCATTAAAGAATTCAGTGAGCCGAGTGCAGATGGTCCAAACTGTTTCAGCCGTTTCGTCATTATACCATATAATCCGGTAGCTTTCCGGTTTTTATCTTCTTAACGGCTTCGAACGCCTTCGATGGGGGGGTAAATGGGAAAGTAAAGTAATTCTATTCTTCCTACTTATATCTCGCTATTTGTTCCTTATATACTCCGTCTTTGGGCTTCCAGTTAAGCGCTAGGTGATTTACGATGCGGTTGGAACTTATGTTCGATAGGCCAGTATTCTTATTCTGTTCGCCAATCAAATATTTAATGAGCTGTCAAGCCTCGTATCCATCTCTTCTAGCTGTTTGGTCCATCTCTGTTTTCTTCTCGTACGGTTCTCATCAATTGCTCCCCCTGATCTCAGTGTCTTCTTATTAATTGTTTCTTTTTGATTCTTCACTGAGGCCTGCGCTATATAATTCTGATGACATCCTCAAGGGATTGTTTTACACGACACCTTTCGTGTGCTATTTAAATTATATATACATCTGTATAAATATGTGCGTACATATACATACTTTCATTTTATATATATATATATATATATATATATATATATATATATATATATATATATACATAGGTAATGTATACGGTCTTTTATATATATATATATATATAATATATTAGCGGTAATAACCTTCATTGAGTATAACTTACGCGATTACTTATTACTAGTTTTAGCGATATTAAGTTAAAATAATATATCGCGACTAAAAGTTTCTGCTATCATTTCCAATGTTGATATTATACTTCGGACTTAAAGTATTAAGCTGTTGTAAAATTATCACGACGTCCACTGTTATATGCGAAAAATGATCACCATCTAACCAGTTGATCGTTATTATTGTAATTTTTTTTAATGTATAAAATTAACTATCTGTTCGTGATACCTAGTCGATGTTAATAAACATTTTATTAATTTTATTTCTTAATACGAAACTGTAACATCATGAATCGTGCTTCAGACTGCTTGTTAGTCATCAGTGCGCGTACATATTTACATACGTTTAATACGTATACGACTGGTCTGCCACTGCCACCTGATGAGTTACATAATTATGTAAATTTTACGTCGCGTGTTCGGGAGTCGAATCTCAACCGTCAGATTGACACGTTCGAGCGTTCTAGGAACTATGCCATCGTAATAAATGTTCATCACGTATACGTTTATATCTGTTTTTCTTTAAGTCAGTATTATACGTATAAATGCCCATTGGTATATTAGAAACGATGACATATTTGGAGAACTAAAAATAGAAACTGCGAAAGATGTAATAAGGATATACAGTGAAATGCATAGCGCCTAAGATCGTATCCTAATCCGCTACCATTACGCATAATTTAACAATTAAGGTTGTGAGTCTCATTGGAGAACAGCTTACTTCTAAATGAATAGATTTAGGTTTTATGACGTATCCCTGAAAAATATTTTTTTTCCCACTTTAAGACTTCTACCAGAGAAATATATATATATACTCCGTCATGGGCACGATATTTTTAATGCTAACTTTAGCAGATTACATAAAACAAAAATCCAAAACTTCGAAACACGAACACCATTAAAATTATTTTATCCGGTAATTATTTACACATGAAAAGTCCGCAATTAAAATTATCAGTAAGAATTTAGAAATCGTTTAAAATATAAACTGTTTAGTTTTGATTTGTTTGTCCAGGGCGTCTCCTCGATTATTTCTAGACCACAAATCTAGAATTAAAATTATCTATATAATCGTCTAAGTTTTAGGAACAGATTCGTCGTTAAAAAAAAATCCAGAACTAAATCGTTAATTATTGATTAATCACTTATTTATTATTGATTATTATTAAGTATATTCAAGCGTCGCTATTTATTAGTCGCAACGGATACGGCCTTGAAAATGGTTCTCCGTTCTGGAGATGTGAGAAATTGTTACATCGCTGTGGAATGTATACAGGGAAATACAATACAGGAAAGTATTAAATAATTTTAGTCATCGAATCCATATTTTCATTACCGCATATTGTCAAAATCGGTATTACCGAATATTGTAAATTCTAATCACGTCTCGAAATATATTTAATAAAAACTAACAATTACAAGTAGTGGAAATTTGTTAAAAATTAAATGAATATAAAAAAACATTAGTCGATTTGATGTTTACTTAAAATTTAATAATAAAAAAACCCCGTATAAATATATATTAAACGCGAAAGTTCGATCATTTGATTTACGTTGCACGACAATTTAATGTAACCGGGCAAATTGCTAATTTAAACATTTTACATAATTTTAAGAATTTTCTCTCGTAAATGTAATCTCCAGAATATTATTTTGTTTACATTTTGGATGCGAGTGTTTCTTCATCCAGCTTTATTACGTATAACAGTTTTAATTTTAATTGAAGATACCAATATACTGATTGTCCGTCTTTTTAGACTAATTTATTAGAATTACTTGAGATTAATGTTTGATTTTAAATAAGTTTGTAATCATTACTTTTTTTTTTTTTTTTTTTTTTTTTTTTTTTTTTTTTTATATTTGTAATATTGAACTGCCCAAAGGCATACACACAATACATTTAAAATAAGAAAATACATAAGCGAAGGTACGGATTCGGCCAATGCCTTATCACGAACTAAGATTATAATTAGCGTTTTACATAAATCTAAATTTTAATATGAATATGTAAATAAAATAATAATTATAATAAATCGTGCGGTTTAGTCCGCCTTAATCTACGAGTGTCTCCTTCTGTATTGAGGAGTTCAGCAACAATTGTATTCGGATGTCCATAAAGTTTTGCCGCGTGCTTCCTGGCGTGAAGGCTAATAGCTGCGTCGACGTCCAAAATTTTTAAATCGCGATGTAGCAAAGCATTGGGGACATACCAAGGAGCTTTAGCTATCAAGCGGAGTGCTTTATTTTGAAATCTCTGAATAATGAGCCTGTTCGATCTCTTCGTGGTGCCCCAGAGTTGGATGCCATAACACCAAGTGGGCATTAGAATAGATAGATAAATAAGTCGTTTATTTGCTAAACTAACAGGTGAATGATATCCAAGCAGCCAATAGAGCTTGTGTAATTTAAGGCGAAGTTCCTGGCTCTTGGTTTTGACATGATGATTCCAGTTCAAGCGGCGATCGAGATGCATCCCCAAATACTTGACTGACTTCGCTGGTCGGAATAGACTTTCCATTCGCGATGGACGGAATATAGCCGACGGAACGTAGAGAAAAATCGACTCTGGTAGATTTATTTTCATTTAATTTAATTTTCCAATTTTTGGCCCAGTCGCAAATGTTGTCGATGGCTAACTGTAAATTTTTGACTGCCATCTCGTAAGAGCTACTGACTGAAAGAAGAGCAGTATCGTCTGCAAACATAGAAATTGTTACCGAAGGAATCGTAGGAGTGTCAGCAGAGTAGACTAGGTACAACATCGGACCCAGTACACTTCCTTGCGGAACTCCAGCTTGAATCATATGACGATTTGATAAGAGTCCATTAAATTCAACTTTGAAGCTTCTTTTGTACAAGTATGATTTCAGTATTTCGCAGAAGTTATACGGTAGTATTCTGCTCAGTTTGTGGATGAGACCTTCGTGCCATACGCGGTCGAAGGCTTTTTCGACGTCGAGGAATACCGAGGGACAGAATTTACTGTCTTCGAAGGATCGTTCTATTATTTGAGTGACCCTTTGAACTTGTTGCAAGGTGCAGTGCTGGTTCCGAAATCCAAACTGCCAGTTTGGAATGACTGCAGCGCGATCAATAATAGGTTTAAGCCGAAGTAAAAAAAGTTTTTCAAAGACTTTTGCTACATTTGAAAGGAGTGATATAGGTCTGTAGGACTGCAGTAACTCATGAGGTTTTCCAGGCTTAAGAATCACGATAATTTTAGCTAGCTTCCACTGGTCAGGAAAGTGAAGAAGTCTCAAAATGCCATTATAAATATATGTAAGGAATAAGATTGCTTTTTTCGGGAGCTCTTGAAGAATTTTAGATGAGATGTTATCCATACCTGGGGATTTCTTGATTTTTAATTGGCTGATGACTTTAGCCACTTCCTTCGGAGTAATGTGAGGAATAATTACCGACTCTTTTGACTTGATGTTAATCTCTATGTTGGAGCTTATGTTATTGGGCTTGAATACCTCTTCAAAGTATGACGCGAAGGCCTCTGCTTTTTCATCATTCCCACAGATCCAGTCACCGTTACTATTACGAATGGGCATGTTGATATTGTGCGGATGTTTAATTCTACGCGTGGCTTTCCACAATGAGTATTCGTTCTCTCTTTCCGGTGAAAGATGAAGTAAGTAATCTTCCAGCGACTTGTAGTTAATTTTACGAATTAGCTCAGTAGTATCTTTGCACAACTTATTAAATATGGATTTGTCTACAGGATTTCGAGTACGCTGCCACCGCTTTCGCGCACTTCGTCTTCTCAGAACTAGGTCACGTACGAGACGAGGGAACAAGATTTCTTTGTTAGAAGCAGCTTTGTAGACAGGTGTAGCTGATATAGCAGAATTGGTGACTATTGATGTAAAGTTAGTCACTGCTTGATCTAATTCATCCGGAGACTTAATCCGTGTTTTAAGGTTTATGGAGTTATCGATAATGTCACGCATTTTATTCCAGTCAGTATGTTTGTTAGTTAGTCCTTTGGACGCACTTTGTTTAAATAGGACAGTATTGCTTAAGGATACGACTACAGGAGAATGATCAGAAGAGAGGTCCACAATATTTCTAAGATCCATATATCTTGTCGATACATTCCGTACTATAAAGAAGTCTAACAGATCTGGGAATCTATTGCGATCAGAAGGCCAATAAGTAGGTTCCTGAGGAGATAAAAATGAACCATTGATTTTATTTACAGATTTAAGAAGTTCTTTACCTCTTTGATTAGTTGATCTGGATCCCCATTGTGTATTTTTTGCATTGAAGTCGCCTCCAGTAATCCATTTTGTACCCAGTTTGGCAAATAGTCCACTAAAATCAACAGCATCAATTGTTTGGTTAGGAGGACAGTAAATCGACGCGACTACAGTTTTTGTATTATGTAGGCGAATGCTGATGCATGTAGCTTGAAAGAGGTTAGAGCATATATTAATTTCTTCTGCGAATGTAATAGAATTTTTTACGAAAATAGCACTACCACCGCGAGCTTTACCACTCGGATGGTTGCAATAGTGAGTCGAATAGCCCTTGATTTTCTTCAAATGAACTTTGTTGGTAAAATGCGTTTCAGAAACTAACGCAATGTCAATATTCTCATGATGGAGAAAATTTATGAACTCGTCTAGCCTCGGAAGAAGTCCGTTAGCGTTCCATGTCATAATAACAATAGGAGCTGTCATTTACGTTTTCGGTACTTGCGCTTAGGCGAGGAACTCGCTGAATTTTCTAAAGAGTCAACCCTCTTGATTAAATTATCTATCAGTTTTTCTAAGCTTTGATTAGAATCAAGAAGGCTCTGCACTAAAGCTACTAGCTCAGGGAGGGCTTTTTTTTCCTCATTGTGAATCGGCTGAGCAGTTGTGTCTTCATTTGTTTCCGGTGTAGAAATGGTAGGTTGCGAGACAGCAGCGGAGTATGAAGTACCTTCCCTGGTAAGAGATAAGGATCCAGTGACCGATGAGTTCCTTGGTATAGGTTGCATAGGTTTGGGTGCTGCGGATCTGGCAAGCTCGAGTTTACTTTTGAAAACGGGACAGCCTCTGTAGTTAGCTGTATGTTCACCGCCGCAATTGGCACATTTGCACTTGGATGATTTGGGTTTCACACATGTAGACGTTAAGTGATTCTCAGCACATTTAACGCACCTTGGTGGCTTGGAGCAATAATTTTTAGAATGGCCAATAGCCTGACACCGTTTGCACTGGGGTACGTCATATAGTTTCCTAGGAAGCTCAGTTTTAATTTTAACATACAACATGTGAGTGATGTCCAAGGCCTCGTTATTGTTTTCACGAGGCTCTAGTTCTACCCGAAATAGAGGAAGGTTGATCAGCGAGTATAGGTCGCCGTCCTTCTTCTTAATTTGAATGTTACTGATTCGTCTAGCTTCGTGCCCAACCTTCAATAGTTCGGAAGCGATGTCTTTAACATTAGTTGTTGGGTGCAAATAACGAATGAAAAATACAAACGGTTTTTCTTCTTTCAACTGATAAGTGTGGTAAGATATTTTCCCTATTTGAACGTGAAAGTCGGAGTTAGGTAATTCATCAAGTAACTTCCTGAGGATACGATACTCATCAGAGGATTTAGGTTGGACTTTCAACACATTGTTTGCAAGAGCTTTACGTTCGAGTTCGAGACGGTTCTCTTTCAAAAAACTGTCAAATTCAGAAATTTTTTGAATTCCACTAATGAAAATTGGTGGAGGCTTAAAGGACGGGGATTGTCCTTTCATGCCTTTATGCTTGGGGTTAGCATCGCGATTAGCTGATTTATCGCTTTTGGAAGTGTGAGCAGGGAGATTAGGATATGGTTTGCATTTGGAGCGGAGAAGGGAATTTTCTTCCTGCAGTCGAGCAACTTCTGATAAAAGCTCTTCAACCTTTTTCGATAATTCTTCAATCGTGCTCATAGCGCACAATTAAAAAAAAAAAAAAAAAAAAAAAATCATACGAATGATACGATATTAGATAACGGCTAAGTGGTAACACTATAAATACAAATCGAAATCGAATCGAAATGGTTTTGTACTATAGGTACCAATTACAAACGAAAGGGATAAATAATAATGCTAGAATAAAGTTATTAAGCTACTGCGATAACGAGTAGATAAGAAAAATAAATTAAATCGATATCACCAGTTGCTGAATGTCTTTCTCACTCGCGATTACGACGTGTGAACGATTTGAATAGAAATTATTTCGATAGAAACTCGAACACGAACTTATTAATTCTTTCTCACTCGCGATTACGACGTGTGTAATCATTACTAAAAAAAAAAAAAATATTTTGTTGTAATATAGAGTGACCACGGATGGTTTTTATGTTTTTTGAATAACTCCAAAACTACTCGACGAAAATTTTTGAATGAAATTTTATTTAAAATAGGAAAACGAAAGCTTACAATTATTTATGGGACGCAATATCGTTCAGATGTCCCGCTGTATGACCCACACGTAGACGGTTGAGGGTAATACTGTTTATTACTTAAGTTCAGTTAATTTTCGCAATCACTAAAAAAAAATCAAAAAACACCGTGCCAAGTAAAAAATATTACAAAAAAACAATGTAAAAGTTACTTTTAATATAAGACGAAATTATTATTTTAATTATATATATATATATATATATAATATACAAAACATATAATTACAACACGAATAAAATAACAAATATTACAAAATACGATTTAATAAATTCAACTAGTAAAATTAGGCAAATTTTCATCATTATAAGCCTCTAATAATATACTCTCTGCGTGCTGATATTTTTCCTTTTCGGATAATGGTTATAATTTTTCCAGCGTATATGTATGCATTTATAGAAATCTGTGAATCTATGAAACACATCACTTACACACCATTTTTTTGAGGGGCTTTTTTTTCATGTAGACTCGAAATCCACAACGTATGCTAATAATAGCAAATCTTAAAATAAAATTGCAAGAAAAAAACCAGAAACCAAAACCTGGAATGAAGAAATTATAGATAATATACATATATTACCATATACACATATTCACGTATTGTAAAAATAAAATAAATATATAAATTAAATTAAATGGAGCTTCGGTATTTATAATATATTTAAAAATTAAGCTACGCGCTATATAACAATACGTGTTTAATAATTTTACGTTTATATCTCTTATATTTTAATTGTAAGCTAGTACGCGTATAATCTCCTACCTTGTTTATATTGAGATAAATGTTAGCTTGCAGTCAATAAAGAATTTCTCAGCTTATTGATTTATTACTAGCTGCGGACGAAGTAAATTTTAAAGCCCTACGCCTTCCATCTATTCTGGCATAAAACGAAGCTTTCAGAATAATTCCGCACTATTCCGTCGCAATTCAAATTAGAGCGACTAGTGTAAGATTAAATAGGACATTCGTATAACATTATCGAGCGTAAGATATTTTTGCAGATAATTAATGTACTAGCGGTATTAACGCGGCATCTTCTATTTTTTTTAGAAATCGGGAAAAATTTTACAGACGTTATACCGATTTTATTAAGACCGTGATCAATGTTTTTGTGGGAAAGGTGAGACATTTATCTAGGGTAACATCGAGGTGATTAACTTGACTCTTCCATTCTATGAGTGACTTATCAATTATTACAGGCGAAACCATATATGATAATATTAGATCAACTTCTAACCCAATTCTCATACAAAAAAGTTATTTTGACTGCTGATTTCAACGTAAGGTCTAAGTTGCGGGATGTGGAAAATTCAGCGAAAAAGACCAAGATATTTCGCGAATTTCTTTCGTCTAATCATCTAATTGTTTTAAATGAAAAAAATACATCTACCTTCGGAAATGCCAATGGAAATAGTGTAATAGATTTAGTAATTTCATCTGGTGCTGCGTTACAGCATGTGAAAGATTTGAATGTGCTTACGGGGGAATCCTTCTCCGATCATGAATATATCACCTTTAAATATAACCTTCAAATAGCTGAAGAAAAAACCATAAAACACACAAACTTTAATAATGTCCTGCGCTCTCTCTCAACGAGAATATATTACTAAAACCATGGAATGCGTGAATCAAATTGTAGATCACGATTGCTGTAATTATTCAGTGGGATATATTTATCAAGACATATGGAGGACATAACTGAGTTACACATCACTTCGAGAATCATTAAAAAAGCAAATAACTGGTGGAACAGAGAAATTGAACATATTAGCCGCACAACTAAAAAATGTCGCTGTTTATACCAAAGGACGAAACACCCGGTCGTGAGAGAAAATCGAAAAGAAATATATAAACAATGTAAACATATTTTGAAAAATAAGATTAAACACGCCAAAAAGATCGCATGGGAAAATTTCTGCACAGAAAATGTAAAGGGACCTTAGCTACAAAATCGCCTTCGATAAACTAAAAAAACGGAATGCCATACCATTTCTAAAGAAACAGGATGGAACCCAGATAATAAACACATATAAAAATCTTATTGTCTAGCTGCTCTATTCCCAAAGACGTAGATAGCGCTGAACAGAAAGATACACGTAAACTCTTTCAAAATTACTCTCCCAAAATTCCAAAACCGAATGAATTAATATCGCATCAAATATATCCGGATAAGTTGAAAAAAATAGTAATTAGTCTAAAAAATAATAAAGCTTCAGGTCCTGATAAAATATCAAACAAACTAATAAAATTAATACACAAACATTTCCCCGATTTATTATTAACACCAGAAAATATACTCTCTAGCTTACTTTCCAAATTTATGGAAACTATCGAATGTAATTCTGTTACAAAAACCAAATAAAGATCAATACTAAATGCATTCGGAAAAATATATGAAAAATTAATAAAATGCAAGATATTATATTACATAAATAAACGAAATTTCCTTGACCAAAGACAGTTTGGATTTCGGGAAGGTTTATCTACCGAACACGCGGTAAATTACGTCGCTTATAAAATCAGAGAAGGATTAAATAATAATAAATGTGTTTTAGCCGTTGGTATATACATAAAACGGGCTTTTAATAACTGTTGGCACCGTACCCTTTTCAAAAATCTGAAAGACCTTCTTATTGAAGATGAAATCTTGCTTAACATCCTATACCATTATTTAAACCTGAGAGTCAAATTAGAACTCTCTGTAGAGAAATGCTTTGTGTCATTTTTCACCAAATCGTTAAAAATGAAAAGGAACAATATTAAGGTAAAATTCAAAAGGCACAGTTAAATTTTGTAGAACATTTTAAATATCTGGGAGTAATACTCGACAATAAATTATCGTTTAAATTTCATATAGATTCGATCATTTCAAAAATGGACACTAAGTATAGTCAGATGTTAAAAGCATGTCGGAATAAATGGGTATTTGATTTCAATTATAGGATAGTCTTATATAAATCATTGGTTGAGAACACAATGTCATATTGTAGCCCAGTATTTACTAAACGGCTGAAAGTTAAATGTGTTAGAAAAAAAATTATCTGGGTACAAAGAAAATTCCTAATTAATGCCTGCAGAGCCTATAGAACAGCTTCACATAGTGCTATAGTTACAATAGCAGGTGTCCCTCTATTAGACCTACTCATCTTAAGCAGAGGAATTATGTTCGCCATAAAAAACAATCACACATTCCCGTACATAAACAGAGCGCTGCTTGATCAAAAACTAATCTCTTAATACCAACAAGCCGTATAACCCCACTTAGTCACACCAAAATTTGTGCGCGTCAAGTCAAAAATAATATAAGAAAATATATTCTAGAAACGTGGCAAAATAGCTGAGAGCAAGATTTGGCGGGACGCCAAACTTACGCTTTGATAAGAGACGTAAGGGAAAGGCATAAGATAATCCTCAAGTCAAATTTTTCCACATCGCAGTTATTAACAGGACGTGGCAAACTCGCCGAATACCTTCATAGATTTGATCTAGAGAACGATGATAAATGCCCCTGTGGCCAACTAGAAACAGCGCGGCACATACTACTTGATTGTCCGCTGTATAACAAGGAGAAAGTTCAATGAAACAAATTTTAATCTAAAAAAAAAAGTCCATAGCAAATAATTTCGAAATTTTCGCATTCCAAGTATTACATTCCAGATTTCAAAAATAACTGATAGCTTCGCGCAGTGGTGCAATGTTGGTATAAAATTATATATGTATATATATGTGTGTGTGTATGTACGCGCGCGCGTGTAAAAGTGTGTGTGATTGTTTGTATTTGTGTGTTTATTCAATGTCGTCTCGATGATACCACATGTGAATTCTGGATCAATTATTCAAAATATGAAAATGATGTGTAAATATTTGTAAATTTTTATTCTGAATCATGTACCATTATAAATATTTTTCTAGATATACAAAACATTGTAATTATTGTATAGTAAACTCGTTGAATGCGCGTGTGAATAAATGGATCATCGGAAAGTACACAGTCCGCACGAATGAAATTATGAATGTATATATATATAATAACTTTGGACATTGACTACTTATAAGCTGAATGCTTTTGTAAGGAACCGCGTCTGTCTGTTTAAGCCTAACGGTGGTGCTGGAGATGCGGTCATCCAATAATAACACATAGTAGACTGTTTGATAGCGAGATCTCCTTTTAGTGAATAATATTAAGCGCGTTTTGTTAGAATTTATGTTAATTTTCCATTTATCGAAGTAAGATATCAATTTCTGAAAACCTTTTGTTAGGCTTTTTTGTATAATATGTATGCGGTACGACGCATAAAAAATAGCCGCATCATCCGCATATAATGCCATCTGTAGATTTTTAATTTTTAGGATTATCGTTAATAAATAATAGAAAAGGATCAAACATACTGCCCTGAAGTATAGATGTTGAAGTAGAATTAATGTTATTAATGTTACTAATTTTAATCGTAATTTTCTATTCGTTAATCTTTTATAAAAACCTAATTATATAATTCGAAAGTTTAAGTAGAATTAGCTTGTATATAAAACCGAGATGCCACGTAGTATGCTGTCTTTGTACGTAAAAGAAGCGGTGTGTAATTTTTTAAAACTATCTGTTATAAAATCTGTAATCCTTGCTAATTGGATGACTGTAGAAAATTTATCTCTAAATCCAAATTATTCTTCAATAAGAATATTATTAATTTGTATAAAACTTTTTAGCTTACTAAAAATAATTTTTTCCGCTATTTCGCTAGAATTACGAAGAAGAAAGACAGGACGTGAGTTCACCGGATCAGAAGTATTCTTTTCGTGATTGGGATTACTGCAGTAAACTTCCAAGAATTGTTATAGTAGTAGTATAGAATTAATTATAAGAGTTAGTTTAACTAAATCTTTAGGAGTAAATTTTTAAATAAAATTATAGAAACTTTGTTCAAGCCAGCCGACTTTTTGTTTTTTGGTTTTTCTTTTTAATATATATTTGTGTACTTCAGCGAGAGTAGCCGTTCATTGTTCTCATTTCACTCGATGTCATACATAAATACTTTGCGATCGATTTTATTTTATTATTCTGATACACAAATGCCATATTGCAATTACGAGCATATATGTCGTAATACAAGTTTGCCAGAAGCATACTTTTTTCTTTATCAGTATACCCAATTTTACCGTGATTTGACAGGCAAGTAAGTGAGAATTAGAATTAGTAAACAGTTTTAAAGTTTTTCACAGACTATTGTCACGTACAAACACAGAATTAAGCTTAGAATTCCATTTGTTATTATAGTTTTCATTTAATTGCAGTTTAACTAATCTATATATATTCTAACAATAACTTACATGTGGAAGTGTGTGACATTTTTTTATATCGGAGTCTGATGAAATTTTTGAATTTAATCAATAGGTTGAGATGGAATTCTGTTACCTAAAACGAGCGGTTGTTTTGGAAATAGCTACATAGGCCTCATTCGGAATGATGTTTGCTAAACGATTGACTTCTTCGTATAAGGGTTCACTAATTTTCGCAGGACATTGTAAGATTATATACTGAGAAATATAATGCTTAAATAACTTCCAATCCATATTTTTAAACATATATCTCAAACATATAGTAGTCGGATTTTTATTGGCGCAGCCTATTTTAAACAAAATGGGATTGTGATTTGAATTTAACCACGAATGATAAACTTCTCTTAACTAATGCAAAATCAATAAAGCTAGGTTGTAAAAGACGATTTTGCACGATAAAAAAAATAGACACGTTAGATATATGGTATGTACAAACTTGAAACTCAAGAATATTAAAATTTAGTTTACATTAAAAAGAAAAAATATCTTTACATTAATGATGACAATGCTGGCCGATGAATTATAATAATATTATTATTAGTACGCATATTATTATTGCTTACACTACTGTTACTATTATTACTATTATTTACAAGTAAATATATCGCAGTTATATTTAAAAGCACACTGTCCTATACACGACTTGTTTAGTGTCAATCCAAAAAACCTATATTTAACTGAATTTCTATCACACAATCAGTACCGCAGTTAGGTCTAAAGATTATATCGTTCTCAAAATAAAAACAAAATCAGAAATTTTATAAATTCCGGTAATAGATATTTAAAAAAAAAAAGACGGTACTTATCAGCTAAAAATCCGCAACGTTAAAATCCTCGAGTTTTATACTGAAATATCTTAAACCGGATTTGGTTATTCGCCCTAAATGCTTCAAACTAGTCCAGCAAAAAAATAATTTTCCTGATTAAAAAAAAATATATTTCAATTTTAATCGTTAATAATTCCATTCGTTTAATTAATATTATTAAGAACATAAAAATAACGTCTAAACAAGTTTCATTCGATGTGTAAAAAGTTATTTGCCAGACTATTCACATAAACGAAGTTAAATCTATCATTAAATTTGAATTAAAAGAACACAACACCCACCTCGATGATGAGTAATATTTTATCGATCTGTTTACATTACTCGAATTTCCTTTTTCGTAACTAATTTTATAAACAAACCTGACGTTAGACTACATCAGGTTCCGTTCTATCTTCGATTGTAACGGAAATGCGTACAAATGAGTTTGAAGAAAAATTATTTCAATTAAAATTTGAATTTTTGTAGCTCTTCGATTACTCTTCTATCATTACGTTAACGATACAATTTGTTGTTTTGTTGTAACAGTTCCAATAGAGCGCGGTGGAATTTTCCCCATACTAATAAGAACATTAGTTTACACTTTATATATATATATATATATATATATATATATATATATATATATATATATATATATATATATATATATGACCATTCGTTTTTTTTTATATATTATATTTTTTACAATTTGACCCCTAGGTCATTTAGCAAAATTTTTGACCATGTAATAACGTGAAGGTGAAGCACCCAGTGTTGCTCACCCAGCTGCTGCAAACAAGGTCCAGATGTTTATTACGCTTCAACCTCCTGGTATCACTGGAGGTGTTCAGCAGTGACACCTAATTGAATATGATCACGTATAGGTTATTTTTCTGTGAGCTAAGTAACTGAGATTCGTTGGGCGAGGGATTCCTACGGCGACAGGAATTTTGATTGGTACATTCTATAATAATTGCAATTTAAAAATATCTGGTTTTCTTCAGCGATTTGGTCTCCACCGTAATGATGGGTACATAATGGTGAATGAGCTAATTTGTGTATAAATAAAACGTATGGAATGTTCTTGATTTTAAGTCTTGGACTAGATATAATACGCATAATAAACGAAATCCTTTTTTCTATGTTCCTAGGAAGATCGAAGAACCAATGAATTACTGAAATCGATGGTTGAATACTTCTGAATTGTTTGGCAGAAAAACAATACCTCCAAGCACGGTTCCAAAATTCCTCGTGTGAAAACTTAATCTCGGATGACATGTGGATAGAAGTCTCTATCCTTAGTTTTCATTTTGAATAACTATAACGGCCGTTCGTCCGATCAAATATCGAATGTACTCTATATGTAGTACTCGAAAATAAAAAAGGAACAGAATATACACTAGGCGATTAGAAATAACATATAGAGTGAGGTCGAGTCTATCTACGCGGACTCTATATTCTAAAATAATAACAACCAAGTCGTACCGGCAAATATCGAATCCGTATGTAGCACTAGCAAAAGAGAATATAAACCGGGCTGCTCGAATCTATACCGGAATTATAAAAGTGCTCGAGTATCGAGTTAAAACAGAATATAAAATGAGCGATTGGAAATAAAATTTAGATAGAAGTCGATGATATATTTGTTTACAGATTTTTGAAATATTTCGCGGATAATTAGATTCTTAATTTAAGATTCGTAACGAATTTTAAAGATTAATTATTAATCTTATCTGTAGCGATAAGAAAACATATCGCTCGTCGTGATAATTACACTCAATAATTTAATGTTCGGCCGACGACGATATCAGTTTACAGTTTACAGTCAACTTTGCCGGTTGTAGCCACGTTCGGTTCGAAAGCTCTTATTCTAGCGTCGCGATTAATTAAATTATACATAAAAAAAAGAATATCAATCGATTTTAATTCTATAATCTAAACATGCATTCGCATAACGGTAATAATATTCAAATTCATAGTCGTAGCATCACCATCGAAGGTCAATTGGTACGAGGTACTAGTAAAAAAACCATAATTAAATCGCTATTATTATTGACCACTCTTCGCGGACATTTAGTCTCATCGTCCGATTATTTCGATCTATTAGTAGTACACACGAACGACATGCACGCTAGATACGAGCAAACGGACGTACACGGCACACCGTGCAACGAGCAACAAGCTAAAACCGGACAATGTTACGGAGGATTCGCCCGATTGAAAAATGCTGTACGAAGCGCCAGCCACGAAGCCGAACATAGTGGCGTACCGTTTTTACACGTGAATGCCGGTGATACGTTTCAAGGAACTTTATACTATAACATGTTTCGATGGGAATTGGCCGCCAAAATGATCGACGCGCTTCAAATAGATGTTATGGTTCGTAATTATTTTTATTATTAGTACGATTATTTTTATTAATACTTTCGTCTACTCGGAAAATTTTGAATCGCGACTAAAGTTGGAGAATAAGTGGAATTACGATTTGAAATTTTGTTTTGCCTTTACAGTGTAAGTTCTCTTATACTTTAGTTATTAGAGAACTAAAAAAAAAAAACAAATAACACTATTATCTGTACCGATTACTCGAGCTCCGTTAGGAGTCTATACTTCGGCGAAATCCATCTTAGTAAACGCATCAGAATTTTCCGGAAAAATTATTCTCCTCTGGATTCCATAACGATGTTGGATCCAACAACAGTGCAGATGCAGCCGCGAAAGAAGTGCGTCTAATTTATACCAATTTCAACAAAGTACTTCGTTCACAACATACGATCTAAATTATCCGATAGAGCAAATGAAATATTCTCGAATATACATCAACTGGATAAAGTCAACCGCTATGACTCGAACAGCAGGACGGAAGTTGGACCGCGTATGCTCAGGCTACACATTGCTTACCTACAAATACTTATTTACTAATAAAGACCAACCCGAATATACTGCATGTTATGTTCAACTATTCCTCACTTGCTTCTTACCTGCCCGTTTAATTCCTCCGAACATATTCAAACCTTCCAAATACTCTTTCAAATATTTTACGAATTCACTCATTATTTACCCCCCCCCCGTTAATATAAATTCTTCCCGTGCCTTTGGTCTTAGTAGTAGTACGCGGTACGGTTACCAACGAAGAAGAAGAAGAAAAAGTTCTTTATAGAGATGATTTAATCATCCTGATTAAAATAAAACAATTTTTCTGTATCGCTATAGTTGATTCTGTACGCCTAGCTAAATTTATTTTTATTTTTTTCTTTTATTGATCGAATCTCATCATTCAAAACGAACGGACAGATTCAATTTTTACGGAAGTTCGACAATTATCCATAAGTAATCAGAGGCATTCGTTAAAGAAATTTATTTTCGAATTAAGTGAAGGATAATTCGAATATTTAACAAATTTCGTCACAAAAATTGTTTAAATACGCGGGTCGAGATAATGTTTTAATTTAGTCACATGAAACTTCGTGAAAGACTTAGTGAAGGAAATTTTATTATTATTTAGTCGCAATTTGGAAACAATACTTTAGTTTAGTGTAAGTTCAAAGTTTTACAAAGAGAAAGTCGATAACTGCGAAATTCTCGAATAAAGAATCACGTAATCAATTATACTGCGACCGTTGTGGTTAAAGAAGGTAGGTTCATGATTAAAATATATAAGATCGGCTACATAGCTCAGCTTGCGTAAGTATTTTCAGACGTTGAAATTAAACACTGTTGTCCTTAGATCGGCTGCCAGTGGATTTACCCCCCCCATGGTGTTGTAATCGCTAGATATATTTCTCACTGTGGATTTTGAAAGTTTTCGTTACAGTTGGCATGTGAAGAGGTTCTTATGAAGATCGTCATTACGAATATAGCACGAGACTCGCAAAATGCTGCGCAGGACCTTCGATTGGAAACGATGGAGTATTGCTCCCCAGATTTCTATTCCGTAGGTGCATATTGGTGTTAGAGTGACTTGATATAGTAGAACTTTATTTTTTACAGACAGTGATTAGTATATTTATTCAACTATTCAGAATCAAGGAACATGATCTTTCCAAGTCAAACGTCGATCCAAATGTAGTCCTAAATATTTTATTTTATTTACTGGTGGAATCGTTCTTCCATTTAACTGGATCGTTAAATTTGCAAATTTTTTATTTCATCT